>WBNM01014113.1:35446-56950 GCA_013399055.1 Ramphastos sulfuratus
CCTCTCTCCATAGGGAGATGCTCAAGTCCTCCAATCATCCTCGTGGCTCTCTGCTGAACTCTCTCCAGCAGGTTCCTGTCTCTCTTGAACTGGGAAGCCCAAAACTGGACACAGTATTCCAGGTGTGGTCTCCCTAGTGCAGAGCAGAGGTGGAGAAGAACCTCCCTAGCCCTGCTGGCCACACTTTTCCTGATGCCCCCCAGGATGCCATTGGCTCTCTTGGCCACAAGGGCACATTGCTGGCCCATGCAGAACTTGCTGCCCACCAGCACTCCAAGCTCTTTCTCCATGGAGCTGCTTTCCAGCAGGACAACCCCAACCTGTACTGGTGCCTCTTCCTTCCCAAATGCAGGACCCTGCACTTGTCCTTATTGAACTTCATGTGGTTTGCCTTCACCCAGCTCTTCAGCCTATTCAGATCTCATTGGATGGCAGCACAGCCTGAGAGGTGTCAGCCACACACCCCCTCCCCCACCCCTCAGTTCTGTATCATCAGCAAACTTGCTGATGAGGCCAAGAAACACAGCACATTGATTTAGGTAAAAGATTTGTGGAGTGTTTTGGGTTCGTTTGTTTGTTTGTACTTATTATTATTTTTATCACAGCCTGCAGTATAGGTTAGGTATTGTTAGGGTAGGCAGAAGTTGAGAGGAAAGAAGTAAGAAAGTAGTATGCTTGGATTTATGTTGTGGACTGTTCTCTTTTATGTGTACACAGAGAGCCAAACTCCCTGGCAAGCTCTAGTGTTTGCCCTCTGGCCTGGTCCCCTCTTTAGCACAGGAATTGCTGTAGGGGATTGTAAGGGCTGGGAAGTATTGATGGTTTCCTTGCACCCTATTTGTATTACATATTTTATTTAATAATTAGTAATGCTTTTAGATTAGTTTCGTTTGGAATGCCAATCAATGAGCTTTATAGATTCCCCACTTTATACATAGGCATGCCAGTCTCCAGTGCAGCAAAAGAGGTCTCTTTTATCCCAGGTCATTTGTGCTGTATAATTATTAATCTGTAGCTTTCTTCATGCTTTCATGGCTTGTTGCAGGGGATCCCAAATCTCATTAAAGAGCATGAATTAAAGGCACTGAACACCTTGCTGGAACATGCTAAGTCGTGTTGCATGTAGACCTGGCTGGAGAGCAGCCAAACAGAAAAGGATCTGGGGATGCTGATTGACACCTGCCTAAACATGAGCCAGCAGTGTGCCCAGGTGGCCAAGAAGGCCAATGGCATCCTGGCCTGCATCAGAAATAGTGTGGCCAGCAGGAGCAGGGAGGTCATTTTCCCCCTGTACTCTGCACTGGTTAGGCCGCACCTTGAGTACTGTGTCCAGTTCTGGGCCCCTCAATTTAAGAGGGACATTGAGGTGCTTGAGCATGTCCAGAGAAGGGCAACGAGGCTGGTGAGAGGCCTCGAGCACAAGCCCTATGAGGAGAGGCTGAGGGAGCTGGGATTGTTTAGCCCGGTGAAGAGGAGGCTCAGGGGAGACCTTCTTGCTGTCTACAACTACCTGAAGGGTGGTTGTGGCCAGCAGGAGGTTGCTTTCTTCTCTCAAGCAACCAGCACCAGAACAAGAGGACACAGTCTCAAGCTGTGCCAGGGGAGGTTTAGGCTGGAGGTGAGGAGAAAGTTCTTCACTGAGAGAGTCATTCCCCACTGGAATGGGCTGCCCAGGGAGGTGGTGGAGTCACCGTCCCTGGAGGTATTCAAGGCACGTTTGGACGTGGCACTTGGTGCCATGGTCTAGTCTTGAGGTCTGTGGTAGTAGGTTGGACTTGATGATCTTTGAGGTCTCTTCCAACCTTGCTATACTGTGATACTGTGACCTCTCAGTGCTTCTCAATCTACATGCACACCAGAAGTGCAACTGCTGCCTTGTATCTTGTCGTTTCCCTCTGAAAGCCTTATTTTGAGCAACAGTAGGTCTGGCAGACTTCAGGTGCACAGGGTCACTGTTTTCTTGCTGTGATATTTACTCAACCTGTAGTTAGAAAACCATCACCAAACTGGTTTAGTCGAGGGAGGAAGTGAAGAGGAAAATAAAAGCTTGAAATTACGTGTTGATTTTCCAGTGTTTGACCTTTTTTTGAGCTCTTCTAAAGCGCTGGTGCCCCCATGCTGTGGAGCAAAGACATGAGATCTCAGCTGGAGGGTGGATCTGGGGCCACAGGTGGAGCCGTTGTTGTTGATGTTCCCATGGAAATCCATCTGACCAGGCAGAAACTTCAGAAAAGAAAGCCCAGGGCAGCTGATGGCTTCTGTACAAATATCTGAGGGGTGGGTGTCAAGTGAAGGGGACAATCTCTTTTCGGTGATGTGCAGCAATAAGACAAGGAGCAATAGATACAAACTGGAACAGAGGATGTTTCAGCTGACTAGATGGATCTAGACACCAGGAATGATTTGGAACAAAAAAGCTTTGGGCTGAAGAGCCACGAGGATGATTGGGGGACTTAAGCATCTCCCCTGTGAAGAGAGACTGAGAGCCCTGGGGCTGTGTAGCCTGGAGAAGAGAAGACTGAGAGGAGATCTGATCAATGTCTATAAATATCTGAGGGGTGGGTGTCAAGTGGAGGGGACCAGTTTCTTTTTGGTGATGCACAGTAATAAGCCAAGGAGCAATGGATCCAAACTGGGACATAGAAGGTTTCACCTCAACCTGAGGAAAAAGTTCCTCAGAGTGAGAGTGACAGAGCCCCGGAACAGGCTGCCCAGGAGGGTTGTGGAGTCTCCTTCTCTGGAGACTTTCAAAATCCTCCTGGATGCATTCCTGTGCAAACTACCCTGGGTGATCCTGCCTTGGCAGGGGGGGTTGGAGTCATGATCTCTGGAGGTCCCTTCCAACCTCTAAGGTTCTGTGATTCTGCTTAATGCTGCCTAGGAAGTCTAGTCTGGCAAACCTGCGGAGCTGTGCTCTCTTCACTTCATCCATATTTGGTGTGGTGTTGTGGACTTCTCAGTTGTGATTTTGCAGACCAGTGGTGGTCATTCAGCAGTGCCTGGGAAGCAGAAATCTCATAGCTTTCCTCCCAACCCATGTGGGCTCAAGGGCACCTTTAGTTTGTTTAAGGTAAGGAAATTATGCACAGAAGTTGTTAAAAGAGTAGAAGGTGTCAAGTCAAATGAGAACTTTTATCGCCTGCTCAGCCTTCAATTGGATCCTGTGTGCATGCAAATTTGACAGTCTTTAATTGCATGTCTCCAAGATCTACAGAGAATATAGCTTCTCAATTGACATCAGAAAAAGCACATGAACTTTTTCCTTCTCAGAAGAAAAGCATTTGCTTGTACATCAGATACTATTATCTCTTAAAGTGGTCCAGAATATATGTACAGGGGACATTTCATCAGGCATTTAAGCTTCCATAGAATCACAGAATTAGCCAGGTTGGAAAAGACCTTTGAGGAGATCAAGTCCAGCTTACCACCTAACACCTTCTAATTAACTAAACCGTGGCACTAACTGCCTCATCCAGTCTCCTTTTAAACACCTCCAGGAACCATGACACCACCACCTCCCTGGGCAGCCCATTCCAATGCCAATCACTCTTGCTGTGAAGAACTTCTTCCTAACGTTCAGCATAAACACAGCTGCCTAAAACACAGCCCTGAGCAAACCTGAAAGTAGTGTGGTAATGGTGATTGCCACTGTGGGGATGAGGTCCTCACTGATTTGTTTTGTGTTGTCCACTTGTGAAAACAGAAGGAAGGGTGAAGGTAGCAGCAGGCTGCACTCATCACACTGCTGAGGGTGGAGAACAGCTTTGGATTTGTTGGTCTCTAAGGTGTGATCTGCAGAGACAGGAGGATATTGCTTCTGGTGGCCTCTTTGTGCACTAATCATACATATCCCCTGAGAGGCAAATAAGCAAATGGGGGCTGTAACCATACAGGGAGAGAGTAGCATCAGTGAATACCCAACTGCATAATCCAGCCTGGTGGATTGCATCTGCTGGTGCTTGCAGCATATGTAAGCCTTAAACCACGAGGGTTAGACAAGTATCACATTGTTTGACCTTTTATTAGCCAGGTTCTTAGCATTATGGGAGAGGTACTGGAGAGAGTGACACAGGAGCAGGGATCCAAAAGAGTTTCAGTGAGTGTAGTGGTTTAAGGCTTATTGGAATATTCTAATAAGAGAAATTAGATCATTGGTGGTAAAAGATTACCAATGATAAAGTCTATAGCATTCATTGGTTTGCTAAGAGGTATAAAAAGCCAAAGTATGAACAATTCTTTCTTCTTTGCTTTTGGGCACTGGATCTCTTTGCTTCTCTCTCTGATCTCTTCCACTAACTTTGGCTGACCAGATAACACATGAGCTTTGCTGGTTGAATTCTCTCTGGGAGAGAGAGGATAGTGTTGGTCCCTTCTGGACTTTCTTTGTCTGGGGTGAGGGGGTGTAAAAGCGATACCCGGAAGGGGGGTTCTTGGAACAGAGCCAGTTGACGAGAGGTCCTGGACAGAGTCACACACAGACCAGTGTGATCCAAGCAATGCTTTGCCACTGCCAATTTATTGAATATGAACATATATTTATATACCCTTCTAGCAGATTGTTCAGGCCAGCCCATTACAAAAGCAATTGGTCCAGATCATTTAAGGTACAAGCTGTTGCCCCAACCACCTGGCCCAAATCACCCAGATACAAACTCTCGTGGAATTCTCTAATTGGCCTAATTCATTTAAGGCGCAAGCTGTAAGGGACCAAGACGATTGGTTCATCGCTATCTGTTCAGAATGCCTCTTGTTTGCCTTAATTCCAGGTTGTTATTGTAGTTCTTCTGCAGGATAAACTTTTCAAGCAGGCTGAGAAACTTCAGCTTACAATTTTGCAGTTAGCATAAGTTGGATTTGCTCACATATCCAGCTAATACAGAATATTTCCCTACAGGGGAGGAAGTTTGGATTTCTGTATAATTTCTAAATTGCATATAATTGTAGATACATGTAAATATATTTTGTATATATGCTTGTAAATTTAGCTTTGCTGTAAATACAGTTTTATCTTGCTTCCCATCCATCAGAGCTGGTCTAGTAAATTTTAACTGGGAGGAGGGGGAGGTTCCTAACTCACCATAAACAGGAGTGGTTGTCTTCCAAACAGACTTGTTGCATAAGAAAATGAGCAAGAAGGGAAGCAGTTCATCAAAAACTATTATTTGAGGACAGTATTTACTGATGCGAATCACGAAGCCTCAAGTCCCTTGCAGTGACCTTACGTAAGCAGAGTACACCACCTGCCAGGAGGATATAAATTTATGCCTGCACTGTACTCAGAGCTGAAAAAGGTGTTTTCCAAAGTTAGAACCTGTTGTGTTGGCATAACATTCCATTTAAAGTAAAAAGTGTTGAACGCAGTGGGAATTGTTGAAGAGCATTCTGCCAGCTGCTCAAGATTATGATTTTACACTGCCATGAATAACAAAAACGTTACTCTAATGAGAAGCCATTCCAGTTAGATGAAGGAATAGAAGTTATGTTAGAACATTAATTGGAGCGAGTCCAGAGGAGGCCATGAAGATGCTCAGAGGGCTGAAGCTCCTCTCCTACAAGGATAGGCTACGAGAGTTGGGGTTCTTCAGCCTGGAGAAGAGAAGGCTTTGAGGAGACACTGGAGTAGCCTTCCAGTATCTGAAGGGGGCCTACAGGAGGGCTCGGGAGAGACAAGGTCTTGTAATGACAGGATGAGGAGTAATGGGTTTGAACTGACAGAGGGGAGATTTAGGCTAGATGTTAGGAAGAAGTTCTTTACCAGTGTGGGTGGTAAAACACTGGCACAAATTGCCCAGGGGGGTTGTGGATCACAGAATCACAGAATGTGATCTTTGAGGTTGTGGCTGCTCCCTCCCTGGAGGGGTTCAAGGCCAGGTTGAATGAGGGCTTGAGTGACCTGTTCTAGTGTGAGGTGTCCCTGCCTATGGCAGGGGGTTGGAACTAGATCATCTTTGAGGTCCCTTCCAACCTAAACCATTCTATGATTAATTAACTGAATAACAAAGAAATAGAGTAATAGAAAAGACAGAAATGTTCCCTAGATGTGGGGGGGTTGTATTCCAAATGGTGGAAGAGGATGTGTCCATCCCGCGCGGTGACGTCGCAAGAAGAGAAAGTTTGCTGCTTACAGCAAAGGAGGATCCGAGGTGGGCAGCAGTGGTTGAATTTAAACATTTTCACATCCTAGTAACTTCTGCACCCAAGAATCTTAAAGGAGGTAGCCGAAAAGCTCTGCTAAGTGGTTGTTAATTTATAATAAATCTTGGGAAACGGGGGAAATTCCGGAGAACTGGAGGACTGCCAACCGCATTTCCGATATTTCAAAAAGATAAAAGGGATGTCCTGAGGAGCTGAAGGCTGGTTTAGCTTGACACCAGTCCAGAGTGAAATAGCAGAACAGCTATTTCAGGACCTGTCAAGAGAGAACTTGGAGGCTAAAGGCAGAGATAATTCCAGTAAGAGCTGAAGAGAGAGCTTGTCAAACAAACCGCTGCTTTGCTTTGCTCCTCTCTGCTCTGCCAGGATCGGGAGTCTGTCTGATAAAGGCAACTGCTGATGCTGCCTTTAGGAGGCCAGATTACATGCTCCTTTCTGCCTTCTGGGCCTGTGAACTGTAAAAGGAATGCCCTGAGATTAAAACTCCCATGACAAGAGTGCCCTAATTCAAAGAGAAATAATCAAGCCACTCTGCTTCCCTGGGATAAAGTGCAACTTAGTTTTGTTTTTTTGTGTTAAGTCTCATATTTGATTTGACGGCTTTTGCGCTTTAGTGCGTTGACTACCTTGTAGTTCTGTGGGAGCAAGCACAAACTAAACAAACTTCAAAGTGCTGCAAGTATCCTCAAAGAAAGATAAAATCCAAGTTCTCATTATAGCAGCTTTTGTCCTTTGTTCTTTACTGTGGCAAAGAATCATAGAATCAACCAGATTGGAAGAGATGTCCCAAGATCATCCAGTCCAGTGTATCACCCAGCCCTGGCCAATCAACTAGACCATGGCACTAAGTGCCCCATCCAGGCTGTTCTTCAACACCTCCAGGGACGGCAACTCCACCACCTCCCTGGGCAACCCATTCCAATGCCAATCACTCTCTCTGGCAAGAACTTCCTCCTAATATCCAGCCTAGACCTCCCCTGGCACAACCTGAGACTGTATCCCCTTGTTCTGTTGCTGTTTGCCTGGCAGAAGAGACCAACCCCACCTGGCTACAACCTCCTTTCAGGTAGTTTAGTTGTAGAGAGCAATGAGGTCTGCCCTGAGCCTCCTCTTCTGCAGGCTGCACACCCCCAGCTCCCTCAGCCTGTCCTCACAGGGCTGTGCTCCAGGTCCCTCACCAGCTTCGTTGCCCTTCTCTGGACACATTCCAGTACCTCAACATCTCTCTTGAATTGAGGAGCCCAGAACTGGACACAGGACTCAAGGTGTGGCCTAACCAGTGCTGAGTACATAAGCTTCATTAAGTTCCTCTAGATCTTAGAGGAGAAGGAAATCTTGTTTTTGCCTTCTGGTCTCTTTGCAGTCCTTGAAGAAACTATAGGTGTAGATGCTACATTGCCTGTACTAATCATCAGAACCAGGATGCTGATGCATCAAAGGTTTTCTTTCTCTCTGAGCTCTTTGGGTTGCAATTACACTTAGTCAAAATGCCCATTTCTGTCTCACACCATCTCCTTACCTCAGCTGTAGCCTGCCAGGTGTTGGCAGCAGAAGCGATTGCTTTCCGTGCGCCTTTCTCCATGCAATGATTTATTGTCTGCAACAGGAAAGGCAGTTTAGTTCCAGGATAAAGGCCAGTCCACGGATAAAGGGGTTTTAAATAAGAATCTAGGTATGTGCCAGACTCTGAGGATGGTGGGAAGGCTTACAACTCTCGCTTAAACCTGCTGACAGCCAAATGGCAGCTCTGAGATCCTTGCAGGATCAGAACTACCATGAAAATTTTTTTTTGAATGTGCTGTTAGGCTTTCCCAGGTTCAGACCTGTAAAGCTGTGCATCCTAATGCAGTAGTCACTAGACTTCATTTCGAGCCCGCAGTGTGTGCATGCAGCCCAGACAGCAACTGAGTGCTAGGCTGCAGCAAGAGCAGTGTGGGCAGCAGGGCAAGGGAGAGGATTCTGCCCCTTTACTCTGCTCTCGTCAGACCCCATCTGGAGTCCTGTGTGCAGTTCTGGAGCCCCCAGCACAGGAAGGACATGGAACTGTTGGAGGGAGAGAGGAGACCTTAGAGTAGCCCTCCAGTATCTGAAGGGGGCCTACAGGAAGGCTGGGGAGGGACTATTGACAAGGTCTTATAATGACAGGACAAGGGGCAATGGGTTTAAACTGGCAGAGGGGAGATTTAGACTGGATGTTAGGAGGAAGTTTTTTCCAGTGAGGGTGGTGAGACACTGGCACAGGTTGCCCAGGGAGGTTGTGGCTGCTCCCTCCCTGGAGGTGTTCAAGGCCAGGTTGGATGAGGCCTTGAGTGACCTGTACTAGTGGGAGGTGTCCCTGCCTATGGCAGGGGGTTGGAACTAGATCATCCTTGAGGTCCCTTCCAACCTTACCATTCTATGATTCTATGATTTATATATTAGTTTCTTTTTAGATTAGTGAAAAAAATGTGATTTAAGCCATAAGGAGCTGGTTTTCTTTCAGTACTTATGTTGACAAAGGACAGCATTATTGCTGACATCCATTTGGTTGTGGAAATCACCCCACAGCAGCCAGTCTCTAAGGAGAAGATGACACCTGTATTCTTTATCAAGAGCAGAAGGTGCAAAGCTATGCCCTCTGAGGCATAGGAAGCTTCATGTAAACATAAGGAAGAAAATGTTTTCCCTGTGAGGGTGACAGAACCCTGGAACAGGCTGCCCAGCGGGGCTGTGGAGTCTCCCTCTCTGGAGATATTCAAAACCTGCCTGGATGTGTTCCTGTGATCTGGTATAGGTGATCCTGCCGTGGCAGATGGGTTGGACTAGATGAGCTTTGGAGGTCCCTTCCAGCCCCTGACATTCTAGGATTCTGTGAAATTCTGTCCCAAATTTAACCCAGTGACCTACTGCATGCGTTCCTGCTCTTCACACATTAATCACAGCAGACGTGTTCCAAAGGACGTGCCCGTTTGTGTCCCAAGGAAACACGAAGGGTATTCTGAACACCTGCTGACTTGCCTCAAAGATCAAGAGCTTGCATTTCAAGAGAAAAACAAGAACAAAAAAAAAACCCCAACCAAACAAAAAGAGGAGGTTTTTTTTCCCCCATAACAGCTATGTGGCATGACAGGAGAAGATGGACTTTTGTCCTTTTGGCATCCTCTACAACTTGAGTAGTCTATTAGCAGCGGATTTGGGCTTACCCTCCCATTCAAACAGAACTTCTATCAGTTTCACAGACAGACTGGAAAAGCAGTAATTAGTACAGCTTGAGAATGAAGATCAAATCAGCCAGGATATGCAGTTTTTGAGAGAGAATGTTTTCTGTTTTCCTCTGGGGAAAAAAACAAACCCAATGCTTGTTTGATAGCAGCCAAAAAAGTGTTCATGTAAAAGAGCTTCAGCACTGAACTCTATTGTAGTTTTTAAAAGCTAGGCTTCTTTGAGAGTAAAGCATAAGGGAGGTTAACAGCTTTTACTCAGACAACTTGTTGGCATAATCTTTCACATTAAGAGGCTGCTGAAAGGAGCAGAACAGTGTCGTTGTTCGTATACTGTAGCTCCCAAACACTAGTGGTATTGGGGTCAATCTCAGCCTGGCTTTGGTTCTAAGTTTAGGTAAAAGAGGAAAGCCATATCACCGCCCCACTCCTCAACCAAAGCCCTAAGTACTCCTTGAAAGCCAAGAAGGACCTAAATCCTGTGGGGCCTTGCCAGAATTCCCAGCCTTCGTTTGCATGGAGACCTTAAACCTTTTCAGACAGCTCACCGAGCTGGAGGGCGAGATGAAAACAAGGCACTGGTTTATTTTTTGCTATCTGATTCTTTAATCTGACAATTCAGTTTACCCAAGAATAATTCAGAAGGCTCTGTCTTTTCCCCAAGGTCTTGAAGCCGTTGACCACTTCACAAAAGCATAATAAGTTGTTTGTTTTGCTTGGTGGTTTCCTGGCACTGTTTCAGTGTCGGGCATTCCCCACTCTGCTTTGAATAAGCTATTTTGAGTAGCACACTTGGTTCTTAGTCCCCTTCACCATAGCCAGCTACTGTAAAGAGCAATGTGAAAGCCATGAGAAGATACTTGATTGGGGAAGAGTTTCTGTGTTTCTCACTTTCCATGTTGGTGTGTGTCAGCTGAGTGAATTCTGAGAAATAAGGTGGTTCTTTCTGTTTTCCTACCTGCTCTATGTCTTCCTCCACCCCCTCTACTGTGCCTGTATCTTGAAGGCATCATAACATACATTTTGAAGGATGTTGAAAATGCACATTTGTGGCCTTTTGAGGTAGATTTCTAGCTCAGACATGAAAAAATTAGGAAGGGAGAAACTTAGACAGTGATTGTAAAGTGGAAAAGTACTGGAGTCTCTGAGCGAAGAGGTGAATGTGCCAGGGATAGGCCATAAAATGGCAACAATGGATAAATTAATGTAATTTTGTTGGAGCATGGAAAACTTTCTATCTGGAAGCACAGCTTCTATCTGCCCCTTTCTGGTTGCTGCACTCGCTGCTATCTCCCCATCCCCTGACACTGTTTGGGCTGCTGCTTCGCTTTTACTCCATCCTCATCTCCTCTAAGATTGCTTTGTTCTGTAATAGTTTACTTTGTCTGTACTGTTATGTTTAGTTTAGCTGTAAAAATACAGTTTCATTTTCTGACTTTCCAAATCCTGAGCTGTAGTGAGTTTTCTCTCTCTGGGGCAGATTTACAATAAATCTTATGGGAGCAACTGAGGGAGCTGGGGCTGTTTAGTTTGAAAAAGAGGAGGCTGAGGGGAAACTTCATGGCTGTCTACAAGTACCTGAAGAGATGTTGTGGAAAGGCTGCTGCTGGGCTCTTCTCACAGGGAATTGGAGGCAGAACAAGGGGGAATGAATGGCCTCAAGCTGAGGCTGAGAAGGTTTAGACTGGACATTAGGAAAAGGTTTTTCACAGAGAGAGTGGTCAGGGGCTGGAATGAACTACCCAGGGAGGTGGTGGAGTCACCCACCCTGGATGTGTTTAAGGGTAGTTTGGGTGTGGTGCTTGGGGCTATGGTTTAGGGTGACCCTTGTAGAATAGGCTTCTGGGTTGGACATGGTGATCCTGAGGGACGTTTCCAGTCTAGA
The DNA here is from genome assembly GCA_013399055.1 of Ramphastos sulfuratus. NCBI lineage: Eukaryota > Metazoa > Chordata > Aves > Piciformes > Ramphastidae > Ramphastos > Ramphastos sulfuratus. The sequence continues at coordinate 46,685 of WBNM01014113.1, forward strand.
TGTTTCTGTGATTCTGTGAATAAGCTATTGAGGGAGGGATCCACTCTAACCCTTAACAACATTAAGCTAAGCCTGACTTACTGAGGGTAGGATGATTAGTGCTATAATTACATAATTTTCCCTGTGTCATTAAAAGATGCACATGTATACTTTGCCCAGCAGCCCTGTACAGGATGCCTGTGTCAACCTGCATGCCCTGTGTAAACATCATTTGCATGTTAACTAAAGTCCCTGGAGACTGTGAGCTGTGATTACCTTGTTCAACTGGGTTACTCTCCCAGCCCTCTGAAGTCAACAAATAGGTTTTATCTGTATGTGGAACATAAATTATTTGGACTCTTCAAAGCAAGCTCCTCTGGGAATCCCTACCTCCCTCTGAACAACCTGAAGCACAATTTCTTTAGAGCAGACACCTGGGGTTTAACTCACAACATTCATCATGGAGACTATGGGCATCCTGGCACTAATTAAACAAAAACAACAAACCCACAACAAACACAAATCCCACAACAAACACAAACAAACAAAACCAGAAAACCCCAAACAAACAAACAGAAAAACCCAACCAAAACAAACCAACAAAAACCCCAAGATCCAAATGAAGCTGTGGTTCATTTCCGTTTGTGTGTGCAGTCTGCCAGTAGCAAAGTCATTGTAAGTAATCTAAATGCTAAAGATAAAAGTTGCATTCAGCAGTTCTCTTTGCAGGTCTGCAGGATCAGAGTCTCTGGGTTTTAGTTTGTTTATTTTCTCCCTAGAGTCTATCCAGTTGTGCAGTAGGGTCTAATATAGCAAAGCCAGTAAGTGACTTTTGCGGTGGGACTTCATGCCTGTATCAAAGCCTCTGTGCTATGACAACACAGGGACTGTGCAGAAGGAGCCATTCCATATTCTGGAGGACTCAGCTTTGTTACTCTTGATTTAAGCTAAGGAATGAAAGCACAGGAAGTTTGCCATGCAGAAAAAAAGGCTTGTGGCCCAGCTCTCCTGCCAGCCCAGGCACTGACACTTCTTGATGCCCATGGGGTCTTGCTGGGGACCAGCTTGTAGCCCTTGAACTTCATGCAGCTGTTTAGCAATTCAGAGGACACTGCCTAGGCTGAGAACACCTAATATGTTGGAGCCATGCAGCCTCATCAGCAGTGTGAATTCTTCTTGATGTTACCAAATGCCTGCAGGGCCTTGTTGCATGCCTCTTTAGAGGGCCTGTGGTTAAATCCTCTCTTGAGCTTCTCTTGGTCATGCTCTGCTGGATAAAGAACTGCTGGACCTAAGGGCCCAAAGGGTGTTGGTCAAGGGAGTTAAATCCAGCTGGTATCCATCACAAGTGGTGTTCCTCAGGGCTCAGTGTTGGGACCTCTTCTGCTTAACATCTTTATTGGTGAACTTGAAGAAGACAGAGTGTGTCACCAGTAGGTTCCTAGATGACACCAAGTTAGGTGGCAGTGTTGATCATCATGAGGATAGGGAGGGTCTACAGAGGGACATGGATAGATTGGATCCATGGCCAATGTTAATGGGATGAGCTTCAACAAGGCCAATGCCACGCCGTGCACTTGGTCCACAACAACTCCAAGCAATGCTACAGGCTTGGGGCAGTATGGCTGGAAAACTGCATAGCAGAAAGGGACCTGGGGATTGTAATCAACAAGCAACTGAATATGAGGCAGCAGTGTGCCCAGGTGGCCAAGAAAACCAATGGCATCCTGGCTGAGATTAGAAATGCTGTGTCCAGCAGGAGTAGGGAGGGGATTGTCCCCTTGGACTCTGCTCTGGTGAGGCCACACCTTGAGCAGTGTGTTCAGTTTTGGACACCTCAACACAAGAGAGATGTGGAGGTGCTGGAACCATTGCAGAGGAGGGCAAAGAAGCTGGGGAAGGGCCTGCAGAATAAATCTGATGAAGAGCAACTGAAGGAGCTGGGGCTGGTTAGTGTGAAAGAGAGGAGGTTGAGAGCAGACCTCATGGCTGTCTGCAGCTACCTGCAAGGAGGTTGTGGAGAGGTTGGTTCTGGTCTCTTCTCACAGGTAATTAGTGAGGGAATGGCCTCGAGCTGTGACTGGGTAGGTTTAGACTGGACACTAGGAAATTTTTTTTCACAGCAAGAGTGTTCAGGCATTGGAATGAGCTGCCCAGGGAGATGGTGGAGTCACCAACCTTGAATGTGTTTCAGGGTCATTTGGATGTGGTGCTTGGGGATATGGTTTAGGGTGCACCTTGCAGAATAGGGTTCTGGGTTGGACTTGGTGATCCTGAGGGGCTTTTCCAACCTGAATGTGTCTGTGATTCTGTGAAATGAAGGTCTTGCTCAGAAATGGTAGGGGCAGAGGCAGCAGCCATTGCTATCCGAAGCAATGTCTGTCTACAGCTCCTGGCCAGGAGCGCTCTACCGTGTCTTTTCCACTCATCCACGTGTCTTCTGCTTTAGAGCAGGAGCCACTTGAACAATGTGAAAAGCTCATTTCTGAAGACATCCTTGTTAATGGCCCTGGCACCCTCAGTATGTTTGGCAGGAGTCAAGCCCGTGGAGCCTGGCAGCCTGCTAAGTCTCTTTTCAGTTATCTGGGGTTCTCAGAGAAGAAGACATTAATATTACCGAGGATGACATAGCAAATTACTACTGCTCCCTAACCTTTTTAAATTGCTAACACTGTTGTAATCTGTAATTACAGAAATCAGTGTGAGAATTGTGGCACAGTATAATTATCTTCCCTGATACTTTATTGCCGTATGAATTATTAATCAAAATCAGTCTTGTGTAGTATTTGCGGCAACTCGGAAGAATAATGTATAATTAAATTTCGTTATTTCTATTTTTGTGCTGGTGTTTTATGATGTTGTAATTGATAATTAATTGGTTAAAAATTCACACAGTTCTTGGGAATTTCGTGTGCCTGTGACTGCTCGGTGTTCAGCATGTATTAATTGAATAATGGGCTCACTGAAGAGACCTTTGTATGTAGTCTTCTGTCATTACAGCGAGCTCTCGAAAATGGTGAATTAATCATTAGGCCTTTCAATAGTTTCTTTTTAGAGAAAAGCAGTGACAGTATAATCACATCCTTTGTTGGTGTAGCTATAATTGAGAGATCCTAATAACCAATTACAAGGATGGCCGTTCCAGGAGCTCTCAAGTGTCACTTATCGATCCATTTCTTTAAAACCCAAGCGTCGATTACATAGAATGAGTCTTCATAAAGAAAAATATATTAGGAGATGGGGAAGGAAGCCTGGAAAATAGTTTGCCTCCCACTTGCCACTTAAAAAGAGTGCATGTTTATCCCTAAAAACTGTCAAGTCTGATGAGCTTTTGCTGCCATTTGTCAGAAGTACAGGTTCCTCTAACTTTTTTCATCGTTCTATCATCATTCTCCCCATTTTTTTTTTCATAATAGTTTTTGCTAAATTGGTAAGGGTGAAAAAAAAAAAGTTGGTAGAAAAGCTCAGAACAAAAGAGTGTTTTGTTCATACTCTGCATCCTGTTGAACAGAAACACTATCAGGTGCTTACTTGCAAACCTGCAGTGCTTGCTCTCCAGCTACCTCTGACCAAAGAGCCTTAGGTACGTTCAAACCAGCTGCCTCAAGTTGTCATAGGATCATAGAATGGTCTGGGTTGGAAGGGACCTCCAAAGGTCATCTAGTCCAATCCCACCCCACAGTCAACAGGGACATCCTCAACTGGATCAGGTTGCCCAGAACCCCATTGAGCCTCACCTTGAGTATCTCCAGGGAAGGGGCCTCAAGCACCTCCCTGAGCAACTTGTTTCCAGTTCCCACTTATTCCTCAGTGTCTTGTTTTTAGTGTTAGTGGAGCTGATTGAAAGAATGTGAACTGGAACTAAAAATAAGTCCAGTATTGATCCTATGTTAACAGAAGCAGGAGAAAGCCAGGGGTCACCCTGTACAGCAGGATATAATGTGAGCTCCACCCTATGCTTCCAAGACACACCTGTTGTTCCTTTTATAGCAGGTCAGGTGCTGTGATTCCTAAATGAGAAACTACAGAGCATTACCTGTTGGCTTCCCTGCTGAAATGTGGCATGGCAGGCATCATGAGGAGGGACCAAAAACCCTTTTCAGGCTTTTTCTGTGAAGGTGTTAAGAATCCTCTGTGTGCTCTTGTAGATCTGCCCCTGCTTACACCTTCTGGGATACAAATGAGTTTTTATTTGATGGGATGAGTCTATGCCTTTAGGTCCCTTTGGTCCCTCTGCCTCGCTGGTGTTTTACTGTGGAGCCTCGCTGTGGAGAGGCTGCAAAGATGCTTCTGCTGCAGTCTGTGCACCTTTTATGAGTTGAGCTTAGCATCTGATGACTTCATATGTCCTAAACTCACTGGAGCCAGCAGGAGTGAGATCCCCTGGTGTCAGTGATACACAGCATATGTAGTGTTTGGACAGATGTTTTCTACTGGTTCATACCATGCAGCTTCAGTGCCCAGTCAAGAGAGGGGAGTGCAGGGCAGCTGAGGGGGCAAGACAAATAGGAGGCATGTGTGGAGGTGATAGATTTCAGTTTGCCAACCATCAAATAAGCATTTTTGATGTAGTGGTTAGTAGATCAAGAAAAATACAGGCCCATTTCTCTGCTCAAGTTAATATGTTGTTAGCCAATGTGCTGGAGAATCTCTCCTTAAGGGAAGAGCCTGAGGGAGCTGGGACTGTTTAGTTTGGAGAGAAGGAGCCTAAGGGGTGACCTCATGAATGGTTATAAAGATGTGCAGGGTGAGTGCCAAGAGGCTGGAGCCAGGCTCTACTGGGTGATGCCCAATGCCAGCACAAGGTGCAATGGGTGAAAGTTGAGGCATGGAAAGTTTCATGGAAACATGAGGAAAAATTTTTTTCACTGTGAGGCTGATGAAACACTGGAACAGGCTGCCCAGGGGAGTTGTGGAGTCTCCCTTTCTGGAGATACTCAAGACCTGAGTTCCTGTGTGTTCTGCTCTAGGTGATGCTGTTCTGGCAGGGAGGCTGGACTGAATGAGCTTTCAAGGTTCCTTCCAGCCCCTAACATTCTGTGATTCTGTAATATTCATCCCATGTAAACTCAAACCCTGGGCAATGTGGCCCTGGTCATATTTATTAACAGTGACTTTTACAAATCAGTGAGTTCTTTGTCCAGTGAGATGCAGCAGTGGTCAGTTGTACATCTGTTCTATCTGAAGGGGGCCCACAAGAAAGCTGGGGAGGGACCTTTTAGGGTGTTGGGTAGTGATAGGACTGGGCAGAATGGAGCAAAACTAGAAGTGGGTATATTCAAATTGGATATTAGGAAGAAATTCTTCAGCATGAGGGTGGTGAGACACTGGCACAGGTTGCCCAGGGAGGTGATGGAAGCCTCATCCCTGGATGTCTTTTAAGGCCAGGCTGGATGTAGCTCTGAGCAACTTGATCAGGCTTGGAACTGGATAATCTTTGAGGTCACTTCCAACCCTGACAATTACTTCTATGATTCTATTGCAGTTACTGTGACATCTCTCAGGAAAAGCAAAACAAGCATCTTCCTATGAGTACAGGGTGCAATTTCACTTTGTTCCTGTGGTCAGGAGTCTCACCTCTTTTTCTCACTAATTGCTTCTTCTGCCTGGGTGTCCTCTCCTGTTTGCAGCATTAGAAATAACAGCAGTGCTGCTTTGACCATTTTGCTTTGTATAATTTCTATAGTGTCTACTGAATTGGTGATGCATGATGAAGAGAGTTTTTCTCCTTGCCAGCAGTCTTTTCCATTGTTGTCTTGAGGATTATTTCTTGTGGAAAAAAATCTTCACCTTGAGAGTGACAGAGCACTGGAACAGGCTGCCCAGAGAGGCTGTGGAGTCTCTATCTCTGGAGACATTCAAAATCCACCTGGATGGATTCCTGCGTGGCTTGCTCTAGGTGATCCTGCCGAAGCAGTGGAACTGCAATAGATGATCCTCACAAGTCCCTTCCAACCCCTGCCATTCTGTGATTCTTTTGATTCCTTTTCTTCCCTTTCTTCATTTCAACATGACTAATCAGATTCAGACACTACATTGCAGTGTGCTACACCAGAGTACCTAGAAAGTGTAGCACCTGATTAAAATACTTCTGTTTCTCTAAGCTCTGTCACCAGATGATCTCAGCCTGTCTTTCCCCAGCCTGGTTTGGTTTTTCATGAGAGAGACTCCAAGCTGGAATTGATAATCCAGATCAGTGAGTTCCTGTTTTACTGTAATGGTGATGAAAAGACTCAAACCCCTGCTGCAAGCAGTCCTGAGCAGACTTCTCTAGCTTACCCTGCTTTAAGCAGGGATGCTGAAATCCAGCCTCAACCATTCTATAATTGTATTTTTCTCCTCTAATTGTTACTTGTATATAACAGAGTGTCTTGGGTGCAGTGTGTCACCTTGTTAGTACCTGATTCTTTTTCATATTACACCTTTTTTTAAATTGCATTTGAACTGGTTTTATCCATTTCAGTCTCCCTGTCATGGTCTGTGGTCTTCTGGGTCTGTTTTTATCCATTTCAGTCTCCCTGTCATGGTCTGTGGTCTTCTGGGTCACTGATCAATGCATGATCACCACATAATTCATGTTGGAAGGAAACCAAGAAAATTTCTAGCTCAAGACTCCTGCTCAGAGCAGGTTAGCTCTGAGATCATAGCAGGTTGCTCTGCAGTCCAGTCTGGTCTTGAAAACCTCCAAGGATGGAGATGACATGACCACTCCAGGCAACCTGATCCTCAATATTTCCACAGAATCACAGAACCTTAGAGGTTGGAAGAGACCTCCAGAGATCAAGTCCTGCCAAGGCAGGATCACCCAGGGTAGTTTGCACAGGAATGCATCCAGGCAGGTTTTGCGAGCCTCCAGAGGAGACTCCTCAACATCTCTTGGCAGCCTGATCCAGGCCTCTGCCACCCTCCCCATAAAGAAGTTTTTCCTCATGTTGAGGTGAAACCTTCTCTGTTCCAGTTTGTATCCATTGCTCCTTGGCTCATTGCTGCAGACCACCAAAATGAGCTTGGCCCACTCCATTTGACACCCACCCCTCAGGTAGTTGTACACATTGATCAGATTCCCTCTCAGTCTTCCCTTCTCCAGGCTACAGAGCCCCAAGGCTCTCAGTCTCTCTCCATAGGGAAGATGCTCAAGTCCCCCACTCATCCTCGTGGCTCTCCAGCCCAAAGCTTTTTTGTTTCAAATCATTCCTGGTACCTGGCTCCGTCTTCTGAGCAACCTCACTGTAGGAGTGCCAGGCTGCTGTTAGGACCCTGATTGCACCCAAGAAGTCTCACATCCAAGAACTGAGTGTGCCCAACCCTGTTTTAGCTTCAGAGATTGAGGAGCTGAGACATGGGACATGGCAGGAGCACAGGCAGATGTGAGTCAGTACTGCTGCTGGTTTGTTTCTGCAGGAATTCCCTGCTGACCTGCTGAAAATCTCCGCTCCATTCCTTCTCTGTTGGACACACTTCCTAGTCTGATGCAGCTTCTCACCTTATGACAAGTGAGCTTCTCCAGCAGCCTTTTGCAAAGGTTTTGTCAGAGGATTTCTGAAAGTCAACACTAATTACACTTAGCAGTGTTCCTCACTGGCTAATTTGACACGCCTCAGGAATTCTACCAGAGCCTATTGGAGACGTGACTTCCCCTCCTAGAAGCGGCACTGCTTTGGCACCATGATAACTTGCCTGGTTAAGTGCTCTGTAGCTGTGCCTCGATGGAGATTTACCTTTTCTCATCATTAACTCAGTCCTGATGCAGGACTCGCTGCTCTCTCTTGATAAGGTTTTTCTCTCCCTTCATGGTTCCCTTTAAAACCAGGCACTGCATTGCCTGCCTTCCAGCTTTGTGAGGTAGAAGATGGTTTTTCTGTGTGATAGGTAATGTATTTTTAGTAGCAGCTCAAGCAGTGCATTTATGAGTTCCTGGAGAGTTTTGGGTGCGTGCCAGCCAGCAGAGACAATATGCTGCAAGCTGAAGTGATTCAGATGTTTCTGGTACACCTTTTTTTTTTTGGTCTCCTGAGGTTTTCAAATGCCTCTTCCACGCTGCCCATGCAGAAGGGCTCCGCGAATCTCCTACCTACTCGTTGCTCTGGCAGGACCACGTAATCGGCTTTCCAGTTCCCTTCACTGCAGTTGCTGGCCCTCACAAGAAACTTTTTTTGGCAAGGTTTCAATGGTGCTTTCCTTGCCCACAACAGTTCGTGCCAGTTTCTGGAAACTTTTGTTTCAAAGAGGCTTTGTTTTGTTGTATTTTATTTTCTCTGGCAGTATTGTGACCTATATGCAAACAAATGCACAGCGTGTTCTTTTGAGCCAGAGAAAGGCTTGCTAAGGCTTTCTCTCTTCAGTTTGAAGAAATAGCAAGTGTGTGGCAATGATTTCCATGAAGAAGGTTGTGCAAACTCAGCATAATACTGAATTCAGTAAAAAACTATGTGGTTTGAATTAACACTGTATAAAAGACTTCCAGACCAGCTTGCCTCAGATTTAATACCCAGTCCCTGCTTTTTTCTCTTACAAGGAGAGGAAAAAAAGTAAACTGATCTGCTAATTTTTGTGCTACTACATGCAAAAAGCCCTGCAGCTACCTTTTCTCTTTGCACTCTAAAACCCTTTCCCCACAAAAATGAACAATATACTTGGAAGTGCAGGGTTTCACCATCTTGCTCCTGGCCTGCAGGATCAAGCCCGCTTGGAAAGGAAACGCCTCATCCCTGGAGGTCATTCAGTCACTGGCCGATCCTGGAAAAGGGAAGACCATAAATTACTTGTGGTGGAACATTAAAAGCTGATAAATAGGTGGTTCTGAGCTGTAGCCCAGCCCTGGCTTCCCTGTGCGCAATGCAGGGCCCGGGGCGCTTCCTGGAGCAGCCAGGGGCATGGCCAGGGGAAGTCTGTGTCGCGGACGAGATTGCAGCCACCAGCCAAAGCATCCCCACGGGCTTTCAGCAGCTGTGGGAAGGGGCATGGTGTGGATCCTATTTCAGGAAGCCCCTGGAGTCATGGCAGTAGCCTTGGGAAGGCATGGCAATAGAGGCAGCTGGGCTGGAAGTCACACAGCATCACAGAATGTTAGGGGCTGGAAGGGTCTAGAGCAGCAGTTGACTTGCTTGGAAATTGCTTCCAGGACTGTGTTCTAAGTAAGTATTTCTGCAAAAGTAGCATCAGTATCAGACAGTTTCTTCAGTTTTGAGGCATTTCTTAGATGTTTTGATTGTTCCTTATGATTTCATAGTTTTACTCCCAACATCTAGCAGACAGTAACAGTGTATGTGGGAACATGAGCACTCCCACGTCTGAAGCACAGAGCTGAAGACCTTTCAAAGCTCTTTGCTGACTTGCTCTAAAACTCCCCAGCACAAAATCACAGAATGACAGAATGTTAAGGGCTGGAAAGGACCTCGAAAGATCATCCAGTCCAACCCCCCTGCCAGAGTAGGAAATCAATGTGCTCTGAAGTTTCACTGAACTTTGTTTCTTGCCCTGTCTATCTCTTCATAGAATCACACACAAAATGTTAGGAGCTGGAAGGGACTTTGAAAGGTCATCCAGTCCAACCCCCCTGCAAGAGCAGCATCACCTAGAGCAGAACAGGAACACATCCAGGCAGCTCTTGAATATCTCCAGAGAGGGAGACTCTACAATCCCCCTGGGCAGCCTATTCCAGAGTTCTGTCACAGGGAAAACATTTTCCTCCTGTTTCCATGGAACTTTCTATGCCTTAACTTCCACCCCTTGCCCCTTGTGCTGTCATTGGGCATCACCCAGCAGAGCCTGGCTCCAGCCTCTTGGCACTCACCCTGCACATCTTTAGAAACATTCATGAGTTCCTTCCTGGGAGCGTAGCTGGGGATTCACTGGAGTGGATGGGGCAGTTTACAGCCCCAGCACCTCAGTATTGCATTGCTCAGGTTTCCTAGCATAGAATGCAGACTTGCTTGATAGAGGGGAAATACACCATGGTGTTTTCAGCAGTTCACAGGGCATGCAACAGGTTGTGTTTTTTTAAAGAAAAATTCTTTTTATGAGAACTGCAGTTAAAAAGTGGGAAATTACTAATTAGTAACTAAGTAATTCAGGGTTTGATTCACACAAATTGCACTATTACTGTAAAAAAGGATTGCAATCTCAGGCAAACAGTGGGGTTTGTGGGGTTTTCTTTTAAAGGCACTGAAAATATAATTGATGTTCTATTCATTACCTGCCAGGTCTCAGGTTTCTTGTACAATTTTTCATCATCTGAGACATTACAGGCATAAGACATGCCTGGAAAAGAAGTGGGGGGGGGGGGGG
>WBNM01014113.1:56983-71443 GCA_013399055.1 Ramphastos sulfuratus
GGGGGAGGGAAATAAATTAATGCTTTCCCTTTGCATTGTCATTTGCAACTCTCAGGTTTTCCCACTGGCTTGTTCCTGTAAACTGCTGCTTTCATAGCACGCAAGAGTGACCACTTAGAACATCACCGTGGTGCTATCGTTAGCATCAGGGTTCAGTTACAAAGAAAGCTGTGAGTGGGATGAGCTAAGTATCATTTTCCCTTTTATCTTAACAGATTGCTAACAAAATGATGGCTGTCAATTCTTTTTTCCTTAGTCTCAGTTTGTGAGAAGAGAAAAAAGTAATTTTCTTCTGGTTAAGAAATACAACTGGTACAGTAAAACCCCCAAAGTGTCTCTCTCCTCGAACTGTATGGAGGTCAAAAAGATCCTTAAAGAGTATCAGAGAAGGAACTTTACTTTTGCTTGCTACAGTGGTAATATATCTACAGGCAGGAATGTATTAAAATCACACAATCACAGAAACATCCAGGTTGGAAAAGACCTTCAGGACTACCAAGTCCAACCTATAACCCCTATAGCCTATAACCCTACTCTACAAGATTCACCTTAAACCATAGCCCTAAGCACCACATCCAAACAACCTTTAAATACACCCAGGGTGGGTGACTCCACCACCTCCCTGGGCAGCTCAGCTCATTCCAGTCCCTGACCACTCTCTCCATGAAAAACCTTTTCCTAATGTCCAATCTAAATCTACCCAGCCCCAGCTTGAGGCCATTCCCCCTTGTTCTGTCTCCAATTACCTGTAAGAAGAGACCAGCAGCAGCCTCTCCGCAACTTCCCTTCAAGTAGTTGTAGACAGCCATGAGGTCTCCCCACAGCCTCCTCTTACTCAAAGTTGTCCTGCTGCACTGCTGTCTGTTGCACTTAACCTGCACATTTCTGAATCTTCCCTCTCAGAAGGCAGTTGTCATTCATAATAAGGAAATACAATGCCTTAAAATACTTGAAAGTTTGTGTACTTGCATAACTTCCCTTCTAGCAGCAGGTGAAAAGACCTTTAAGGTCATTGAGTCCAACCTAACCCAACTACCACGACCACTAAAGTATATCCTGACGCACCGCATCTACACCCATCTTGAACGCCTCCAGGGATGGCAACTCCACCTCCTCCCTGGGCAGCCTGTTGCAATGCCTCACCACTCTCTCAATAAAGAAATTTTTCCTGATATCCAATATAAACCTTCCCCTGGCACAACTTAAGTCCATTTCCTCTCATCCTATTCCAAGTAACTTGGGAGAAGAGACCAACACTCATCTCGCAGTAGTTGTAGAGAGCTGTAAGACCTTCCCTTAGCCTTCTTCAGATTAAACCCCCAGCTTCCTCAACTGCTCCTCATGGAACATAGCCTCCAAACTCCTCATCAGCCTTGTTGCTCTTCTCTGGACGTCCTCCATGACCTCAACATCTTCCTTAGATTATGGCACAAAGGACTGACTACAGTACTCAAGTTGTAGTTAGTGGCTTGTCTTCGTCAGGTACAACAGTACCTTGAGGTGAGGTCTCCTATGCAAAAAAGCAGCACTCTCCACTGGAGAATAAGCTGAGCTTTTTGAGGACTTTTTCCCTCAATCTGAAAATAACAGAAGCAAATTCAAGGCCTTTTTTTTTTTTTTTTCTTTTTTTATTATCAAAAGACCCAACAATCACTTTCTTTTTGCTGAAGTGTGTTACAAAATGATTCAAAATTAATAAGCTATATTAATTTTGATATCCAGGCAGAGATTGTTAATAACTATGAAAACTGTTTATTAAGTCTTGCCAGAAAACTTCTATACGAGGTTCAAAATGCAGGGTTTGGAAATTTATACATACAGGGAACAGGCAAAACTGGAACACTTCAAAGGTACCCAGCATAAGCAAACATTTTTACTGGAAGAGAAGGTTTGTGCGGTCGCTTACAGCGCTTGCAGTTAGTTATCCTGCTTAGCCACTGGATGGACTCAGGAAGCTCCTTTCTGCTTATGGCAGAAGGCAATTAATGATTACAAGAGGCTTGAAGTATTTACTCACAAAATTATGGGACAGTACCCAAAGCACGTGGCGGGGCTGCTGCCGGGCCGAAAGCCGTTAGAGGCTTTAGAGTTTCCCCAGGCTCCTGGGTGTTGGAGAAAGGAGGCAGATGATCTCTGACCTGGTCCTGGCTCTCTTAGCAGCAGGCTTTCAGGTGCAGGCAGGATGTCTCGCAGTGTGCAATCTCAGCATGGTGTCACTCTGGCTGTGCAGGCCGAATGCACGGAGGCATCAGAGCCTGATCCTGGTCGCTGGGGTTATACACAGCTCAGGATCAATGAGGTAGTAAGCAGGCATGGATACAATAGCAGAGAGCACCTGTGTTCTACCTGCTCATCCCTTCATATCCATTCAGCCCAAGACTAATGGGCCTTTGGACATGAATTAGCTGATGAGGATGGCACTTTGCCAAGCTTGACCATATTAGGTGAAGCCAGGGCTTTTGTCCCCTTTCCTTTGGCCACCATCCCCAGCACAGAAGGAGGGGGGGCAGGGGAGCACGCCTGGGCAAGCCAGGACATGTACAAGCCCACCTTGGCCTATTTAGGCCTACCACGACAAAGTCTTCTAAACTTTCCCATGTCCCCATGTTACTGCCTCTACTATATCAAAGATGCGTAGTAGGTGGTTGAAGGAAAGTACTTTGCAGTCCATCTAAACCCTGGTTTGGTTTTGAGGGGAGAAGCTGGCAGGAGGGAGTAGGCAATTGAAGCGTTCCAAGGTGAAAGCTGATGGCAATGAATCACAGAATGATAGGGGCTGGAAGGGACCTCAAAAGCGCATCCAGTCCAACCCCTGTGCCAGAGCAGGATCACTTAGAGCAGATCACACAGGAACACATCCAGGCAGCTCTTGAATATCTCCGGAGCGGGAGATCCACAACTCCCCTGGGCAGCCTGTTCCAATGCTCTGTCACACTCACAGGGAAAAAATTCTTCCTCATGTTTAAATGAAACTTCCTCTGCCTCAGCTTCCACCCATTGCCCCTTGTCCTGTCATTGGGCATCACCGAGAAGAGCCTGAACACCCTTCCCAATATCCTTCCCAAGCCTCTTAGTCGGATTTAACAATTACTGGGCTGCTTTGCCAGGGTCCCAGCATACCCCGAAACTGGGCAGCATCCCACTGCCCTGTGTTTGCCTCATGGCTGCACTGCTCCTCACCACCTTGTGTTTTCTTCCTTCCTTCTCCACTGCAGGGTGTGAACGGCATGTCTGTGGATGAGAAGACTGACTCCCCCATGTATGTGTATGAGTCAACGGTGCACTGTACCAATATTCTCCTCTGCTTAAATGACCAACGGAAGCAGGACATTCTCTGTGACGTGACACTCATCGTAGAGGGGAAGGAGTTCCGCGCCCACCGGGCTGTGCTGGCTGCCTGCAGCGAGTACTTCTTGCAGGCCTTGGTAGGGCAGACGGAAAATGACTTGGTGGTCAGCCTGCCGGAAGAGGTAAGTATGGACAGTCTGTAACAGCAGTTGTGGTTTAGACCTTCCCAGAGACCCAAAGCCTAACAGAACAATATGACACATAGGATACCTCCCCCTCTCTCCCACTGAAAAGAATTAGGTAGAGAGGGTGGAAAGCGGCAAAATGCCCAAAGAAAACAATCTCGCACCAATTTTGGAAGTTAAAAGTAACTTTAACAATAAATAAAGGCTATTTAAGGCAAGGGAGCTTACAGAGGTGTAAGGGAAAGGAAACAAATACAAAAATATATACAAAACCAGATGGATGACAATGGATGGAGGTAGAGTCAGGAGGGAATTGATCCACCACGTGGCTGGCTGGCCACGTGGCGGAGCGGGAGCGGCTGCAGCAAGGGTGTTGCTGCTCAGGCAAGGCAGAGCAGAGACAGAGAAACAGGAAGCTTGTCTGCTTGTATAGTGTTGCAAAGAGGAAGTGGGAGTGGGCTAACCTTTGTACTAGGGATCAGGTTCTAGACCACCCCCCCCAGGAGAAGCCAAGGGGGACCTGGAGTCAGGTTCCAGACCACCTCCCAGAGTCCTAGAGGTTCAACCTATAACAACAGTGTGTAAATGCAAGCCCCTTCCATCCTGCCTGGGGAGAAGGGCTTCCCGAGGCCACTAAGGTGCACAAGGGCAGTGTGACACAGGTGTTGGTGCCTGCCTTGTCACCGCACTGGGTATGGTTTTTGAGTTTGGATGGGTTGTGAATTGCTGAGGGATGGATGTGTTCACACCAACCTTCCTCACCAGCGGTAATTCCCAGTGGTTAGGGTTTAGAGAATAAATCTTATGAGGAGCAACTGAGGAAGCTGGGGATGGTTAGTTTGAGGAAGAGAAGGCTGAGGGGAGACCTCATGGCTGACTACAACTACCTGAAAGGAAGTTGTGGAAAGGCTGCTGCAGGTCTCTTCTCACAGGTAATTGGAGACAAGACAAGGAGGAATGGCCTCAAGCTGTGGCTGGGTAGGTTTAGATTGGACATTAGGAACCAGTTTTTCATGGAGAGAGTGGTCAGGGACTGGAATGAGCTGCCCAGGGAGGTGGTGGAGTCACCCACCCTGGGTGTGTTTAAAGGTGGTCTGGATGTGGTTCTTAGAGCTATGGTTTAAAGTGGGACTTGGTGATCCTGAAGGTCTTTTCCAACTTGGATGTTTCTGTGACTCTGTGATAAAGCTCCAGGATGCTTGAGCTCGCCTTTGTCGCTGCTGAGGGTGGTACCTAAACACTTAATTACTGTAGCTTTGTTCAGGGTGTTATCAGGGCTCTGATATTCTTCTGCTCTTCCAGACAGGAAATTTGAAAGGACTGATGTGGCTACTAGGCGGCAGGTTATTGTCGAACAATCATTTGAGCTGTCAGGTTGGTAGGAGTCTCATTGGCACCCACCCCTATCTGGCAGCTCATATTCTTGTCCTCCTCTTTCCCCTCTCCTGCACCTCATTCAGCCTTGCTTCCTCTCACCTCCCCTCCCGTCGAGTTTGAGATTTAACTGCTTCAGTCCATGTGTTTTGCACTGAGAAAACCATGAACGCAGCCTGTAAAAAAAGCAAGCTTTTTTTTTTCTCGTGCAACATGGCTCCCCCAGCAGGAAGCCAAGGGACGTAGGAAATACATACCTCACTGGAAAGTTTACTTTGTTTTACCACAAAATCTGCCTGGCTGGCTTCCACCCCCACTGTCATTTCCTCCCCGCCGTGCAGCCGTCACAGCGCAGCTACCCCAGTGCACGCCCCTGGCTTTGCTCAGCCTGCTGGCCAGGGCTGCCATCGCCTGCTGCTTCAACACTGCCTGCCTGCTGTTACCAGATGGGACTGGTGGCGCAAGAGGAGTGGTGATGGAGCCAGGACACTGGGTTGCAGTTGCTCAGTGGGAAGATAGTCTGGAACAGAGAGGGTTTCTCACCATCATTTAACAACCGTGAAGGAGCACAGAGTGTTTTCAAGTTATGACAGGTCCCAAAGTGCCGCACACCATTTTTTTTCCCCCTCCCATTTAGCTCTCTCCAGAGTCTCTAAGTTTTGTCGTGGTGTTGTCGTGGAGAGCATTAGAAAAAGTAGGTCACTTGTGTGACTTAATGAGTCTTGACACTGAATCTTACTCGTGAGGCAGACATTTGACACAGGAGTTTAGACGATGCGCTGGGATGTGCACTGTGATTCTGCAGCGTCCACTAAAAATTTCCAGTGGAAAAAAAAAAAAAAATGTCCTGTCACTGTTCAGTTACTGTTCAGTCAGTTCAGTCAGTGTCACAAAACCTTTCACACTGCAAAGAAATGCCAGACAAGTGACAAAACGTGCCCAGGGGAGCACACGTATGAAGAGGCAGGAGAGTATCAGTGCCTTTCTGCAAAGCCTTGGTGAGGCCTCCATGTGTGATTCAGGTCCTGTTAGACAAAGAAAAATAATTTCAGTTCGAATAAGCATACACAGGAGTGACTGAAATGTTCAGGAAGAAGCAGCCTGGCCCAAAGGAGGAGAAAACAAGAGAGTGGCAGGTTCATACTGCTAGCGTGACAGCTGTGACATGCTGCTGCTCTGTGTAGGCTGAGGAAATAAAGTGGCTGAGAGGAGGAGTTGCTCTTTAATACTGACAGACAATGTTGACACAAGCACTCATTGAGTTCAACTCTCTTTTAGTAGAAGTAGCTTGGAAATGAGCAAGTTTCTGATCAGAGCAGTTGTGAGGTGCTGAGCCACAGGCCAGTGGGAGGCACAAGGCAGTGGAGGGTTCATGATGTGCCTGTGCTTGGTGACCCAGTTCTATGTTCATATGACACTGAAGATGTAAAACACAGATGTTTGTCATTCTATTTGTTTTACAGGAGATGCTGTGTTAAAAAAAGTCCTCTGGTCCAACCAGAGATGGTTTCTAGTTAAGTGAATCCCCTTTTGGCTAAATCACGTATTGGTGTTTTACATTTTAGAACATATCACAGACTCACAGAATGTCAGGGGCTGGAAGGGACCTGAAAAGCTCATCCAGTCCAACCTCCCTGCGAGAGCAGTATCACCTAGAGCAGATCACACAGGAACCCATCCCGGCAGCTCTTGAATATCTCCAGAGAGGGAGACTCCACAGCCCCCCTGGGCAGCCTGTTCCAGTGTTCCATCACCCTCACAGGGAAAGCATTTCTCCTTGTTTCCACAGATCTTCCTCTGCCTCAACTCCCACCCATTGCCCCTTGTCCTGGCACTGGGCATCACCCAGCAGAGCCTGGCTCCAGCCTCTTGCCACTCACCCTGCACATCTTTATAACCATTCATGAGGTCCCCCCTCAGGCTGCTCCTCTCCAAGCAGCACAGCTCCAGCTCCCTCAGGCTCTCCTCCTAAGGAAGATCTTCCACTCCCTTCAGTATTTTTGTGGCTCTACGCTGGACTCTTTCAAGCAGTTCCCTGATGTCCTTCTTGAATTAAAGGAGGCCAGAACTGGACACAATATTCCAAGGCAGAGTAGAGGGGGAGGAGAACCTCTCTCAACGTACTAACTACAGCCCTTCTAACCCACCCCAAGATGCCATTGGCCTTCTTGGCCACCAGTTCACATTGCTGGCTCATGGTCAACCTTCCACCCACTAGGACCCCCAGGTCCTTTTCCCCTTCACTGCTCTCCAGTGAATCCCAGTGAAAGAGCAAAACAAAAGGTGGAAATGTCTTGGTGAGTTAGGTTGCACTGGCTGCTCTTACAGCTCCACTGAATTCCCTGGATTTGCAGAAGCAGTGAATCTAAATTCTTAATGTTTTTCCCAGTACTCTGAATTTGTCACACTTCAGCTAAGATCACCACTATTATTTTGCCACGGGCACCAGAGCTTTTAGCTTTCTCCTCCTGGATAAGCACTCTCATCCTATTAAAAAAGATACCTGTAGTTGCCAATGCTTATTGGAAAAATATTTTTCCATGTGCAAAGTAATTACTGTTAACTGCATTGACTCTGATTTGCCAAGTGGCTACTTCATTGGAATAGCAACCTGCAAGCTGATCAGTTAAAGAATTTCCTCACAAATTGTAAATTTAGACTAAAGTTTAGGAAGGAATTCTTTACAGTGAGGGTGGTGAGACACTGGGCCAGGGTTGTCAAGGGAGGTTGTGGGTGCCCCTTCCCTGGTGGTGTTCAGAGACAGGTTAGATGAGGCTTTGAGTAACCTGGTGTAGTGGAAGGTGTCCCTGCCCATGGTGGTGGGGTTGGAACTGGATGATATTTAAGGTCTCTTTCAAACCAAACCATTCCATGAATCTGCAAAATTCAGGGCACTTCAGGTAAAGAGAACTGCCTGGTGCATTTTTGTTATTTCTCCTGTGTTCCTTGGTTATGGTGCATGTCTGTGCTGCAGAGTACTGGGGGCTTTAGTAGGTGCTGCCCAGAGGGGTTGTGTAGTCTTCCTCTCTGGAGATATTTAAGACCAGCCTGGATGCATTCCTGTGTGATCTGATAGAGGTGATCCTGCTCTGGCAGGGGGGTTGGACTGGATGATCTTCTAAGAGCCCTTCCAGCTTCTAACCTTCTGTGATTCTGTGTATATGGGGAGTGCCTTCAACAAAGAACAGAGTTAGAGTTCCCCACAAAAGGAACCAAAACGTTCCTGGGTTTTAAGAGTTGATTGTACAGGGAAAGCACTATCTCAGTTACATTGCATTAAAAGAAGTTAGCAGGTCTTCAGTTCACAAAGCTAATGCCTCTTCCCAAGGCTATTGTGTTTAGTGCTGGTCTGCAGAGCTCTGGTAGCCCATTTCTAAAAGTGTCTCTGAAAACTGACTTCATCTGTCACCTTACTCCTCCACTGGAAAGATTTCAAACAAAAGTCAAAAGTTAAATGTCCCAAGCCAATAATTTTCTCAGGCTTTGAGACAGTTTCTCTTGGTGCACAGTTGCTGAACAGACTGCAAAGAATTTTTAAGTAGTCTTCACAGTTCAAAGTTTTTCCAGAAGTGATGATCACTGTTAAACTAACAAAGCTATTTTAAGGCCAGCCCTACAAGCATTGGATTTGGGAGTGCTGGTGGATAGGAAGCTGGACATGAGCAGGCAGTGTGAGCTTGCAGCCCAGAAGGCAAATTGCAGCCTGGGCTCCATCAAAAGCAGTGTTGCCAGCAGAACCAGAGAGGGGATTCTGACACTTTGCTCTGCTCCGCTGAGACCTCACCTGCACTGCTGCATCCAGCTCTGGAGCCCTCAATATAGGAAGGACATGGAGCTGATGGAGCAGATCCCAAGGAGGGCCATGAAAATGCTCAGGGGGTTGGAGCAGCTCTACTACAAAGCCAGGCTGAGGGAGCTGGGGGTGTGCAGCCTGCAGAAGAGGAGGCTCTGGGCAGACCTAACAGCAGCCTGCCAGTGCCTGAAGGGGGCTACGAGAAGGCTGCAGAGAGACTGTTTGCAAAGGGCTGCAGGGACAGGACAAGGGCAATGGCTTCAAACTAGAGCAGAGCAGATTTAGATTGGATGTTAGGAACAGGTTCTGCACCACGAAGGTGGTGGAACAGTGGAACAGGTTGCCCAGGGAGGTGGTTGGGGCCCAGTCCCTGGAGATATTCAAGGTGAGGCTGGACAGGGCTGTGGGCAACCTGATCTAGTCGAGGATGCCCCTGCTGACTGTGAGAGGAGTTTGGACTAAATGACCTTTGGACGTCCCTTCCAACCCAGACCATTCTATGATTCTATAACTTTAATTTCTGATGTGGTTTGAGAACTGCTAAAGTATACAGTTGTGGATAAAGGAGATTATTATTCTCAAAGGTCTGATGTTGTGGCTGGATAAAGCTTTGGCACTCATGTAATGTTCGTGTGAGGGAGCTCACCATCAAAACAAGAGAACTTATTTTTGATCATTCAAAGCAGTAAATCTGCCTCTGAAGTTTAAATTGCAGGGTTTGTTTTTTACTTCATAGCATGTTGGGGTCTCTTCATTAATCTGGCACCCAGACATAGTTAACTCTTGTCTGGCAAAACAGTGAACAGATGTTTTGTACATTATTTCTTGCTCATATCCTATTACAAGTGAGAGCAGCCTTTGTCACAACACCAGTCATTTCACTAAGAAGACATTGTGTGCACACAGAACTGAGACTAGTTGAGCTTAGCAGGGTTATAAACCATTGTAAAACTTTGTGTAAGACTTTTCAAGGCAGTTCAAGCATGGCTTAATACACCTCACTTTAAACTTGTCCCTAATCAACTTAAACTAAGCCAGTATGGAGCTAATTCTGCAGCGACTGGAGAGTTTCCATAAACCCTTTTGTGATAGCCTCAAGTAATATGATTTTGCACTAAACAACATCTTTTAGTGTGTTGATAAATGCTTGGAAAGAGATATACATAATAACAAGGGCTCAGAAGTGACACAGATGTGTGGGGCTCAGCTTTCAAAGCAGAGTTAGAGTGTGTCAGCTGCCTACAGCTAATAAAAAAGGAATTCCTTAGCTCTTAAGTTAGAATCATAGAATTGTCAGAGTTGGAAGGGACTTCAAGGATAATCCAGTTCCAACCCCCCTGCCATGGGCAGGGACACCTCACACTAGATCAGGTTGCTCACAGCCACATCCAGCCTGGCTTTAAAAACAGCCAGGGATGAGGCTTCCACCACCTGCCTGGGCAACTTATGCCAGTCTCTCACCACCCTCATGGTGAAGAACTTCTTCCTAACATCCAATCTGAATCTCCCCTCCTCTAGCTTTGTTCAGTTCCCCCCAGTCCTGTCACTACCTGACATCCTAAAATGTCCCTTCCCAGCTTTCCTGTAGGCCCCCTTAAGATACTGGAAGACCACAATAAGGTCTCCCAGGAGCCTTCTCCTCTCCAGATTGAACAATCCCAACTCTCTCAGCCTGTACTCATAGGAGAGGAGCTCCTCTGAGCTCCTCTGAGCTCCCTCTGATCATCCTCATGGCCCTTCTCTGGACACGTTCCAGCACATTTATATCCTTCTTGTAACAGGTGTTCCAGCACTGGGTGCAGTACTCCAGGTGGGGTCTCACCAGAGTGGAGCAGAGGGGCAGAATTGCCTCCTGCACACTGCTGGCCACACTTCTCTTGCTGCAGCCCAGGCTCTGGTTGCTCTTTGGGCTGCAAGTGCACACTGCTGGCTCATGTTGAGCTTCTCATCCACCAGCACCCCCAAGTCCTTCTTCCCAGCGCTCCTCTCAAGCCAGTCCCTGCCCAACCTGTATCTGTGCTTGGGATTGCCCTGACCCAGATGCAGGACTCTGCACTTGGTCTTGTTGAACCTCATGAGGTTGGCATGGGCACATCTCTCCAGCCTGTCAAAGATTGCTCTGGATGGATCCCTTCCCTCCAGCCTGTCAGCAGCACCACACAGCTTTTTCTCTTTGATTTGCAGATTTTGGTAAACAACTCCAATCTCACCTGCTTTTCATTCTGGAGTTGTTCACTTTTCATTTAGCAGCTGCTGGTAAATGCAACCCAAAATTAATATTTTCCCAGAGCCGAGTTTAAAGCTATAAAGTTAGTCATTCACTCCATACCCCTAACTGTTGTTTTGTTTTATTTAATCATGAAAACTGGTCTTCCTTCCTTTAACAAGGCACTTAATTAAGCTTTTAATTCATGATAAGAAGTTAAATGGCACTTATGAGGCTTTTTTAATGGTTTCCACTTCCCATCCAGATTACAAAAAAAAGGTGTGTGAGAGAGAGAGAGAGAGGCAGGGCTGTCAGCCAGGGGTATTGTAGGTCATGCCAATATTAGCTGGCAGCAGGCCATTATCCAATTAACATTGCTTCATCTCTGCAAGTAATAGCTCTTGAGTAGATGATTGAGTCATTCATGCTGTAGTGGTACTCTGCTTTACTTGAGAAAGAGCCAGTGCTTCATCGAATAGGGGCTTTATTCACTGCTATTACCTGCCTGGCTTTGCTAGTGCTCATGAAGTCTGTGTGGGCAAGCTGAAAGCTGGGCAGTGGACAGAGTTGCAGACACCTTATTCACTTGGTTTTCTGCCAGTTGGGGTCACAGTGAAGTGATGAAAAGACAGAAACAGCAACAACAAATAAAACTCCTCAGTCGCAGTAGATTCGTACAGCTTACAAGTGAGATTCCCAACCTTGCTTGAGTTTTTTTGTGATTGTGAGGTGTGCAAAAAAGAAACCTTCACCTGGTCACTTCAGCCATGGAAAGTACCAAATCCCTTTCTCTGATGAAGTTAAACACAGGTCTTTTGAAGTAATAAACAAGGTTTCTCTGGCATTGGTTCAGTACTGTGCCAGGGGAGGTTTAGGTTGGCTATTAGGAAGCACTTCTTCACAGAAAGGGTCATTAGGCACTGGAATGGACTGCCCAGGGAGGTGGTGGAGTCATCATCCCTAGAGGTGTGTAAGAAAAGCTTGGATGTAGCACTTGGTGGCACGGTTCAGCTGATGTGGTGGTGTTAGGTCATAGACTGGACTTGATCTCAGAAGTTTTTTCCAGCCTCAATGATTCCGTGATACTGTAATGCTACTCTTTCTGTTAGAAGACCAACTTGCTGCTCAATTAAGTTGGTTATTTCACTTCTAACACTTGATTTCTTGAGTCTGTTTCAAAGAGTGGTTCCTGGTGACATTTTTTAAGTGCAGTGAGCTACCTACTGGTAGCTACCTGCCTACCTTTTGTCTTACAAAAGGATTATATGGGCTTGTCTAGTTTACAAATCTGAGGAGCAAAGGGAAGCAGCATCTCTTTTGGGAAGAAGAGGTGGAATATACTTGGGGAGGTTTTTGGTTATCACAGAATTAACCAGGTTGGAAAAGACCTCTAAGGTCACTGAGTCTTAACACTCCTAACCCTTCTAATTCACTAACCCATGGCACTGCCTCATCCAGCCTCCTCTTAAACACNGCAACACCACCTGGCTACACCCTACTTTCAGGTAGTTGTAGTTGTAGAGAGCAATAAGGTCTGCCCTGAGCCTCTTCTCTGTATAGCTCTTTGCTGTTCACAGAAGGACTCTCAAAGTATGTGTGAGCATACACCAGGAGCTGAATTTCTCTGTTCTTACTCCTTTGCTGCTCCCTGACGGCTGCTCCAAAGCCTGCCCCACGTGAGGTCTAGCCCTGTGAAAGCTGTCATCTGCTTCTTCAGTTGACATGGGTTAACTCCCTCACCCGGTTAATCTTTGCAAGGAGAAAGGGAGGACAGGACCTCAATTCAGATTCAAGGCTGGCAAAAGCTGTGTCTGTTGGAAAGCAAAGGCATGCGGCATCCTGGGTGGGACCGAGCCAGGCAGCTAACATTAGTACAGCTCGTAGCTGACAGGGAGGAGAAATACTGGCAGCTGCTAACCATCCATGCCAACCCACCAGCCCGAGGGGAAAATGCTGGGAATTAGCCAATGGAAGATGATTGCAATGAGGGGGAAATCAAAGGCAGGATGCAGGAGGTCAGCTATTACATACCCTGCTGGCTAAAGGCAGTTACTATTCCTTTTTATCTCTCTGGAAACAACTGTATTCTCTTACTTTGTCTCTTTCTGTGTATGCACAAATATATCTTCAAGGAATTCAGGGACTGAGCTGGGAGTGCTTGGGTGCAGGAGCACGGGTGGAAGAGGTGATAAATGTGGGAAAGAGGAGCAAGAAGGCAAGAAAATATCCACTTGGAAATTTTTTTTGCCAGCTGGAGGGATCTTGCTACACAATAGTGAACACCAAAAGACCCTTTGGCACCCCAGAGATGTATTTGGAATGGCTAAGGTTAATTCTTAGAGGAGAATCATAGAATCATAGAATGGTAAGGTTGGAAGGAACCTCAAGGATCATCCAGTTCCAACCCCCTGCCATAGGCAGGGACACCATAAATGTTGTTTTCTCTTTACCTGACTGTATTGATCACTGATGTTGCTTTGCAGGTTGTAGTATTGGCCACTGCTATTTCTGCATTGACCTGAAACCCTTCCTGAAAGCCACCACCTCCTTCGTCCACGAGGGGTGGCTTTTTCTAGTGGCAAGAGCTTGTATCCATCAGGCTTCTGATGAAGTCAGGCTTCAAACTTGTTCATGCTTCAGCCTCACCTCATCAATGCCACTTCAGTGAGTTCGTACAGGTGTATGGGAGAAGTTGGGTCTTTGACATCCTAAATTCCTTGTAGGGAATGTGTTCTTTTTTATACTGATTCACAGTGCTGACATTGAGCACACAGAAGGATGACTGGAGGCTGTAGGTCTGTAGTGAGAGTAAAAGTGAGCTTTTGGGTACAGTTTGAGATCTTGCATGACACCATACTAAGTCAGAAGGAGCCATGGACATTGTTTTATGTGCATTGGTTGTGTAGTGCAGTATGAGGTCCCAACGATGGATTTTGTTTCTAGCAGGTGAGCAATGAAACAGAAATGAGACCAGCAAGATGTGATAGGAAATTCCATCTGTGTCTCACTGCAAGGGCTTGAAGCACTGCCTGAATTTTCATGCCTCAAGTATGACGAAGAAACTAGCCACACACTTTTCATTTCACATGGTGTAGCTACCATTGTTTTCTGATGAGGTCTGTCCTGCTATTGATGATGCTTCTCTGATCAGACCCCATCTGGAGTACTGTGTACAGTTCTGGAGCCCCCAGCACAGAAATTACATGGAACTGTTGGAGCAAGTCCAGAGGAGGGCCACGAAGATGATCAGAGTGCAGGAGCAGCTCTCCTATGAGGACAGGCTACAAGAGTTGGGGCTCTGCAGCCTGGAGAAGAGAAGGCTTCCAGGAGACCTTAAAGTAGCCTTCCAGTATCTGAAGGGGGCCTACAGGAATGCTGGGGAGGGACTTTTTACAAGGTCTTGCAATGACAGGACAAGGGCCAATGGGTTTAAACTGTCAGAGGGGAGATTGAAACTGGATGTTAGGAGGAAGTTCTTTGCAGTGAGGGTGGTGAGGCACTGGCACAGGTTGCCCAGGGAGGTTGTGGCTGCTCCCTCCCTGGAAGTGTTCAAGGCCAGGTTGGACAATGTCTTGAGTGACCTGTACTAGTGGGAGGTGTCCCTGCCTATGGCA
>WBNM01014117.1:0-13739 GCA_013399055.1 Ramphastos sulfuratus
CTTTTCCTCATCTTTAGTCACTAAAAGGTGAGATATCTGCTTGTAGATAGATCATTTTTCCTTCCCCATAGTCCAGGAGTGCTTGGTAAAGTCATCCTGCAGTACCAGAGGACTGAATGTTCAATGATGGAGACATTCCCCATTTCTACAGGAAATTCCACTATTTTTCCACTTACCAAGGGAGATAAGAGCAGGAGGGTGTTTTTTCAGTGATTTGTCATGTAGCATTGGTAATACTTTTAGTATCACTCTTTCCTTAATACCTATGAGCTATCTCCTTCTCTCTCAGATGAATGTCTGGCATTAATATAAAGGATATTGCTAAGATATGCAGCAAAGAAAATAAACATTGAACGTTTATTCCAGTCCCAGTGGCTCTCACTGTCCAGAGCTTTTCTCCTGATTATCTACACTAAAACTTTCTCAGTTTCATTATATTTCTCTTACTCAATCTCCTCTGTATGGTCAATTAAGTGGTCTCTGTTCTTAGTAATTATTCCCTTCAAATATTCACAGGTAGTTATTAGGAACCTTCCAGTTCTCTTTAGCCAAGCTATAAATATACATTTAGTGGTCTGCAGTTTTCCATATTTTAATTTCTCCAATCACATTTAGGGATTTTCTCTGAACTACTAATTTTCCATTTTCTTTGCCAATAAAGTGTTTACAAGCTCAGAGTAATATCTGTGGGAGCTATTATCATGGTTGTGTTCAGGAAAAAATGCAACTAGTTGATGGTTGGGCTTCATGATTCTAAAGGAATTTTTTCAAACAAAACGATTCTATAATTCTACTCTGCCCTATGATACTACTCCTACAGGTTCACCAACAAGGACCATATTAGTTTCCCAGCCATGCTACATGTAATCACCTGCTAAATTCAAGGCTTAAGGAGCACAGATATTGACATAGATTTTTTTTCTCTGATAATCTGTTCACTATTATTTATATGATTGATCTTCCAAAATAATCCCTACCTATTATATAATGCAGTGAGTTCCCAAAAGATAAGCTTGAACCTTAACCACTCATTGCTGCTTTCAGGTATTGTTGTTGTGCCATGTGAACATCATAAAGGAACATGAGGTTCTGGGCTTTTTAAGTCATCTTCATTTCCAACTATGATGAATATATAGCCCCTTGATATGGAAACTATAGCCCCTTGATGTTTGATTATTTGTCCATATTTCTTATTACATCCATCTCTTCTGACTACAACTGTTAGTGTGTTTTGGATAGTAACTATGTAATACATCAACAATCAAAAACTATATTTCCACTTCAGTTGGTTGGAAATAAAGTGAAGCTTCGATTAAAATAATTTCAAAAATCTGCAGCTCTCTGGCTTTTAATTTCTTTCTAATGCAACATTATTTTGTGTTGTGGAGGTGTAATCATGTTTTCCCTAATGACAAACAGAAACCTACTAGTTAATTGAATAAAAATGGTCAAGGGAAAACTCATTTCACAGCTCTAATTCAAAGTATATTAATTTAAAATAAAATAACCTATTTAATGGAAGGATATGAAGATATCCAGAAATATGAAATACTTATCACAGTATCACAGTATCACAGTATAGCAAGGTTGGAAGAGACCTCAAAGATCATCAAGTTCAACCCACTACCACAGACCTCAAGACTAGACCATGGCACCAAGTGCCATGTCCAAACATGCCTTGAACACCTCCAGGGACGGTGACTCCACCACCTCCCTGGGCAGCCCATTCCAGTGGGGAATGACTCTCTCAGTGAAGAACTTTCTCCTCACCTCGAGCCTAAACCTCCCCTGGCACAGCTTGAGACTGTGTCCTCTTGTTCTGGTCCTGGTTGCCTGAGAGAAGAAAGCAACCTCCTGCTGGCCACAACCACCCTTCAGGTAGTTGTAGACAGCAATAAGGTCTCCCCTGAGCCTCCTCTTCTCCAGGCTAAACAATCCCAGCTCCCTCAGCGTCTCCTCATAGGGCTTGTGCTCGAGGCCTCTCACCAGCCTCGTTGCCCTTCTCTGGACACGCTCAAGCACCTCAATGTCCTTCTTAAATTGAGGGGCCCAGAACTGGACACAGTACTCAAGGTGTGGCCTAACCAGTGCAGAGTACAGGGGGAGAATGACCTCCCTGCTCCTGCTGGCCACACTATTCCTGATGCAGGCCAGGATGCCATTGGCCTTCTTGGCCACCTGGGCACACTGCTGGCTCATGTTTAGGCGGGTGTCAATCAGCACCCCCAGATCCCTTTCTGTTTGGCTGCTCTCCAGCCACTCCGACCCCAGCCTGTAGCTCTGCATGGGGTTGTTGTGGCCAAAGTGCAGCCCCCGGCACTTGGATTTGTTGAAAGCCATCCCCTTGGACTCTGCCCATCTGTCCAGGCGCTCGAGGTCCTGCTGCAGAGCCCTTCTGCCCTCCAACCCACCAACATCTGCCCCCAGCTTGGTGTCATCTGCAAACTTGCTGATGACTGTCTCAATGCCCTCATCCAGATCATCAATGAAGATGTTAAAGAGGATGGGGCCCAGTACTGATCCCTGGGGGACACCGCTAGTGACAGGCCTCCAGCTGGATGTGGCACCATTCACCACCACTCTCTGGGCTCGGCCCTCCAGCCAGTTCCTAACCCAGCACAGAGTGTTGCCATCCAAGCCACGAGCTGACAGCTTAGCCAGCAGTTTGCTGTGGGGGACAGTGTCAAAGGCCTTGCTGAAGTCCAGGTAGACCACATCCACAGGCCTCCCCACATCCACCAGGCGGGTCACCTGATCATAGAAGGAGATCAGGTTGGAGAGGCAGGATCTGCCCTTCCTAAATCCATGTTGGCTGGGCCTGAGCCCTTGGCCATCCCTCAGGTGGGCAGTTATTGCCCCTAAGATAATCTGCTCCATCACTTTCCCTGGCACTGAGGTCAGGCTGACAGGCCTGTAGTTCCCAGGTTCCTCCATCCGACCCTTCTTGTGGATGGGGATCACTTATGAAACAGGCCTGCACTGACACAGGCCTGCACTGATGGAACAGTGATTATATTGGTATAGATAACAACCTGACTTTACTTTAGACTAGTTAGGTACAAAACCCAGCACACTTGTACTTGTCCTGTCCATACTGTGCAGATCAAGGAAAGCAGTTCTGTCCCTCTGCTCTGCTGAGACCCCATCCACAATAGCAGAGCCAGCTGTGGAGTCCTCAGCACAGCAGAGACATGGACCTGTTGAAGCAAGACCAGAGAGGCCACAACAATGATAGAAAGGGGGGAAGCAGTATGCTGTGAGGTCAGGCTGAGACAGATGGGGTTGTTCAACCTGGAGAAGAGAAGGCTCCAGAGAGACTTTCTTATGACCTTTCGGTAGTTAAATGGGCCAGTGAGAAAGCTGGGGCAAGACTTTTGAGCAGGGCCTGTTATGACAGGACAAGGAGTAATAGTTTGAAACTAAAAGAATGAGATCCAAACTAGAGATAAGAAAGGAGTTATTCCCTGTAAGGGTGGTGAGACCCTGGCCCAGATTGCCTTGAGGTGATAGATACTCTTTCCTTGGAAGCATTACAGGGCAGGCTGTTTGGGGCTCTGAGCAATCTGCTCTAGCTGCGGATGTCCCTCCTGATTGCAGAGTGCTCGGACCAGATGACTTTTAAAGGACCCTTCCAAGACAAAGCGTTGTCTGGTTCTATGATGCTAGTACACATTAATTTCAGTCTGCTGCCAAAGGTACGGTCTCTGTGATTGCAACACAGGTAAGACTTTAAACCAGGATAAAACACTGAACAGGGTTTGTTCTTGCATAAATTTGGAGCGTCAATGTAAAATAAGGATTTTTTTATGTGGACCAGTACTTGAAGCTGATTAATTTACTACTGCATCTTTCAGGGCTTTTTTACGCAATTTTTCAGTTGTTTTTTTTTTTTTTCCAAAAGGGTTGTCTGTAATAATAAAAATACAGTTGTGAGGTCTGTGCCTATTACTATCTCTGGAGAGAGAATAATTGCAAAGTTGCATATCTCTCTTTCAAGGCAGCCAAGTAAAGGAGATTTCAGGCCAGAGAAGTCCATAATTTTTTTTTTTCCTCTCTTGTTTATTATTTTTTCCCCTCTCCTTCCCATGTCTAAAAAACAATACATTTAACCACTGAAAAACTGACATCTTTTGCCAGTAGGCATATTTTCATACACTCTAATGGATTATTTTTGCTCTGCTTGGCAGAGGACCTTTTCCTTCATATGCAACAACACCACACATCGAAAGTTGTATTAGATGAGTTTGAACTGGATACTTATTTTACATTTCTGCAGTTCACCTTATGAAATCCACAGTCTTTGTTCTTTACATAATATTTCTGTGCTGCTGACCTTCCAAATGTTTCTTTAATTTCTGTTCCCTGCTGCACTGCAGGAGTTTTATGAGGGTGAACATGGAATTAGTAGTCCATTTCCATTAGTAATAAATCTGCTTTTGCCCTTGCAGGGGAACCTTTGCTTCAGTGTCTCTACTTTTGCAAAAAATAATGAATTCATGCAGGAGGCTACCTGGATTACAACAAACCAGGGTTTAAAGTCTAACCAGGTACATCACTGCCTCAGGGTTAAATTCTGAGTCCATTTAAGGAGGAGAGATAGGCCAGAAACATGAAAACACCCCCAGTAGCCTCCATGGCTGCCCAGTCACCAAATTGCATGCAGAGGCTAATGATTATATAATTTTACTATTTTATGAGTATTCTGTTTTCAAGAGAACAAAAAGACTCTTTAATCAGGATTTTTTCCCCTGTCTTTTCTTGATTGGTTTCATCCATTTAACTGAATTATGTTTGAACTGCGTAAGTTCTGAGAACTTAATGCATTCGTGATCACATTTGGAAACAGACTGAATTCACTAATGTTTTTTATAACTCATGTATGCTATCTTTATAATTTATATATTGCATTTATAATTTAATAAATATATATATTTTACTATCAACTTGAAATGGACTTTTTCTACAGTTTCAATAGCAGGTAAAAAATTCTACATCTGCTCTAAAGTTAGGATTCAGATTACAGTGTCGGCATTTAAGAAAACGAAATTAAATATTTCTCTTGAACAAAAAAATACTATTGTGTTTTCATACACATTCATACACATTCCAATATCTGAAGGGGGCATACAGGAAGGCTGGGGAGGGACTGTTTACAAGGTCTTGCAATGACAGGACAAGGGGCAATGGGTTTAAACTGGTAGAGGGAAGATTTAGACTAGATGTTAGGAGGAAGTTCTTTACAGTGAGGGTAGTGAGGCACTGGAACAGGTTGCCCAGGGAGGTTGTGGCTGCTTCCTCCCTGGGGGTGTTCAAGGCCAGGTTGGACAAGGCCTTGAGTGACCTGTGTTAGTGGGAGGTGTCCCTGCCTATGGCAGGGGGTTGGAAGCAGATGATCCTTGAGGTCCCTTCCAACCTTATGATTCTATGATTCCACATGCTTCTGCCCATAACATCACTCTTGGTTTGGAGAGACAAATCATGTGGAGACATGGAACTGCAGAGAGATTCAATTTGCAGGACGCAAAGTACAAGATGAGACTTAAATGTATCATTACGACACCCAGAATTATAATGACAAAAGTGAAATGACAAAT
The DNA here is from genome assembly GCA_013399055.1 of Ramphastos sulfuratus. Lineage (NCBI taxonomy): Eukaryota > Metazoa > Chordata > Aves > Piciformes > Ramphastidae > Ramphastos > Ramphastos sulfuratus. Next base: position 5,595 of record WBNM01014117.1, read on the forward strand.
AATATTAAACGACAAAAGTTAAATAGCAAAAAATGTCAACTGACAGAAGTTAAATGACAAAAAAAAAAAAAAAAACCCAAAACCAAAAACCCAACCCAAAAAAACCAACATGTAGTATTTTTGGATGATTTCTGTATTAAATTTGGATACATGTCTGATTGGTGTGATGAACTACAAAAATAACCATTTGAGAAAAGTAAACAGAAAGATGCTCTTGTGTAAGAATGGTACCTACATTATATTACAAGAATAAGGGGAATATATATATATCCTACATCTAAAGAGTAGATTTTTTCTTATGTATCTAAATGTACATTAAATCTATATAAACAAAATAACTGGTTATCTACTTATGAATAAGAAATCAGCTTGAACACCAAGTTGCTGAATAAATATAGAAAAGAAAGGACAGTTGATAACTTGCTCCACTGAGCAGCTCACAAGAGCAATGGAATAATATTAGAACAAGTTTCTTAGGCAAAAGTTTACCTTATTAGTCATTTCTCATTTCAACACAACAGTAAGTGATGTGACCTGTTTTGAGGAGCAACTGTTTTGAATAGATTAGCTTTCCATGTGAATCTGGCTGCTCTAAAAGTTAATATGAAGAAGCTTTCAATACTGATCTGCTTAAGGGTGAAACAATGAGGATTACAGGGTGTTAGGAAGGCTGGATGTACCCTAAGGGTGTAATCTCTGGTGAGGTCAAGGCTGGATGGCTTGGGGAAAAAGAGATATACAAGCACTGTAAAGATTCATTTTCCCAGCTCAGTAAAACAGTCCAGAGTGTGGTTTGATGGCTCACTTTTCAGTAGATGAAGTGCATGAAAAAAAGGTTACATGATCTCCTTCTGCATTTAAATTGAAAAATAAGTAGATGGATAACTCCTGTTCTTTTTGTATTTAATCAGATCTATAACCTGTTATGCATGGATAACTCTAAGTGACAGATAATGAAATTTTTGTAAATATATCATCATATGTATTCTTGCCAGACTCTCCAAGCCAGACTTTGCAGAGAAAAAGTTGTGGAAACTGACAAAAAAAGGAAAATTTTGTACAAATAACTATAGGTGTGGGTTTGGGGTTTTTTGTTGGTTTGGTTTGGGTTTTGTCTATTTGCTTTTGGTTTTGCATGTAAAACAAATTATCTGCACAGTCTGATTTACTAAATAAGGCTCTCTGACTTTCCCCTAGACCTTTGTGTTGTTCTGCCATAAAACAAGATTAGCTGTAACCTAGACATAGGTGGGCTTTGTTTTTTTTTCTGGAGGAAGGAAAGAGCATCACAGAACTGGCGTTTTCAGCAACATCCAACTGTCAGAAATGCTTTCCTTTGCAGAATGGCCACAGCTGCTTTGAGTAGTAATCTTTATGCCCATTGAAATCTGAATTTCTTACTTTGAAAAGCAGTTTGGTTTAGCAAAATTGCATACTTAGGGATACTAAAGTTTCACAACACTGAAGTGTCTGAAAGTCTGAATAGGATTTTTTTTTCTTTTAAAAAGCAGCTTTCTTAATAACAGGGAGCAACCAAGGGTCAGAGAAGAGCATTTTCAGTAAAAGCAGGCAAAGAAAAACTTTTCCACTTATGAAACTGCCCCATTTTCCACATCTCATGTCTTGCTTAAATGTGAATGCTCTAAGTCATGAAAGGATTATAAAGTGGTATAATATTTGAACTATATTTAATTTCAAGTATTTTGAACATTTCAGACTCTTGCAATATGAAAACATTTGCTCTTTAGTATTTGGGTTTCTGTAGAGAGAAAAGCCCTTCTCGTAATAACTAATCAAATAATTATCCTGGTCATATTATTCTCCTAATATCTGCAACTGGCAGCTGCCAGATGAGGGGAATGTGTGTTGCAAGCTTGTGTAGTGATTCTTTTCTTTGCAAATGTCTTTATCAGACAATCTAAGCGATTCCTGCAAATTGGGAGCCACATTAAATGGATAGTTGAAGTCACTTGCTGTTCATACTAATGACTTGCAGTATCTGTGTAGTGAGATATATTTTGAACATCCAGATATGTACAAGCATAGAGCTTCTCTGTGGGATAAATTGAAAACCCCACACTCCACGCTTTTAAGAAAACCTATAAATATTATATAAATCCTTTAGAAATAGCCCAACTATAATTAATTGGGCTGATAATGAGATCAAGTTTTCTAGACCTTTTCCCTACACAGGACTGTAAGAGAAACTACAAGTATAGCTGCACTTCCTAAGACGAAAGTTACAATCTCCATGTGTTATAAATCAGTGTCCTTCCTGCCCCCCTCCTTTTCACAGAGAAAATGCCAAAGTAGTGTTCAGTCAGACTTTTCCACCTCACTGCACCTTTCTGATCGCGATCAGCAAGACCAGTTGCATAATAATCCATTCTGCTGCTCATGTGCTTAAATTGTGTATTTAGATGTTTTGCTGAGAGAGGCTTGCACGACTATAAAATGCAAATAAAAGGGTTGAAGCTAACCCTCAGGGCCTTTGTCAGAGTTAATAAGAGTGATGCCATTTTTTTATTCCATAGGCTTTGTATCAGAATCTTAGATTTTAGCGAGTGGATCCTCAGGACCTGAGGGAAAATGTGAATGTAACATAACCCACTGGGGAGGTTTCTCTTCTCCTCCTGGGACATATCAACGCTAAGGATACGAGTCAGATACAGCTTCCAGCAATCAGACCTGTCAAATGCAAGTCGTGTGTGTTGGGGTGTTCTTGTCTGACATTTCTCATGCTCGGGCCCTATGGGTTAATGTGGTAATTACCATATAAACAAAGCCCGTTGTGATAGCTAAACCCACTGATTATTGAGCATCCTCAAATGCATCACAGTACTGTGCACCTTACCTAAAAGGTTTTCCTTCCCAGTAGTGTGGCTTTCAATAGGAAAATTGGCATTTGCATTATTTTTTACAAAATAAGCCCTGGAGAGCCATATTTTTCTGTCATGTCTGGAAACAGAGTGCCCTGTCACACTCAAGGGTGGGACTTCAGCAGAGAGGCCACTGTAGCCTAATGGCTATTTCCCGAAGTAAAAATCATGCCAAACAACCAAATAAAAATTTCTTAATTTAATCTGTTAAAAATGTTTAAGTAACCAGAAAAATTTCCAAAGCAATCCCCTTAACACCATCTCATATAAGGATGGACAGAATAAATAACTGTACCTATTCCAAGTTTTATTTCTCTGCAAGCACTGTTATCTCACTCCCAGAAAATGGCAGACTTTTATTTTTCCATCCAAAAATAAAAAATAAAAATTATTATCTTGTTTTAAAGGATAATCTAATTTATTGTTAATGGTTTGAATCATTCCAAGGGTCAAAGGCATCTTTTACATCAATTTGCAAAAGTAAATTAATGTTTTGAAGGAAATGTAAAAGTCAAGTTGCTTGGGAGTACATTAAATTATATGCTAGTTAATGGTGTTAGAGAGATGGTTTAAAAATAAATTGCCCATAATACCTTTTAATAAAGGACCTAAATGCATTTTTGTTCCCTGCTAAAAGCAGATGCCTATTTGGCACTGTTTTGAATCCCATTTGCCATGTATGTTTTGATTAATACTATGCTGGGTGATCTGCACTACGTGGTCTATGTTCAGTAACCTCACTGTAAAATAATGAACCTTCAAGAATAAAAAAAATATGCTAGCTATAAACTTTTTTGTTCTGAGGGGCTCTGAATGTATTTAGACAAAACTCAAAAATGTAAAAAAAAAAAAAGTTAAGCTTTCTCCCAGTGTATTTGATCAAAAGTGAAACCCACATCTCTCAATTTGTTTTTAGCTTTTTAACTGAGCTCTGAAACAACGCATGGACAACGCATCAACCCTTGACAGATGTTCTCTGCAAATATCTTTTCTTTGAGTAGGCTACATTGTGAAAGCCCCAGTCTTAAGGGAGCTTATGCAGGCGATAGCTATGAGTTCACTTGCTAAGTAGCGTCTTCAGAAAAAGGTCCGGCACTCATATTTCATGAAATATATAATGTGATTTACCCAAGGTTGTCAAAAGAGATGAATTTCAGTCAAATGCAGGGTAATAAATAGTAATATGTGCTGCATATAGTTGACTTATAACCCTTGGCATTTTGAAACAAAATTCTTTTGAAGAATTCATTTTATACGTCATAAACTTTCCTATTGTTTTTCCTGTTTTGACTGTCTTTGTCATCAGATTTCTTGTGGAAAGTTATTTCTGATAACTGTAAATGAAGCAATATTTTCAAGAATACTTATATAGGTCTCTATTTCCATGGTGTTCTCGGAATAAGAAAGTTAGTAGCGTAGAAAAATGGCCTTTTTCATTAAATCGAAACCTAGGGGGAAAAAGAGGCAATAAGGTAATGTATATGTGAACCTTTTTTTTATTATCATTATTATTTATTTAATGATTATAGAAAAACCTTTTCCAAGGTTGAAAGTTATTTGTTTTCATGACATCCCAATGTTGTTTTGAGGAACAGGGTAATTTAGAGGTTGTATTGTTGCTGTTGTTATTATTATTAATGTTTTGTGATAGAATGCAAAGTACATTTATTCAATCATTTATACTCACTTTAAAATAAGTGTAATTAAAAACATGCATTACATTATGGTGTATCCATTTAAAATCCACTGTCTTAAATTATATATATGCAGTTATGAATCCTCAAATGTGAGTGAAATGCATGTCCTCTACTACCATCCAAAGTACCTCAGTCTGAGCTTCATTAACACCATCTGTCTTTTAAAACAATAACGAGGTGTCAGCAAGGTGTGTCTCAGGCTGATGAACCTTAGGGTGGGTTTGTGACCTTCTGTAAAAGTACAGTCATATTTTGACACAAACTCCAATTTTTCAGAAACCTTCTAGGAAGCATTCTGTTTCAGTCTGACTGAAACACATCTCTGACCACAGCAGTAGCCAACAGATGATCCTGTGGAGAACCCTTTAAACATGCAGTGTGGCTGCCCCCCAGCTTTTAACAGTGTCTTAATGAATACTTCAAGCAGGACTGGTATCTGAGTATGTCCTCACAAATATATTTACATGCATATATATATGGGACATAATACTATAATAGAATCACAGAATCCTTTAGGTTGGAAAAGAACTTTAAGACCAAAAGAAGGCCATGGAGCAGATCACCTTGAATGTCATTAAGCATCATATAAAGGACAACCAAGCAATCATGCCCTGTCAGCATGGATTCATGAAGGGCAAGTGCTGCTTGACAAACCTGATCTCCTTCTATGACAAGATGACTTCTCTCATGGATGAAGGAGAGGCTGTGGGTGTTGTTTATCTGGACTTGTACATAGTATTTGGCAGTGTTTCTTACAGCATTCTCATGAAAAAAATGGTGGGTCATGACTTGGATGAGCACACTCTCTGATGAGTGAAAAATTGGCTATGGCCAGATCCAAAATGTGGTGATGAATGGAGTTAAATCCAGTTGATGGTTCGTTACAAGTGGTGCTCCTCAGGGCTCAGTATTGAGACCACTTCAATTTAATATCTTTATCAATGATCTTGAGGAGGATTTAGAGAGCACGCTCCCTACGTTTGCAAATGACACCAAATTGGATGGGAGTGGTGCTCTGCTTGATGATAGGGAAGCTCTGCAGAGGGATCTGGAAAAGCCGGATCAATGGAACAAGGTAAGGTGTATGACGTTCGACAAGGCAAGTTGCAGGCTCCTGTACTTGGGACATAACAACCCTATGCAGTGCTACAGGGTCAGAGAACAGTGGCTGAAAAGCTGTCGGGTGGAAAGACACCTGAGGTATTTGGTTAACAAGTGGCCAAATATGAGACAGCATATGCCCAGATGGCCAAGAAGGCCATCAGAATCCTGGCTTGTATTAAAAATAATGTGGCCAGCAGGACCAGGGAGTTGATCGTACCCCTGTACTAGACAGTGGTGAGGTCACACCTCAAATACTGGGTTCAGTTTTGGGCCACTCACTGTAAGAAGGACACTGAGGTGCTGGAGAGTGTCCAAAGAAGGGCAACAAAGCTGGTGAAGGGTTTGGAGAACAGAGCTGGTGAGGAGCAGACAGAGGAACTGGGATTATTTAGTCTGGAGAAAAATAGGCTGAGGAGAGACCTCATTGCTCTCTACAACTCCCTGAAAGGAGAGTGGAGTGAGGTGAGGGTTGGTCTCTGCTCCCTAGTATCAGGTGATACAAGTAGAAATGGCCTGCAACAGTGCCAGGGGAAGTATAAGTTGGATATTAGGAAAAGAAGTTCTTTACTGAAAGAGTGGTGAGACAGTGGAACAAGCTGCCAAGGGGAGTGGTGGAGTCACTGTCCCTGGAGATGTTCAAGAAACATGTGGACATGGCATTTCAGGACATGATTTAATGGTCATGGTGGTGTCAGGAAGGATGTTTTACAAAAAATCGTGAATGGATGATTTTGTTTTTCATATGTTCTGTTTATAATACAACTGCAGTGTGTTGGTTTGAAGCTAATTGGAATATTTCAATGAGAAATATTAGATTATAGGCTGTGACAAGGAAATAATGGTGATGTCTACTTCACTCATAGGCTTGATGAGATGTACAAAAACAAGGACACAAACATAGATAAGACAGAGTCTCTGTCGAGGTCTGTGTGTCTCTTCTGCTTGGATCTGTGTAACCCAATTAATCATTCTGCTTCTAACCCCCCCTTGCCAATCCTCCAAACTCACCTTGCATGCAAGGCAGACCCTGAGATAAGGTAGAGGGGTGGAAAGAAGGTGGAAGGGTCGTTGGGAGCCCCTCCTGGGGACTCTGATTTCTGAGAGAGGTATTGTGTTTCTGTATTACTTTTCACTTGTATATTTCTGTATATATCTATATATGTATTATAATATATTGTAAATATCTGCTTGTATATTGTATTAAGCTGTGAATATAAAGCTTCATTCCTTAACTTCCAGCCGGCTGAGTCTAGTCTGGGTGATTTCATTGTTTGTATGTGTGTGAGTAACTCCCAAACCATCACAAGCAGTGCAATAATGATTCACTTTTCTAGGTAGACAGGTTCCAGTCAAAACAAGTTCAGACGTTTTTTAATACAACCCAAAACGATGAGTATCTGGACAGAGTGGCCTCTCAGTAATGCTTGCAAGCATTACTCTGATAATATATATATGTACATCCAACCTTATCATATTAAGCTCCAGTCAGAGACAAGAAAGAAAAGAAGCATTTTTAGGAAGCAATTCAGTTGAGCTATTTTCAATATGCAGCATGGCATTACAATAATAAAACTCTAAAATTGGTTGCATGAATGATAAAGTAAGAACAGAAGACCAATTCAGATGCAGAAGTCTGCATTTCTCCCCTTATGCCAACATCGTAAGAAAAACATTGATCTACCCAGACCCTTTCATTTCTGTGTTCTTCTAGGGCAAACTAGCTAAGCTGTTGGAAAGAAGCCAAGGAGTGTAAGAGCAACCTTAAAAAGCCAAGGATAATGCTAGTAGGAAATTGAAGTGTTTGGAAAGGTTTGTAAGTACTCCTATAGTTAAGCAAGAACACTTGTTCCAAGCACTGTCCTCAGTTATAGTGTCAGTCCTAAAGCCCAAGAATCTCAGACGGTTTTGGATTTGTACTTATATATACACCATAGTGTAAGAAACAAAAGAATATATTAAAGAAGCGTGATGGGTTTTTTCCTACATTTAGAAAATGTGCATTCTCATAAACATAAGCTGGAATAAATTGAGCAGATGCTACTTAAATAAAACAGTTAAAGATTCAAATGCAGAAGACAACAATTTTCTTGAAATGCTAGATGCATTCAACAAATAGCTGGTGTTCAACTTCTAACATTCACTGGATTGGAAAGAGACTTTAAGGTCAGATATAAGTGTTCTCATTATTCAACCTGTTATTCTGGCACTGAAGAGGATGTTCAAATTCACTCAGCAGCTACTGGAAAAGGACTGTGACTTTGGAGTCATCTTGGATAAGCATATGTAAGAAACTTTTTCCTGGTTAAATTGCTCATCAGAAGTTTAGTTCTTCTGAAGTGTTTTGCAGAGGTGTTCTGAGAAATAATATCAAAATAAATGGTCTTGAGTGGATCAATGTTTTTCTTAACATGTTGGTACCAGAGAAAAAATGAAAAATTCTGGATATGATCTACATATCCTTATTT
>WBNM01014118.1:3267-26402 GCA_013399055.1 Ramphastos sulfuratus
TGGGGAGGACCAAGTGCAGCACAGCACAGCCATGCCCCAGCTGGGGGGTGTCTGAGCTGTGCCAAGGGGCTGGTGAGGACCAAGTGCAGCACATCACAACCATGCCCTAGCTGGGGGGTGCCTGAGCTGTGCCAAGGGGCTGGTGAGGACCAAGTGCAGCACAGCACAGCCATGCCCCAGCTTGGGGGTGCCAAGGGGCTGGGGAGGACCAAGTGCAGCACAGCACAGCCATGCCCCAGCTGGGGGGTCCCTGGGATGTGCCAAGGGGCTTGGGGAGGACCAAGTGCAGCACAGCACAGCCATGCCCCAGCTGGGGGGTGCCAAGGGGCTGGGGAGGACCAAGTTCAGCACAGCACAGCCATGCCCCAGCTGGGGGATGCCAAGGGGCTCAGGAGGACCAAGTTCAGCACAACCTCCCCCCAGCACCCACATTTGGAGACACCACATCTTAAAACCCAACGATGGGAAGCTGCTGGGGCACAGCCATGCCTCAGCTGGGCTGTGCCAAGGGGCTGGGGGAGGACCAAGTTCAGCACAACCTCCCCCAGCAGCCCAATCTTGCCTCGCCCTGGAAGACTTTTCCCTTGGAAATGGATTAAAAGAAGGAGAAAGGAGAAGAAGTTGGAGCAAAAAACTCAACCACGAGGAAAGAGAAGCAGCAGGAACCACCAGCAGGGAAGTTTTCCAGAGTCTCTTACAAAAGAAGGGGAGGAGGACACCCAAGGAAGCAGTTTTTTCCTTTGTGGGGTTTTGTTTTCCCAGGCCCCAAGGCTGCTGATCTCTTGGCTGCTTGCATAGTTGGTGGCTACACTGGCAGCTCCTGGAGCTGGGACAGCCTCTGAGGCATCCCCAGGGGCTCACTGTGGGCATGGGACAGCCTCTGAGGCATCCTAAGGGCTCACCCTGGGCATGGGACAGCCTCTGAGGCATCCTAAGGGCTCACCCTGGGCATGGGACAGCCTCTGAGGCACCCTAAGGGCTCGCCCTGGGCATGGGACAGCCTCTGAGGCACCCTAAGGGCTCGCCCTGGGCATGGGACAGCCTCTGAGGCATCCTAAGGGCTTACCCTGGGCATGGGACAGCCTCTGAGGCATCCTAAGGGCTCACCCTGGGCATGGGACAGCCTCTGAGGCATCCTAAGGGCTTACCCTGGGCATGGGACAGCCTCTGAGGCACCCTAAGGGCTTACCCTGGGCATGGGACAGCCTCTGAGGCATCCTAAGGGCTCAGCCTGGGCACGGGACAGCCTCTGAGGCATCCTAAGGGCTCACCGTGGGCACAGGACAGCCTCTGAGCCATGCCAGGGGCTCACTGTGGGCACAGGACAGCCTCTGAGCCGTGCCAGGGGCTCACTGTAGGCACGGGACAGCCTCTGAGCCGCGCCAGGGGCTCACTGTGGGCACGGGACAGCCTCTGAGCCGCGCCAGGGGCTCACTGTGGGCACGGGACAGCCTCTGAGCCGCGCCAGGGGCTCACTGTGGGCACGGGACAGCCTCTGAGCCGCGCCAGGGGCTCACTGTGGGCACGGGACAGCCTCTGAGCCGCGCCAGGGGCTCACTGTGGGCACGGGACAGCCTCTGAGCCGCGCCAGGGGCTCACTGTGGGCACGGGACAGCCTCTGAGCCGCGCCAGGGGCTCACTGTGGGCACGGGACAGCCTCTGAGCCGCGCCAGGGGCTCACTGTGGGCACGGGACAGCCTCTGAGCCGCGCCAGGGGCTCACTGTGGGCACGGGACAGCCTCTGAGCCGCGCCAGGGGCTCACTGTGGGCACGGGACAGCCTCTGAGCCGCGCCAGGGGCTCACTGTGGGCACGGGACAGCCTCTGAGCCGCGCCAGGGGCTCACTGTGGGCACGGGACAGCCTCTGAGCCGCGCCAGGGGCTCACTGTGGGCACGGGACAGCCTCTGAGCCGCGCCAGGGGCTCACTGTGGGCACGGGACAGCCTCTGAGCCGCGCCAGGGGCTCACTGTGGGCACGGGACAGCCTCTGAGCCGCGCCAGGGGCTCACTGTGGGCACGGGACAGCCTCTGAGCCGTGCCAGGGGCTCACTGTGGGCACGGGACAGCCTCTGAGCCGTGCCAGGGGCTCACTGTGGGCATGGGACAGCCTCTGAGCCGTGCCAGGGGCTCACTGTGGGCATGGGACAGCCTCTGAGCCGTGCCAGGGGCACGGGACAGCCTCTCAGTGCATCCCAGGAGCTCACCATGGCGATGGGCCCAGCCAAGGTCACCTCTCCCTCACCCCGAGGTCCAGCTGCTCCTTCCTCTGCCAGCCTCCAGCCTGCTCCTAGCCCCACCCCAGCAGCACCGCCGGGGCTGCCACACTGCCAGTGCCGACGTGCCCTGGGCCAGGCACGGCAGCGAGATGGATGTGCCCGGGGCCAGGCACAGCAGCGAGATCGCCCCCACGGGCCAGGCTCAGATCATCTTCATGTTGAACTTCCTGGCCCCCCCTTGCCCGGTGGTGGTCGTGGGTCCGTCCACCTTGCGGAAGGAGTACTCCACCGAGAAGTTGTTCTTGTGCTGGCCCCGACCCCGGCTCCAGACGAAGAGGAGGAGGAAGCAGAAGAGCACCACGCCCAGGAAGGTGATGCAGCCCATGGCGGTGGACACCAGGATGGTCTTCAGGTCCAGGGTGAACTTGAGGAAGACCTGCGTGTCGTTGTGGGCCGTGTCATTGAAGTCGGCGGCGTAGAGGGTGCGGTTGGCACGCTGGGCACCCTCGCCCGGGCGCCCTTTGACCGTCAGGGTGGCAAAGTAGGTGTCGTTGCCCCCGGCGTTGCTGGCCACGCAGATGTAGGTGCCGCTGTCCTGCACCTGGGCGAAGCGGATCTCCAGCGTGCCCCCGGGCAGCACGGTGGCCCTGCCCGTGCTGCGGGTGGTGATCATGCGGTGCTGGGGCGACACCCAGGCGATGGAGGGGTCGGGCTCGCCGTCGGCGCGGCACAGGAAGGACACGGCCTGGCCCTCCCGCGCCGTCACGTGCTGCAGCCGCCGCTCCCGGATCTTGGGCTTCTGGCAGGTGAAGAACTCGAAGAGCACCGAGTCGGGCAGGTCCCGCAGGGCGTCGCCTTGCAGCTGGGGCGGGGAGGAGCAGACCGGCTGCTGCCCGTCGAAGTTGAGGGTCTTGCGGCGCTGCAGGATCCAGAGCAGGCGGCAGTCGCAGGCCAGGGGGTTGCCGTCCACCCGCAGCGTCTCCAGCGTGTTGACGGAGTGGAAGGTGCTCTCCTCCAGCGTGGAGAGCAGGTTGGCCGAGAGGTTGAGCAGGCGGATCTGCCGCAGCCCGGAGAACGCCTGCGGCTCCACCGAGGCCAGCAGAGCCCCCACGATGTGCAGCTCCTGCAGCCTCACCAGGTCGCGGAAGGAGCCCCGCGGCAGAGCGCCGATGGGGTTGTAGGACAGGTTCAGGTAGCGCAGGTAAGCCAAGTTGCGGAGGGCGGCGGCGGGCACGGCCGTGATGTTGGTGTAGGTGATGGAGAGCCAGGTGAGGTTGAGGCCCTGGAAGCTGGTGGGGGAGATGTCCTCCAGCAGGGGCCAGCTGTGGATCTCCAGCTGCAGCAGGCGGGAAAGCTTCCTGAAGTTGTGCTCCTCCAGCGCCGCGATGCTGAGGTGGCGCAGGCGCAGCACCTCCAGGTTCCGCAGGGAGGAGAGCGACTCGGCCGAGATGGAGGTCAGGTTGCACTTCTCAATGGTCAGCTCCTCCAGCCCCAGCAGGCCCCAGAAGGCTCGGGGGGAGATGTAGACCAGGTCGTTGTCACCCACCTGCAGGCTCTTGAGGTTCCTCAAGTCCTGGAAGACGTAGTCCAGCAGGATCACCAACTTGTTCTCGCTCAGGTCCAGCAGCGTCAGGTTGCTCAGCTTGGTGAAGACCCCCGGGGGGATGAGCTTGAGCTGGTTGCCCCTCAGGCGCAGGGTCTGCAGGTGGAAGAGGTTGCCGAAGGCTCCTGGCTCCACGTTGGAGATGATGTTCTCGCTCAGGTCCAGCTCCTCCAGCAGGGGGTATGGGGAGAGGTCCCCCGGGTTCAGGCAGCGGATGCGGTTCTTGCTCAGCTCCAGGATCTTGGTCTCGGTGGGGATGCCCTCGGGGATGGAGCTGAGCCTCTTGCGGTGGCACACCACGGACCTGACCTGCGGGGCACACTCGCAGCGGGCAGGGCAGGTGGCGGCCCAGGGTGGGCTCAGCAGGACCAGCTGGAGGAGCAGGGCTGGGAGCCAACATCTCATGGTGCAGGGCATGGTCCTAGGGGCTCGCTACCATGCTGCCATGCGCCTGCAGGGGGACAGACACACCCAGGTCAGCACCCAGGGCAGGATGCCAACGTGCCATCCGGCCCCGGGGCGCTGTCTGTGGGGCTGGGACCGCCAAACGCTCCTGGAAGCGGGACCCAAGGTGCTGGTAAGGTCCCAGTGCCCCCAAGCAGCTCTCTGTGCCCCCTCCCAAGCATCTGAGATGCCCAAGTGAAGGCCACATCTGCCCTGGGGTGGGCAGGAGCACCCAGGGGAGGCTCTGTGCTCAGGACTTGGGGTGCTGTGGAGACCCTCGGGTGGGGAGGGAGCAAACGGGGCAGAGAGTGCTGCTGGGACCCTCGGCTTGGCAAGGCCCATCCTTGGGGGGGATAACAGCAGCACCCTAAAGGAGAGGTGAGCACCTGGCACTGCCACCTCCTTGTTGTGCCAGCATGCTCCAGACTTGGCAGGAGAGGAGGCAGCTCCAACAAACGCTAACAGTGGTCAAACGCTGCTGGAATCACCCCGAGTGATGCCCTCTGGCTGCTGCCTGCCTGTTCTGTGGCAGCCAGCCCTGCCCTGGCACAGACATGTCTCAGCTGCCTGCCCATGGCTGCCCTCCTCTTCCCTGCCAAGCCCTGTGCCAATGTCTCTTCAGAGCAGGCAGCTCCCACCACGGCTCTGCCACGCAGACAGAGGCACTGCCAAGCTCACTGGGGGCTGTGCCAGCATCCTGGCAGACACCACTGTGCCATGCAGCCCTCTACTGGGGCTGGCATTGGGAGTGGATGGAGCATCCCGTGCCAGAGCAGGGCCATTTCCCTCAGCTCATTTCCAGCTTGCCAGGGGTGCCCAGGGAAGTGCCAGCCTCTCCATCAGCACAAGCTCCACGTGCCACTCCATCCTGGGGCATCAACTGGGTGAGATCTTGGTTACCAGGAACAGGAATCCACCCTGGAATTATGGAGCTGGGTTGGTTGGAAGGGACCTTTCAGATCATCCAGTCCAAACCTCAAGCCAGCACTGCCAGGGCACCACCAAACCATGGCCCTCAGCACCACAGCTACAAGGCTCTGAAGCACCTCCAGGGATGGAGGTCCAACCTCTGCCCTGGGCAGCCTGTGCCAGGCCTGGACAGCTCTCAAGAGGAAGAAATTGTTCCTCATGCCCAACCTAAGCCTGCCCTGGTGCAAGCTGAGGCCATTTCCTCTTGTGCCTTGGGAGAAGAAACCAACTCCCACCTGGCTCCAACCTCCTCAGCCAGGCTTGATGGCCCAGCTGGGACTAGAACCACCCAGAGCTGCTGGCATGGGCTTGGAGCAGAGGCTGGGCACCTTGGATGCAGATGCCAACAACTTTGCCTGATCCTCAGGGCTCAGCCCTGCTGGCAGTTCTGCTCATCAAGGCACCCTCAGTAAGTCTGCTGATGGCACCAAGTTAGGTGCCAATGTTGAGGCCCTACAGGGGAGTCTGCCCAGGCTGGACCCATGGGCTGGGGTCAATGGGATGAGGTTCAACAAAGGCCAAGGGTTGAGTCCTGCACCTGGGTCACAACCACCCCATGAAGGCTCCAGGCCTGGGGCAGAGTGGCAGGAACCTGCCCAGTGGGAAAGGACCTGGGGGGTGTGATGGGGATGAAGGTGATGGAGAGGAGCTGAAGGGCATCCCTAGGACCTCCCCTGGCCGTGGTGGTGACAGCAGCAGGTCTGTCCCTCTGCTTAGGGCAGCAGAAACAACTCAGCTTGCACTGGGGAGTGGAGGAGATTAAATTGGAGCTGAGGCATAAACAGAGAGGCAGGGAAGTGGAGAGGGTCAGAGGAGGGCAGAGCTGTGCCCATGCCTTGCTCTGCTCAGGCTCCACTGATCAGGCAATTAGCAAACCAAGCATGAGACTAATCCAGCTGAAAGAGGCAGGAGAAGGAGGAGGAGGAGGAGGAGAAGAGAGCTGGGGGGGGGGGGGGGGGGGGCGGCGGTCATGAGGAAAAAAAAAAAAAAAAAATCAATCAGCAGCCCTAATGGAGAATTATCCAGCAGAGAATTGTTCCTAATCCCATCGGATTGTTTGGCTGGCAAACAAATTCTGCCAGCTCTGCCACTCCAGAGGCACCCAGGGAAGGGCTTTCTGGGTCAGCAAAGCTGGGACAGGCAGGAGGACAGAGCTGGAGGAGTGGAGGGGAGAAGCAGGCAGCAGGAGGGCACCCAACAGGCTCTGTGTTGTCCCCTGGCACCATGGTGGCTCATGCCTCCAGGACCTGCCCCCAAGACCCTCCCTCCCCCCACCTCCAGGGCAGCAGGCAGCAAGGAGACTGCAGCCACAGCAGAGCAGTGCTGGGACCCGTGGGGGTCCCTGGTGGTCACCCTCGAGTGGTCTCTGGAGGTTGCTGGCACAGGAGGTGCTCCTGAGGACTGGCAGGGGAGGAGAAAGGTCTGGGTGAGGGGGCAGGAGGCAGGCGGGTGCCGCAGGGAAGTGTCCCCAGGCAGGGCTCCTGCTGTCAGCTCAGGAAACCCTCCCAGGGCAGGGAAGTGATTTGGGTGCCTGGCAGCTGCTGCATCTCACACTGCTCCTCCTGGTCCCAGGGCCAGCCAAGGGGACCACAGAAGCACAGAATGCCAGGGGCTGGAAGGCACCTCGAAAGCTCAGCCAGTCCAACCCCCCCCTGCCAGGGCAGGAGCACCCAGAGCAGGTCACACAGGAACACATCCAGGCAGGGTTTGAATCTCTCCAGAGAGGGAGACTCCACAACCCCCCTGGGCAGCCTGTGCCAGTGCTCTGCCACCCTCACAGGGTAAAAAATTCCTCCTCATGTTCACATGAAACTTCCTATGCCTCAGTTTCCACCCAGTGCCCCTTGGCCTGGCACTGGGCATCACCGAGAAGCGATGCTGGAGCAGCAGGGCTGAGGCAGGAGCAGCAGGGCTGAGGCAGGAGTTACCCTTCCCAGCCAAGCCAGAGCCATTCCTGCCACCTCCACTGCCTTCCCATCCTTCTGATCCCATCCCCAGTCCTGGCTGAGTCCTCAGCAGCCACAGGACTCTCCGCTCGCCTCCCACGTGGGGACTCCCAGCCCTGGCAGGAGCTGATGGAACCCAGAAAGGAGGATTCCCTAATGAGCTGAGACACCAAGGAGACAACTCAAAAGAAGCCACCACTTATTTTTAGAGCCAGCCCTTCTTGATTCTGGAGCACGTGGCCCTGGCAGCACCGTGCAGGCTGCCACAGATTGGCTGCAATCTGCTTCCCTTCTTGACAGACATCGTCTCTGAGTCTTTATCTCCACAAGATGCTCCCAGGAGAGCAGACATTTAGATAGGACCACGATGTACAACACTCCTGAAAGGTCACTGCCTGTGCTATAGGGAGGGGTTGGGGGGTGGAAACGAGGTGCAGAAGCCACTTAGCAGCACCAGGGGCTCTGGGGAGGTGTTTAAGATTCCAGGAGCATCTTTATTTCCTCACTGAGATGAGGAACTCCTCTGGAACATGGCAAAGGGGAGCAGGGCAAAGTGGGGGCTGCCCAACTTCAACCCAAGCTGTTGGCTTCAGCTTCCAGCCAGCTCTGAGTCTCAGCTGCTGGGAAAGACTGGCAGGGGCACCTCCAGCAGCCTTGAACACCTCCAGGGCATCCATGACCTCCCTGGGCAACTTGTGCCAGTCTCTCCCCACCCTCACTGGCCAGGATTTCCTTCTCCTCTCCCCTCTCCCAGCTCAANACTCTCTGAGCATCTTCCTGCCCTCCCCTGGACCTTTTCCAGCAGCTCCAAGTCCCTCTTATGCTGGGCACAGCACAACTGGAGGCAGTGCTGCAGGTGGGGCCTCAGCAGAGCACAGCAGAAGGGCAGAATCCACTCCTGGAGCCTTCTCCAGGCTGAACCACCCCAACTCTCCCAGCCTCTCCCATAGGACAACCTGTGCCAGTGCCTCCTAACCCTCACTGCCCAGGATTTCCTCCTCCCATCTCCACTCTCCAGCTCAAATCCATCCCCAGGCAGAGCACAGCAGGCAGCAGTGGGGACACCCCCACCTTGTCCCCCAAGGCTGGCAGCACCCATGCCCTGCAGATACACCACCCAAAGAGGCTCCCAAGAAGCAAGAGGGAGAAGGTGCCACCTCATCACACCTGCTCCTGGGCAGCTGGGTGCCCAGTCAAGCACAGCAGCAGGCTGAGGAAGGAGCCCAGGCTGTCATCTGCCAACCTCCACAAGGCTGAGTGCTGCTGCTGCTGCTTGGGGAGGGTGCAGAGCCCTGGGACTGGCACACACACAGCCACCCCCTCCTCAGCCCCACTGCCAGCTGCTGCCCCACAGCAAACGACTCCATGTGCCCACCTGGCCCAGCACAGCAGCTCCTGGTAGATTTGGTTGCTCTTTAAACTCAGCATCTCCGTGGTGCTGCTCTGATCTCCCCAGGGGAGCTGGCACACAAACCACACCACAATCGATCTCTCCAGCTGCCAGCACTGGCCCTTTGATGGCAAAGTCTACTCCTAACCCCTTACCTGGATCGTGGTGGCACCTAAGAGCCTGCTCGGCAGCAGCGCCGTGGTGCCAGGCGTGGGCAAACCAAAGCCCCAGCAGCTCTGGGCACCTCCTGAAGGCTCCCAGATAACAGCAAAGAGCTCTCTCCAGGCTGGAGCCTCAGAACTGAGCCTGCTCCTGCAGGCTCAGCCCCCACCTGGTGCCTTCACCCACGATGAGGGGTGCCAGGCATGGGCAAACCGAAGCCCCAGCAGCTCTGGGCACCTCCTGAAGGCTCCCAGAAAACAGCAAAGAGCTCTCTCCAGGCTGGAGCCTCAGAACAGAGCCTGCTCCTGCAGGCTCAGCCCCCACTTGGTGCCTTCACCCACGGTGAGGGGTGCAGGGTGAGCTGGGAGCTCAGCTTCCCTCCAGAGCAGGAGCCTGGAGGCCTGGGGCCAGGTGGTGCCAGCCCACGGGCACCGCATCACTGCCAGGCTCTAACTCGCCTGGACGGCTGGACCCGTGGGCAGGGGCAGCAGACTGACAGACAGACAGACAGACAGACTGACAGACAGACAGACAGACTGACAGACAGACTGACAGACAGACAGACTGACAGACAGACAGACTGACAGACAGATGGCTGCTGTCAGGGAGAGGCAGCCATGGGTGGCAAACAGCTCAGTCCCAGCCCTCCCTGCACCTTCCAGCTCAGCATTCAGCCCCAGCCCAAAGTTCACAGAGGGGTTTGGGTGGCAGAAGCCCTCTGAGATACCCAGGGCCAAGCAGTAATCCAATGGGCACCAAGCCATGCCCCACTAGGTGCCATGACTACACCTTTCCAGAACACCTCTGAGGATGGGGACTCCACCACCTCCCTGGGCAGCCTGTTCCCAGCCACCCTTGCAGGGAGGAAATTGCTCCTCCTGGCCAAGCTTGCCCTCCCCTGGCACAGTTTCAGGGCATCTCTTCTGCTTCCATCACCTGAGACAAGGGAGGAGAGCCCAACCCCAGCTCACTGCAGCCTCCTTTCAGGCAGTTGTAGGCAGCAATGAGGTCTCCCCTCAGCCTCCACGGGGGTGCAGCTGCCATCGTGGGGTGAAATGCTGCTGGATGTGCCCCTTAAAGCCTCATCCTGCCAGGCAGGAGAGACCAAAGCCTCCCCTGAGAGGGGAGGGGGACTCAGACTCCTCGCAGCACCGTGGGCAGCAAATTTCACAGGAGGTCAGGAGGGTCCCCCAGAGGGGTGCAGCTGCACCACCCCCAGACCTCCTGCAGGCTGCGGCGGTGACATTTGGAGTGAGACTCTCTGGCGTCGCTCCTCAGAGCTACAGCTCCAGGGGAGCAGCTGCAGCTGTGGGACCAGGAGAGCATCTCCCTGCCCAAGAGAGCCTCCCAAAAAATATGCCAGAGGGCTCTGAGGTGGAAGGGGACAACAGGGCCATGGCACTTAACTCCCTGCCTGGCATCTCGACAGGGTGATGCCTCCAGAGCCTTTCTCTCTCAGGGCAGAGCTGCTGGACTCCTGAATCCCACCCAACCCTCCAGCCCATGCTGCACACCCCCACACCCCTCCCTCAGTGTGTGAAGGTACCAAACCCCTCCCTGAACTGGTGCTGGAAGGGGTCCAGGCTCCACAACACCCACCAGATGCTGCTGGGGCATCAGGCAGGGGAGATGCCTGGCATCCAGGGGCAGACCAAAGGCTCCCAGCTCCATGCCAGCC
Organism: Ramphastos sulfuratus; assembly: GCA_013399055.1. Taxonomy (NCBI): domain Eukaryota; kingdom Metazoa; phylum Chordata; class Aves; order Piciformes; family Ramphastidae; genus Ramphastos; species Ramphastos sulfuratus. The sequence goes on from WBNM01014118.1 coordinate 13,676, forward strand.
TTGGGCAGCAGGTCTGAGGGAGGCAGGGTGAGCTCCACAGCCCCCTCCTCCATTTGTCACACTCAGTTAATGCTCCCGTTTGTGGGAAAAGGTCACCACTTAGAGCTCCTTTATGTCACTTCACCTTCCCTTTGCCACTGCAGCCTCCTGCTCATCTCCCAGCCCCACTCAGGGCTCAGCCACAGGGACCCTGCTCCACCCTACCCTTGTCGCTGTGATGGAGAGGAGAAGAAGCAGGTCCTGGCCATGCAACCTCAGCTGGGGCTCCAGGGAGGAGCTGCCCCACAGAAAGCTGAGCTGAGAGCAGCCTCCTCCCTCTGGCAGCAGGAAGGGATCCAGATGGACTTCCCTTTCAACAGGATTGAAATGGGAAAGCACAAGAGAGCTCATCCTGGCAACACTGAGGAGCTGGTACCCAGCTGGGCACAGGGCAGGTCAGACCAGGTGCCCCTCAGGGAAAAAAAAGAGGCCAGAAGCACCAAGCAGCTGCCTGCCAAGCACCAAGCACCCTCCTGCTGCAGCTGCACTGCCAAGCACCAAGCACCCTCCCTGGGCTGCTCCCACAGCTGCACTGCCAAGCACCAAGCCCCCTCCTGGGCTGCTCCTCCAGCTGCACTGCCAAGCACCAAGCACCCTCCTGCTCCAGCTGCACTGCCAAGCACCCTCCTGATCTGCCTCTCCAGCTGCACTGCCAAGCACCAAGCACCCTCCTGGGTTGCTCCTCCAGGTGGCTGCCAAGCCTCAAGCACCCTCCTGTTCCAGCTGTACTGCCAAGCACCCTCCTGCTCCAGCTGCACTGCCAAGCACCCTACTGCTCTGCCTCTCCAGCTGCACTGCCAAGCACCAAGCACCCTCCTGGGTTGCTCCTCCAGCTGCCTACCCAGCACCAAGCACCCTCCTGCTCCAGTTGCACTGCCAAGCACCAAGCACCCTCCTGGGCTGCTCCTCCAGCTGCACTGCCAAGCACTGAACACCCTCTTGGTTTGCTCCTCCAGCTGCACCATCAGGACTAGATCTTAAACAGCAGCTGGGCATGGCTCTGGGCACAGAGCTCAACACCTCCTGCTTCCCCCAGGGCACACCAGAACCACTTGGCTGATCTGAGGTCTCCATGAACCAGCACCACTGTGGTCACCTGGCTGATGGAGCCTGGCTGGGATGCAAACCCCTGCTGCAGCAGCAGCAGCTCACTGATCCTGGGGAGCACCACCAGGAGCATGCTTAGGAGGCCCTGTGAAGATGGAAATCACCTTCCTAAGCCCAGCTGGGGCTCCTCAGTCCAGCCACGATGCACCCCCACAGGCAGCTCCATGCTGTGGGTATCTGCCAGCTGACCTGGCTGCCCCAGAGCTCCACCCACAGCCTGCAGCCCATCGACCTCCCTCTAAGTTACTTCAGCCTCCAAATGCATCTTCTCAGCCACCTGCACCAAAGCAGCACCCAAACAGTGTGGAAAAGGCAAGCATGGCCCTGGAGGGACCTTTCTGGAGGCACCACAGGTGGGAGGTGAGTTGGAGGTCAGCTCCATGGTACTGCTGCTGCTTCCCTGCATGTGAAGCAGCCACCATGGCCCCAACAGCTTGGCTCTGAAGCCAGTGGGGGCTCTGTCACCTCCACAGGACCATCCCCCACCAACTGGGCTCAGTCCAGGTCCCACACAGCCTCCTGGAATCTGCTGGGAGCAGCAAGGTCCTGCAACAGGACAGGGCTCAGGCGAGCCCAAGGTGGTAGGAGGGGCAATATTGGTGTCAGATGTTTCTTTTATCCTTGTCCTAGTAAACATTTTCCCTCCTCCTTCCCAAGAACCTCCTTTAGCTCTCCCAGCTTCCCTCTGGCAAGAGGATCTGGGAGAAACAATGAATATTTAATAGGAGGTGGTGGTGGGAAGAGGGAGACCCCGAGGCAAAGAGATAAAACATTGATCTATTAAATAACTCCAAACCCACATTTTAGAGAGGGGACCACACAGCACTGGGCAGGGACTGATGGTGCCAACATCAGCTCCCCCTCAGGCTCATAGCCTCCTCCCTCCCCCCATCCTTTCCTCCTGATGTGGTGCTGAGCATCAGCAAGTCGCAGATGGGATGCATCCTGCTCAGGGGGATGGGGAGGGTTTCAACACTCCCCAGGTCATGGGAGAGGTGGGTTTGGGGCATGCAAGACCCCAAACAGGCCATGGCACAGGGCAAAGGGAACCCTTCAGTCCCATCCAGCCCTCCCCAGGCCATGGCAGAGGTGGGTCTGGGGCATGCAAGACCCCAAACAGGTCACAGCACAGGGCAAAGGGAACCCTTCAGTCCAGTCCAGCCCTCCCCAGGCCATGGCAGAGGTGGGTCTGGGGCATGCAAGACCCCAAACAGGCCACAGCACAGGGCAAGGGGAACCTTCCACTCCACTCCAGCCCTCCCCTGCCCTGCACCCCCAAGGGTTATCCCTTTGCAGCATCTCACAGCTGAGCTGTTCCCATCACCTGCTCCCTGCATCTCCTCCCTGGGCTTGAAGGGATGAGGCTGAGGATGCCCAAGTCTGCTCCTGGCCCTGCCTCCCCACCACACAGCTCAGCCTAAATATAGCCTCTGGTTCTCTTGTCTTGCAGACACCACCAGGGCTGCAGGGCAAAGTCCTTTCCCATGAACTCACTGTTGCTTAATAAAGCACAAACCCTGTGAGACCTCGGTGCTGGGAGCTGTCATATTCATCCTCAGTGACACTTGTTCCTCTCTGCTAGGGAACGTGGCTGCTGCTATTTTGGCAGCCTCAGCAGGCACCCAACAATAAGCCCTGGTGCTGCAGGTCTGAGCTGCTGAGATGGGGACACAGCTTGCAAAACCCCAAACCCACCCTGGAGGGATGGGGGCTGCCAACTGCAGCCAGGCTGAGGGTGGCACGACTGAAAAATATAAAAATTGAGGGGAGGAAGACTGGAAAGAGCTGGGCAAGTGCTGGGCTCACAGCTCCAGGAGGAGGAGGAGGAGGACAGCAATTGCTGGGCAAGTGCTGGGCTCACAGCTGGGCAGGTGCTGCAGGAGGAGGAGGAGGAGGGTGGCAAGTGCTGGGCTCACAGCTGGGCTCATAGCTGGGCAAGTGCTGCAGGAGGAGGAGGACAGCAAGTGCTGGGCTCACAGCTGGGCAAGTGCTGCAGAAGGAGGAGGAGGAGGGTGGCAATGCTGGGCTCACAGCTGGGCAAGTGCTGCAGGAGGAGGGGGGGGAGGGGGGGAAGTGCTGGGCTCACAGCTGGCCAAGTGCTGCAGGAGGAGGGNCAGCTGGGCAAGTGCTGCAAGAGGAGGAGGAGGGTAGCAAGTGCTGGGCTCACAGCTGGGCAAGTGCTGCAGGAGGAGGAGGAGGACAGCAAGTGCTGGGCTCACAGCTGGGCTCACAGCTGGGCTCACAGCTGGGCAAGTGCTGCAAGAGGAGGAGGAGGGTAGCAAGTGCTGGGCTCACAGCTGGGCAAGTGCTGCAGGAGGAGGAGGAGGACAGCAAGTGCTGGGCTCACAGCTGGGCTCACAGCTGGGCTCACAGCTGGGCAAGTGCTGCAAGAGGAGGAGGAGGGTGGCAAGTGCTGGGCTCACAGCTGGGCAAGTGCTGCAGGAGGAGGAGGAGGGTGGCAAGTGCTGGGCTCACAGCTGGCACTACCAACTGGGATCAAGCTGCTGGGTCAGATGGATGCTGCCCACTGCTCCCCAGCCTGGGTACCCTGGGGTGGGGGACAAGCTGAGGGATGGCCTCACCTGGCCCTCAGGTGCCCTCACTCCAAGGATCTGTGGGATCTGATGCCTGGGGAGGTGCTGCTGGTGACAGGCATCCCACTGGGGCTGCCCACGCCGCAGCCAGCTGGCAGCAAGGGAATTTCTGCTGCCCACACACTCCACGTTCCCACTGCCATGCCCAGGGCTATGGCAACAGCTCACTCCCAGCCTGGGGGATGCCAAGGCTCCTCACTCCTAGAGCAGCCCAGGTCCTCCTCAAGCTGCCTGCTGATGGCACAGCTTTGGCTGTCCCCGAGCAGAGAGGAGCCAACAGCCAGGAGAAAGGGCGGAGGAACAGCAGAGGAACGGTGGAGTCCCAACACCCAGAAGCTGCAAACCCCAGGTCCAACCAGATCAAATTTAAAGCTTTTTAAAGCTGTGACTGCCAAGGGAGCCTTGTCTGGAGCAGATCTGGTGGCTAATCAGGGCTGTGCTGATGCTGGGAGGCAAAGCCCAGTGCTGAGCTTGGGGCCCGGGCAGCCAGGGCTGCAGGGTCAGCACAGCTAACAGGAACAGACGTGCCAGAGCCAAAACCACCCACTGAAAACACAGGAGAACAGCCCCTGGCCCTGCTATCTTCAGCAAGCAGCAGCAGCACAGCCCCCTGGAAAGGTCTGAGCCCCGTGGCAGTGAGATGTGGTGCAGGATCTGGCCGTGCCAGGGAGATCTCCTGGCTCTGCCACCACCACCGAGTGCCTCGCTCAGCTGCCTGCCACCTCAGGCATCGATGCCAAGGGGCAGCCCAAGAGGGGGTGAAGCACAACCCAGACCTCATTTCTCTGCTCCCTCTTCCCAGGTGTGCTGGTTTGAGGCTAATTGGAATATTTTAATGGAGAAAATGATACTGTAGGCTGTGAAAAGGAAAACAGTGGTGATGTCTGCTTCACTCAGAGGCTTGCTGAGATGGAGAAGAATACAAAACATAGATAAGACACTCGGGCACAGACACTCTGGGGCTGTCTAGCAGCTTCTGGCCTTCCCCTCCCTGCTGAGTAACCTCATTAACCACTTTCCTTCTAACCCCCCTTGGCCCATCCTCCAAACTCACCTCGTGTGTAAGGCAAACCCTGGGGTAAGGCAGAGGGGTGGGGAGAAGGTGGAAGGGTGGTTGGGAGCCCCTCCTGGGGGTCTCTGATCTCTGGGAGGGGGATTGTGTTTCTGTATTACCTTTAACTTGTCTATGTCTGTAACTATTCCTGTCTGTTGTGTGCATCTCTGTTTGTACATTGTGCTGAGCTTCAGTCCTTCACTTCCAGCCTGCTGAGGCTAGTCTGGGGGGTTTTACAAAGTATGGGGGGGGCAGGGAACTCCCAAACCATCACAGAACACTAAACTCGACACTTGTTGGGTTTTTAAGCCAGACCCACCCCCAGCTTTTCACGCAGCTCCTTCCCCGGTGTTTGCTCCCCGCTCCCGGGACCCTCCAGCTGCCCTGCAAGAGCTGTGCTGGAGAGCATCTTCCCCTGAGCTCAGCTCAGCCGAGGAGCAGGCTGCAGACACCCAAATGGGACTCCTGCAACCTCTGCAAACCCTGACAAACGCTGCAGGCATCAGGAGCTACCTCTGCAAGCTGCCCCAAACCAAAACTCCCCTGGCATTAACAGACCTGCAGCAGCCAAGAGGCAGCAGCTCTGCTCCCTGTCCTCCACGGGAGCACCAAGGGTGACCTGGATCAGTCACAGCCTGGCAGCTGCCCAGCACACCCTGAACGATTCTCCCACGCACACGGCACAGGTGCCACTGCCACGCCTTGGTGGGGGGCAGGGAGCTCCCCCCCCCTCCCCAGCCTCCACCCTGCAGCCTGAGGGATGATGAAGCAGCAGCGATGAAGGGCAGAGCTTTGAGGATACAAAGCCCCGAGGCCACCTCCTTTGCCCAAGGGGTTACTGCAGGGTCCATCAGCTGCATTTTTAAGGCCAGCAACAGAATCTGGCCCTGGTTTTTAAAGCCCCCCAAGTGGTTATGTAGCACCAGGGAGCCCTTTGGCTTGCTGGGAGCTGCTGGGCAGCTCAAAAAGCAGAGTTCTGATTTCCTCCCCCCCCTTTTTTTTAGTTCCTGGTGAGCTGACTCCGAGATGACTGCAGGAACTTGCCCTCTCTGCACGGAGCTTTTCCCATGGTGTCTCTCCAGCAGCCAGGCTGGACCCAGCCAAACCGATGCCCACTGGGGTGGGTCTGCTCTAGGCAGGGCAGGCAGCACACCCCAGGTGGGATGAGAGCTGGCAGCACCACGCTGGCAGCACGAGAAAAAGCAGTAGGACCGAGCCACGAAACTAAGCAGCAAGTGGGAAGCTCTTTGCAAGGCCCAGGCTGGTCCTCCCCGAGCATCCCCCAAGCCTGGTCCCTGCCCGGGGTGCAGCCTGCAGCAGATGCCCTTTGTTCTGGAGGCAAAGGCTTCAAAGGCTGCTTCTTGGGTGCTGCCAGCTTGCAGATCCTCACACCGATCTGCTCTCAATCCGTTCCGCAGGAGCTCTGCCTGCTCCTCTTTATCCTCTTCTCCTCCTGTTTGCTCTTCTCTCTCTCCCCTTCCCAAAACCTCGGCTCAGGGCAAGGCTGGGCAGGAATTTAAAGAGCAGCTTGCTCTGCAACCGCTCCCTTGCGCGGGCGCCGTGGGAATTAGAGCACCTTTTGGCAGGTTTTAGCTCAATCCAGCTTTAGGAGCAGATTAAGAAACTGGCACAGAAGTCCCCGGGATCGGGAGTAGAAAGAGCCAGGCTGCTGCTCCCGGAGGGCGCCCGGAACCGTGCCCGTTGCCTGCTCCATTTCCCCCGGGCACACAACCCCGGGCACGTTCCCGTTGAGCCCAAACCGGGGATTTCTGGCAGGGAAAATCTGAAAATCTTGGTGGGGGATGCTGAAGGAAAGGAGCGGGCAGGGCCCCGGGGGAAGGTGAGCAGCGAGAACCTGCAGCACCGGGAGGGGACGAGCGGTGGGCGGCAGAAGACCCTTCCTGATGCCCGCAGATGCTCAGACCCGCTCGGGGCTGCCAGGCAAAGGCTTCGGCGCGGACACTGCGGGTCCCGGAGCCCCGGGGCCGGGGTCAGAGCGCTGGAGGATGGCGCTGGGCAGGTCCAGCCTGGAGCTGCCGGTGCAGCTCTGCTCGAGGCCATTGAAACCCCCCGGTAGCAGCCTCGGCACCGCTGAGCCCCCGGTGGGGAACGGAGGGGCCTTTGCGGCTCCGAGCTGCAGACATCGACCGGACAGACCCCCGGGGGGAGTGGGCAGCTGAGAGAAGGTGGCCCCAGGGTGGGGGGTGGGAGACAGCGGAGGCTCCGCAGCCACCCCCCGGCACCCACGTGTGTGCCCCGCAGGGCTGTGCCGGTTGGCTCCGGTTAGACCCGGTTCGGCCCAGCACGACCCAGCAGCGTTTCCCCCTTCCCCAGCCGACACTCCCCAGGACCCCGCACTCACCGTTCGGCTCCTGGGCTGCTCATGTCGCGGCGGCGGCGAGGGCAGAGCCGCAACCCCGGGGGCGCNGGCCCGGCCGCGCCGCCCCGGGAGCGCGGAGGAGGGACGGGAAATGGGGACGGGGACGATGCGCGGCCCCGGGCTGCGCTTGCGGGCGGCTGGGAAGTGGGCAGAGCCCGCGGGGAAACGCAGCGATAGGGCACGGGGGTCCCCTCCCCGCTTTGCCGTGCCCAAAGAGGAGGGGGCGTCCGTCCGCCCGTGCCCGCCCGGCAGCCACCAGCCCAGGGGACCCTCTATGGGGGTACCCCACACCGGCATGCCCCACAGCACCCTGCCTGGGGAACAGACTCCGTGCCAGCGTGACCGAGTACCCGAGGAAGACCTCGACCCCTTGCCAGCACAACCCTGCTGGAGACCCCAACCTCATACCAGTGTGCTCAGGTACCTCACAGCACCTTGCCTGGGGATCATGGACTCCATGCCAGCATGATTGGGTACCCCGAGGAAGACCCCGACCCCCTGCCAGCATGACCCTGCTGGAGACCCCAACCTCACACGGGTACCCCACAGCACCTTGCCTGAGCTCCCCCAACTCCATACCAGGTACCTCCACACCACCCTTCATGGCGCCCCCCAGTCCCACACCACTCTTCTTGCATTGCCCCCCACCCTGCCTTGGCACAGGGCTCAGGTGCCCACCTCGCTGTGAGCTGCCCTCTGCTTACCCCACAGAGCTGGTTCTGGACCAGTGTGGCCATTTCCCCCCCCATCCGGCAGGGAAACTGGGACAGAACAGGGCACAAGCAGCACAGTGACACCAGGAACATTCCCCTAGCCCAGCCAGGCTCTGTGCCCCGGGGGTGGGCTCAGGTTGTCCCTTGTGGCAGTGCCAAGCTCACGGGCAGAGCCATGAAGGTGCCAAGCTCACAGGACAGTAAGTGCACCCCACTGGCCCCCACACGGATTGCTCACCATCAGCCATTCCTCCTTGGAGCTCTTCTTGCTCCAGCTAAAGCCTCCCACAAATGCAGCTGGTTTGGTTAATTAAGCTTTGGGGATGAGCCAGGCCAAGTCCTGATTCCTTCCAGGGCAGAGCTGTTGCTCTTCTCTGTTCATGGCTGCTCAGTCCAGGCTGGCATCACCCTCCTGGGCAACAGAGGCTTGCTGGAGCAGAGTGTCCTGCACCCCTTGACCTGCTGTGTGACAGCCAAGGGGCATCACCTGAGCGGCTCCATCACATCTGCTGCATCTGGCAGTGCCTCTCCAGCAGGGCTTGGCAGCCTCTCCTCCATTTCATGGATGGGGAAACTGAGGGAAGGAATCGGGGTGGGGAAGGAGCAGGGCACAGCAGAGACTCCTCGGCTGCTTCAGTCGATGCTCTGCCCTGAGGCAGCTCTCTTTGGGCAGGATGTTGCCAGGAGAGATGCCACCAGCTCACCCAACCTGAGCGCCTCCTCGCTTCCACTCGCAACTTCCATCCCTTTGCTGCAGCCCAGCCCCTGTGCTGCTGGAGATTTCTGCCTGCCTCCTGCTGCTGCTGCTACTTTGCTCCGGGCTGTGGATTTAGCATTTCATCGCAGGCACAAGCACCTTAAGGCTTTCCCATTGGCCCTTCCATCCCTCATCCCTGGGTCCGCAGCTAAAGCCCAGGACGCTGACGAGGCTGCGAAGGAATTTCGGTGCCGCTTTTAACCACTAATAATTGCTCTACTTAATGAAAGCTGAGCACAGCCCAGCGTGAGCGTTTTGCCACTGCTTCAGCTGATGTATTTTTAAGAGGCTGGGGAGGGGAGGGAGGGGTGAGGTGGGGGGGGGAGAAAAAGCAGCAGCAGCGGCCCACGTTTCATTTCAATTCCCCAGGATGAAAAGGTGTTTCTGGCTCATTTGAACCTAGTCATTAAGCTGCTGTTTGGAAAACACAGAGGCAATTAACCAGCATCCCCCTCNAGTCTGGAAAAGGCACCAGGCTGAGGTTACCTTCTCTGATTCCCTCAGCTGGAGCCCCACAGCCCTGTGCTGGACGTGGGAGAAGCTCCTGGGGCCAGGTCCTGGGGCTCAAACTGGCTTCACTATGAGCATTAATTAAAACAGGACCTTAAACCAGAGGGGTTCCCTGGGCCTCTGTGCACCCAGAGCCTGCTCCCTGCCAGGAGCTGTGGCATTTGGGGTGCTGAGATGGGACCTGCTCCCTTCCTTCTCTTCCCTGGGCTTTACCCCAACCTGTCAGCCCTGAGCCTGAGCCAGCACAGTGTAGTGCCCCTCCAAAATGATGCTGGGGACCCCTGAATCAGATTGCTTCAAACTCTGCTTCTTCCTCAAGACCAGGACTGGGGATGCAGCAGGGTCACACCTGTCCCCTGGGCACAGAGGGGGACACAAATGCCACCCCCTGCCAGCGAGGTGCCCTTGTCCCTGAGCCCCTGTCAGGGCACAGTGCTTTGGGAAGGCTTTGCCTTTGCAGGAGATGCTCTTGGGTGAGCTGGGAGCATCTTGACAGGTTTGCTGCTTTCTGGGGCATTTTCACACAGACTCAGCAAAATGATTTAAAAAAAAAAAAACACACACCCAAAACAAACCCAAACCTCTCTTGAAAGAAGTGTGAGAGGAATGAGAGGGAGAAAAAAAAAAAACCAAACCCAAACCCCAACCAAACCTCACAGCTGCTCTGGCTCACACCCAAAAGCCCAAAGAGCTTTTTGGCTGAAACCTGCCAAGGGAAAGCAAACAAATTCCAGGGAGGTAAAGTCTCATTTGCCCCCCACTTTGCCCTGCCCTGGTGGAGCACAGGAGCTCTCCCTGCAGCACCCAGGCCAGGGTCAGGGCCTCTGCCTGCCTGCCAGGGGACTGTGCCAGCCCCCAGTGCTGCTGGACATGCTGGGCCCCTGCCAGCTCATATGCAGCACTCCAGCGCTGCCAGCTCTGGTGACAGCTACCCCCTCCCCCCCTCCCTTCCCCTCTCCAAGGATGCAGCAGTGGGAGCCGTGGGATGACTCTGGACTTCTGGTGGCCTCTCCTTTCGAGGGCACCTCAGAGAACTGCAGCCCAGAGACTCACAGCCCACATGGTGGCTGCAGGAGGACCCTGCAGCAACTGGGGAGCACAGGCAGCACCCCCTTGGCACTGGACCGAGCTTGCAGATGCCCAGGAACCAGCCCTTGCTTGGTGCATTGCCAACCCCCAGGGCACGGCTGGAGGGCAGCCCAGATGCCCCCCACCCCAAAAAGCTCCTTACAACAGAGCCAGCCGAACCACAGAGCCTGGGAACGGAGCTGTCCCCAGCTCCTGTGCCCCTGGGGTGGGCATTGCTGGGGCTGAGCCCTGTCCTGGGTGCCCAGCGTCTCCTGGGCACACGGAGGGGCTCTTCCCCAGGCTGGTGGCTTCGCGGCCACCCGGACACGAGTGCAGAGTGACACCGCATGGCCAGAGGCAGCAAGGGGACACCACCCCGCGGTGTGCTCTCCTGTGGCAGGAGATTGGGGACAGTGAAGGTGGCGAGACACTGGCGCAGGTTGCCCAGAGGGGTCCTGGATGCTTCCTCCCCGGAGGTGTTTGAGTGCAGCTTGGGTAAGGGCTAGTGGGAGGTGTCCCTTGAGACACCCTCGGACGTTTGGGCTCTACACACCGAGAGGGGCATCGAGGAGTGGGTCCAGAAGAGGGCACAAAGCTGGGGAAGGGTCTGGAGAAGAGGGCTGGGGAGGAGCAGCTGAGGGAGCTGGTGGGGGAGTAGTGTGGAGAAGAGGAGGCTGAGGGAGACCTCATTGCTCTCTGCAGCTCCCTGAGAGGAGGCTGCAGCCAGCTGGGGGTTGGCTCCTCTCCCAAGGGACAGGACAAGACTCCAACCATCCTTTAACTCCACCACGGCAGGGGCTTGGAACTGAATGACCTTTAAGGTCCCTTCCAACCCAGCTGGAGCCAGGAGGGGGTTGGGCTCTGCTCCCAGGGAACAAGGGACAGGACAAGACTGCAATGGCCAGGACAAGATTCCAAGGGACAGGACAAGACTCCGAGGGACAGGACAAGATTCCAAGGGACAGGACAAGATTCCAAGGGACAGGACAAGACTCCAACCATTCTTTAACTCCACCATGGCAGGAGGTTGGAACTGAATGACCTTTAAGGTCTCTTCCAACCCAACCCAGTTGGAGCCTAGTGGGGGGTAGGGCTGTGCTCCCAAGGAACAAGGGACAGGCAAGACTTCAAGGGAGAGGACAAGATTCCAAGGGACAGGACAAGACTCCAACCATTCTTTAACTCCACCACGGCAGGGGCTTGGAACTGAATGACCTTTAAGGTCCCTTCCAACCCAGCTGGAGCCAGGAGGGGGTTGGGCTCTGCTCCCAGGGAACAAGGGACAGGACAAGACTCCAACCATTCTTTAACTCCACCACGGCATAACTGAATGATTGCAAAGGTCCCTTCCAGCTCGACCCACTCCATGCATCCACACCTGAGCCGCGCCCGGTGGGGTTCCAGCGCTGCCCACCACGGGAGGGCTGGGGGCTGCCGTTCGCTGCCTGCTCGCTGCCTGCTGGCTGCCTGCCGGCTGGAAGCAGCTCCTGCCGCCCGCAGCCCTCACGTTTGCCTCCGCCGCGCTGCGGCGTGCGGAGCGCTGCCCGCCCCCGCTCCCCTCCCTGCCTGCTTTCACCCCGGCGAGGCAGCGCAGCCCTCCCCGCAGCTCCCAGCTCCTTTCCTTTGCTTGCAATCAGCCATCCGAAGAAGAGCAACCGAGGTGCTGTGCAGGGGCTTGAGCCAGAGTGGTTGGCACAGCTGGTGGAAGGCAGAGACCCACGGAATGGGTTGGGTTGGGATGGATCTTAAAGGTTATTCAGTTCCAACTCCTTGCCGTGGTGGAGTTAAAGGATGGTTGGAGTCTTGTCCTGTCCCTTGGAATCTTGTCCTGACCCTTGGAGTCTTGTCCTGTCCCTTGTTCCTTGGGAGCAGAGCCCAACCCTCTCCCCTGGCTCCAACTGGGTTGGGTTGGAAGGGACCTTAAAGGTCATTCAGTTCCAACCTCCTGCCATGGTGGAGTCAAAGGATGGTTGGAGTCTTGTCTTATCCCTTGGGAGCAGAGCCCAACCCTCATCTGGCTGCAGCCTCCTCTCAGGGAGCTGTAGAGAGCAATGAGGTCTCCCTCAGCCTCCGCGGCTCCAGGCTGCACACCCCCAGCTCCCTCAGTTGCTCCTCTCAGACCCTTCCCCAGCTTTGTGCCCTCTTCTGGACCCACTCCAGCCCCTCAATGCCCTTCTTGGTGTGCAGAGCCCAAATTCCTGGAGGGTGCCTCAAGGATGGAGGTTCCTGAGGTTCACCACGGGGCTGGTGAGGCAGCAGCAGGCACTGAAGGCAGGTGCCATGGGTGTCAGAACCAGGCAGGTGCCATGGGTGTCAGAGCCAGGCAGTGTCCTGCCCACAGCCATGCAGGTGCCATGGGTGTCAGAGCCAGGCAGTGTCCTGCCCACAGCCATGCAGGTGCCATGGGTGTCAGAGCCAGGCAGTGTCCTGCCCACAGCCATGCAGGTGCCATGGGTGTCAGAGCCAGGCAGTGCCCTGCCCACAGCCATGCAGGTGCCATGGGTG
>WBNM01014119.1:0-10574 GCA_013399055.1 Ramphastos sulfuratus
GGGAGGTTACAGAGACAGCTGAGACAAGGACAGCTCCATCCCAGCCTCGTGGAGGTGAGGATGAGCTCCTTGCCCAGCCAAGGACAGCTCCATCCCAGCCTCATGGAGGTGAGGGTAAGGTCCTTGCTGGCCAAGCTTTTAGTCCCACTTTGGTGGCACACAGAAGCTAGAGCCACACCAGACACAATCACAGGAACATTCTTGTTGGAAAAGCCCTCTGAGACCACCCAAGCCAGGCACCAACCCAAGACCCCTGAACCATGTCCCCACATTTCTTCCCCAAGGGAAGCAGAACCCCCCCCAGCAGTCCTGCCTGACAGCCTCCAAATGCAGCTGGGGCCACACCAAGCCCCCAGACAAGGCAGAGATTCATTCCCTGTGCCCCTTAGCCTGCAGCAGCCATGCCCAGAGCTTTGAGACAGGAGCAGGCACCAGGATGAGAGCAAAGCCAAGGCACTTGTTTGGCTCCTGCTCATGCAGATGTGCAGCTGCAGCCCTGCCTGGCAAACCTGCTGGGTTTCAGGGCAGCTTGCATGGCAGAGAAGAGCCAGATCCTTCCTGCAGGCCTTTCCTACCAGCTGGAGCTTGTACACACATCCTCAGGGACACATCAAAGTCTCCCTCGCTCCTGCTGCTTGTCACAGTGTGCAGATCAAGGCAGGATTATCCCTGAGAGCTGCCAGCAGTGGCAGGCAGGAGTCTCAGGGGGGGTGGCAGCAATGAGGAGGCATCTCCTGGAGGCTGCATCATGGGCAGAAGGAGTCCCTGAAGTCTTGAAGGGACCTTCAAACTCACCCAGTCCAACCCCCTGCAGTCAGCAAGGACATCCCAAACCAGAGCAGGTTGCTCAGAGCCCCAGACCACCTCACCTGCAGTGGTGCCAGGGCTGGGGGCAGCTCTCACCTCTCCAGACAACCTGGGCCAGGCTCTCACCACTCTCAACAGCAACAATTTCTCCCTTCTCTCCACTCTGAACCTCCCTCTTTCAGTCCCACCTTGTCCTGTCCTGACAGGTCCAGCTCAAAAGTCTGTCCCTGAGCACTGCAAAGCCACCAGAAGGTCTCCCTGGAGCCTTCTCCAGGCTGCCCAAACCCAACTCACAGGAGCCTTGAGCAGCCTGCTCCAGAGGAGCTGCCCCTGGATGACCTTCAAGGTCCCTTCCAACCCAATCCATTCTATGAATCTATGATTTTTGGGTTTATTTTTTCTTCTGCTTCTTGGAGACAAGAGCAAAAAGCTCTTTCCAGCCCTGCAACAAGGTTGGGAGGGGGTCTGTGACCTTCTCTGTGAGCAGCTTTCAAGAGCTGCTGGTGAAGGAGCTCATGGGGAAGGAGGAGACAGCAGCAACCCCATGCCAAGGGCTCAGCCCTGCCTGGCACAGCTGCCAAAGCCATTTCTCCCTCCTCATTAGGCTCAGAGCCAACAGCCTGAGGAGCAGAGGATGGTAATGAGCACCAGCCCCCCCTCGGGGGAGCATCCCCAGCCCCCATTCCCTTGCCTGCCCCAGCTGTGGGGGTGCTCCCTCAGCCCCCTCCCCCCTGACACACACACACTGCCAATGACAAGCCCAAGGTAACCTGCCCCAGGCTCCTAATTGGATTTGCTCATCCTAATTAGGAGCATTTTTGCCTCAATTAAGCCATTGCTTTCCCATGCAGCTCCCTCATCAGAGGTCTAGCAGGGAGCCCTTTGCAGCCTGCTTGGTCCAGGCAGCCTCTAGACACCCCCAACCATGAGGGTCACCTTTGCTTAGCCCATAAAGCCCCCCCCAAAAGGGGCCTGTGTGTCTCTTCATCCTCTTACCACTGCATTAACCCTTTCCCTCCTCTCCCTCTCCCCATGTCCCCCTCCTTCACACCTCCCTCACTCTTTTGGTGGCCCTTGCTGAGGAGGTGGCACAGGCCCCAGGGGCACCTACAAAGCCACCAAGTGGTCCCTGGGGCTATGGGAGGCTCTGCAGAGCCCAGGAGTGGCTGGGCTGGAGGATCTTAAAGGTCTTTTCCAACCAGAAGTAGTTCTCTGATGCCAAGCTCTGGGGCTTGCAGCCCACCAGGTTGGCACCAGCTCAGCCCCACCCTGGTCTGCAGGAGGATGCTCATCCCCACAAGCCTCCACCACAGCTCTGCTGCTCACCATGGGCACTGCCTCTGCCCAGCTGCCAGCACCAAGGGGGAGAAACTGCTCCTGGTGTCCAACCTAAACATCCCCTGAGGTTATTCTCTCTTGTTGCACCTCTCAATCTGCCCTCCTCCAGCAGGCTGTGGTGACTAAAGGAGGTTCCCTGCTTGAAGCCTTCCTGAAGACCCTCCCAGAGCAGCCTGTGTGGTTCTGTTGGTGCCAGCTGTGCCTGTGCTGCACCATGGGCAGGGAGCTGGGCAGGCTGGGGTGGCAAATCCAACTCTGGCAGTCAGAGAAGGGCTTGGGTTGGGAAAGCTCTTTCAGAGCATCCACTCCAACCCTCCCCTAACTCTGCCAGGGCTGGGGCTGAGCCATGGCCCTCAGCACCACAGCTCTGCACCTTTGAAACCCCTCCAGGGGTGAGGCTTCAGTCACCAACCTGGGCAGCCTGGGCCAGGCTTTGAGAACCCTTCCAGTGAGGAAGTTTCTTCTCATGCCCAACCTAAACCTCCCCTGGGGCAGCCTGAGACCATCTCCTCTTGTCCTGTCACTTGTCCCTGTGGGGAAGAGCTCAACCCCAGCTGGCTGCAGCCTCCTCTCAGGGAGCTGAGGAGAGCAAAGAGCTCTGCCCTCAGCCTCCTCTTCTCCAGGCTGCACTCCCCCAGCTCCTTCAGCTGCTCCTCCCCAGCCTTATCCCCTCCTTGTCCTCCCCCAGCTGGCTGCAGCCCACATGCACACAGCTCCTTGTGCAGCTTGCTCACAACCCTTTGCCCCCAGCAGTGTGGACACTCAGCAGGCCACCAGCAGCTGCCAGGCAGTCCAGTGGCTCTCTGCAGGCTGGCAGCAGCAGTTCCATCAGCTTCCTCCTCTCCTCCCCCTGCCTTGCTGACTGCACAAGCAGACACCACCTACTTACTTACTGGGGCTGGAGGCAAGGTGATGACCTTGGCATAAAGCAGCTCTGCAGGTAGCTTTCTGCTCCACCAAGCCATTTTCTCCCTCCAGGCTCATCTGAGGAGGTCTCCTCTTCCTCAGTCAGGCCCTGAAGCTCTCATGGCAGGTGGCTGTGCACAGAATTCATCTGCAGGTGAGCTCAGGGAGCCTCCTTTAACGCCAGTTGCTTTCCTCAGCAGGTTTCTAAGGCATCACCACCCAGGCAGTGAACAAAGGCCCCTCCTTATCTCCACATCCTGGGCTCCAGGAGCTGGGGAGGAAGCAGGAACAGCCAGCAGGGCTCCCACAAAGAGCCCTCCCCTAGCTCCATGCCACCAAAAAGCTGTTTTTGACAGGGCTGGCTGCAGAGGGTGGGCAATGGGAGGCATCAAACCCCAACTGGGAGCAACTGGGTTGATGCTCAGCCCAGGCTCAGCTGTACCAGCTCCTTGCTCAGGCAGAAAGAAACCTTTTGCTGTGCTGGGTGGCAGCAGGCAGTGGCAGGTGAGAGGCAGAGCTGCCCTTAAAGAGGCATTGCCACAGGGCAGCAGCTTTAGGACTGCTGGAAGGAGCTTCATGACTCAGGATTGTCCTGCACAAAGAATTGGGCTAAAGTGGGAGGGGAAAAAAAAAAAAAAAAAAGTCAAATAAAAAGGCTCTGCCTGGATCAAGATTGGCCTGGGGGAGGGAGAGGCAGAAGGAGCCAGCAGCAGCTCTCAGGTCACATCTGTGTGGGGAAAGGTAACTGTGAGAGGGCATCAGGCTGGGAGGGAGCCTCAGGGGTCCAGTGGTGGCCAATCTGCAGGCACCTCCAGAGCTGTGGCTTGGCCTCAGGCACTCTCTGATCCCAACCTGCCTCTCCAAGCTGGCTTTAGGTTGCCCATGGGGAAGAAATTCCTCCCCAGGAGGGTGCTGAGGCACTGAAGCTTTGCCCCAAGAAGTTGGTGGATGCCTCCAACACTGGAGGTGTTCAAGGCCAGGCTGGATGAGGTCCTGAGCAACCTGCTCACAGCAGCCTGTGGCTTCTGGGCATCACCAGCAGCACCTGCAGCAGGTTGCCCACTGCTGGGCACAGTCAGACCCTCTGCCCCCAGCCAGCAGCTCTGGGCTCTCACTAACCCCAGCGGCTTGGATGCCCTTGAGAGGGGTATGGGCAGGCTGCAGCTCTCTGCAGGGGCAGCCCAAGCCCCATCAGGCATCTCCTGAGCTTCCCAGGAGCCTGAGGAAGCTCAGGCAGCTCTGCAGCCAGAGGCACAGGAGCTGAGCTGCATCCTTCCAGCCCAGGGCTTGCCAGAGCAGCCAAGCCCAAGCCCCCAGGCAGCCTGGGGCATGCTCACCCACCTGGGGCTCTGGTGACTCCTCCAGCACCAGGACCCCATCCTGCACTTCCAGCTCCAGGTCAGTGCCATTCTGGGACCTGTACTCCTCACTGTCTGTTTCCACATCTGAGGGCTGAGGAGGAAAGAGAGAGGTTGAGGAAGGAGACTCCAGCAACATCCCCAGTGGCACTGAGAGCCACAGAGCCAAGGGGGCACAGAAGCTGCTCTGCAGCTGCCCCCTCCCTGGAGGTGTTCAAGGCCAGGCTGGGCCTCAGGAGAGCTGGGGAGGGACTTGTGCCAAGGGCTGGGAGTGCCAGGATGAGGGACAGTGGCTGTGAGAGGGAGAAGAAATTCCTGGCAGTGAGGGTGGGGAGAGGCTGGCACAGGCTGCCCAGGGAGGCTGTGACTGCCTCCTGCCTGGAGGTGTTCAAGGCCAGGCTGGATGAGGCCCTGAGCAAGCTGGGCTGGTGGAGGTGTCCCTGCCCATGCCAGGGGGCTGGCACTGGGTGACCTTGCAGGTCCCTTCCAGCCCAACCCATCCTGTGGTGCTGTGACATCAGCCCAAGGGAAGCTGCAGTGCCATGGGGTCGTGGGGGGCACTCAGGTTTCAGACCCTGAAGGAGGAAACCTCTTGGCAGGAGCCTGCTCAGGCTGCTCTGCAGTGGCTGCCAGGCTAGCAGCTGGCACCTCTGAGCTGCTCAGCAGCTCCTACCCCATAGGTGTGGTCCTCAGGGTCAGAGCATTCCTCCAGCAGCTGCCCCTCCAGGACCAGCAGCCAGGCCTCCCTCTCCTCCTCAGCCACAGCATCTCTCTTGCTCTTGTTCCCTTTGCTGCCTGGCTCCAGGAGAGCTTCCTGGGGCTCTGCAGGGATGTGCAGGAGGCTCCATCACAACACCCCCAGAGCAAACCCCTGAGTGTTTGCCTGCTCACTGCCCAGCACAGGAGCTCCAGACCTGGAGGTGTCCAAGGCTGGCTGAGGCTTTTGGGCAGCCTGCTCTAGGGGAAGTGTCCCTGCTCGTGGCAGGGGCTTGCAGCTGGATGATGCTGAAGGTCCCTTCCAGCCCCACCCATTCCATCATGCTATGGACCTGTGCTGCATGTGGAGCCAGGAGCCCAGAGACCCTCCCTGGCCCTCCAGAGAGAGGCTGCAGCTCCCTCCCAGCAGGGTGCCTGAGCTCTGAGGGTCCACAGCTTTGCTTTTTCTCTAGCCCCAAGCAGCCCCTCCCTAAAGGCTGCTGGCAGCAGATCCAAAGTGCAGCTCTGGGCTCAGCTCAGTCCCACCTGGCTGGATGATGCTGAAGGTCCCTGCCAGCCCAACCCATTCTGTGACCCAACAGCTTTTGCTGTCCTGCTCTCTGCTTCTTAGCTGCAAAGCCTCCAGGTGCCCCAGGAGGGCACAGCTCTTACCCTTGGGCACCTTGCTCTGGTCCCAGCCTGCTGGCAGCATCCTGGTGGGGACAATGCAGAGGACAAAGCTCATCAGTCCCTCCTGCTGCTTCCTGCCCATTTGGCTGAGCCTGGTGGGAGGCTGCCTGGAGAGGACTTGCTTCACAAAGGCTTCCACGGGGACCTCAAATCCCACCCAGACTGATGCCTTCTGAAGGATCTTCAGCTGCAAGCCAGAGAGGAACATTAGGTTGTGGAGACCTCCCAGCTGCCTGAAGGCCTCAGTGCAGCTCTTAAACCCTGCTCTGTGCCAGTCTGGAGCTGAGACTGGCATCAGCTTCAGCCAGGTAACACAGGACCCCTTAGGTGACCTCCTCCCCAGTCAGCTCCCACCTGCCCTGGCCCAGAGAAGGGCAGAACCATGAATGCCACCAGCAGGAGGGCAGCAAGGCAAGAGCAAACCAGCCAGAGAGGGGAAGCTGGGGTGAGGAGGACAGCAGGGGACAAGCAGACACTGAGGACAGGCTGGAAGGAGAGAGGACACCTGGCAGAGAAGCTAAAGGAACTGCTCTCAAGGCTTTCCCATCCCATCCCCTCCTCCAGCAGCAGGGACATCACCTACCAGGTACTTGACAGGGGTCAGCTGCAGGAGCTGGCACAGCAACTTTCTGCAGAAGGAGGAGGACTCATTGCAGGTAATCAACCTCCCCTAGGCAGAGAGAGAAAGGTCAGACACCCCCACACAGCTCTGACACCCCCCACCCCCCCATGCAGCTCTGCCTGGCACAAGCAGCCCCCTGGCACCTGCCCTACCTTCTCTGGGCTGCTCACTGCCCTCAGTTGCTGCTCCATGGGACACAAGCTGGACCACAAGCTGGACCACAAGCTGAACCACAAGCTGAACCACAAGCTGAACCACAAGCTGAAGCTGACCTCAGCCCCCTGCAGCCCTCAGGCTGTTTGTAGCTGCTGGCCCAGGTGCCCCTCATGGCAGTGATGAGCTCCTGGCCTCACCCATCAGTGAGGGGCAGCCCAAGAACCCCTCTTGGGGTTCCCCAGGTGCAAGCAGTGCCCCTGCTGCTTTCTTTAAGGGCTGATGATGCCCAGTGAGGGGGTTTTGGTCTCCCAGTTTGGGTGCCTGTGTCCTGGGGGGGGGCTGTGGCTGCCCAAGCCAAGAGTGGCCTGTGATGGCTCCTGCTGTTCCCTGCTGATGCAGGAGGGTGAGGAGGTGCCAGCAAAGCTGCCCCCCTGAACCCCTCCAGGGATCACAGAGCCCCATGGGGGCTACCTGGGACTCTTCTCCCCACCACAGTCCCACTCCCAGTGGGGATGGGAGCACAGGGATGAGAGCAGAGGGAGGGGATGGGAGTGCAGGGATGGGAGCACAGGTTTGGGAGTGCAGGGGTGGGAAGTACAGGGATGGGAGCACAAGGATGGGAGTGCAGGGGTGGGAAGCACAGGGATGGGAGCACAGGTTTGGGAGCGCAGGGGTGGGAAGCACAGGGATGGGAGCACAGGGATGGGAGCACAGGGATGGAGAGCACAGGGATTGGGAGCACAGGGATGGGAGCACAGGTTTGGGAGCACAGGGATGGGAGCACAGGGATTGGGAGCACAGGGATTGGGAGCACAGGGATGGGAGCACAGGGATGGGAGCACAGGGATGCAGAGCACAGGGATGCAGGGCACAGGGATGCAGAGCACAGGGATGCAGAGCACAGGGATGCAGAAGCAATGAAGCAGCACAGCCCTGGTGACAGCAGAGAAGGTCCCTGGGCCCCCAGTGGTGGCTGCTGGCTCTGGGTACCTGCGTGGGCCATGACGGAAATGTTCCTGGGGGGGGCGGGGAGTTGCCAGACAGAGCTGGAATGGTTTTGTCTCCCACTCCCTGCTTTTGTTTCCCATCCTTGTGCTCGTCTCCCACTCCCAGCCCCTTCCTCTCAGCTCCACCTGATGCCCACGGCTGGTGACTCACATCCTGCTCAGGCCACTGCTGAGCTCCTCTGGCTCCCAGCTCGGCTCCCTCCCACCCTGGGAGCTGCAGCCCCAGCTCATGATGCTCCTCCAGCTCCTGGGAGCTGCAGCCCCAGCTCATGGTGCTCCTCCAGCTCCTGGGAGCTGCAGCCTCAGCTCATGATGCTCCTCCAGCTCCTGGGAGCTGCAGCCCCAGCTCATGGTGCTCCTCCAGCTCCTGGAAGCTGCAGCCCCAGCTCATGATGCTCCTCCAGACTTTGGGAGCTGCAGCCTCAGCTCATGGTGCTCCTCCAACTCCTGGGAGCTGCAGCTGTGCAGCTGTGCTCCACAACCTCCCTGGAGGTGTTCAGGACCAGGTTGGATGAGGCCCTGAGTGACCTGTGGGCCCTGAAAGCTTCCAGAGGAGATTCATGGAATGGTTCAGGTTGAGAGATGCCTTCAGGACCATCCAGCTCCAACCCCTGCCATGGGCAGGGACACCTCCCCCAGCCCAGGTTGCTCAAGGTCTCACCCAAGCTGTCCTTGAACACCTCCAGGGATGGGACATCCACAGCCTCCCTGAGCAGCCTGTGCCAGTGCCTCCCACAGAGTTGGCAGCCCAGCTGCCAAGCCCTGTGCCAAAGCCAGCTGCAGGTTCTGAGCCAGGCTCACCTCAGCTGTTTGTTGTTTTCCCTGGGCAGCAGAACCCAGGAGTGTGTCCATGGCACCGTGGGGCTAATGGAGCAGAACCTCCCAGGTCAGCAGCGTTGGGCTGCTGCCATCTGCACTTGCAGGGCTCTTCATTCTCAGTGAGCATCCCTGGGAAGGCTGGGCCCAGGCCAGGCAGGCAGCTGGAGAGCAGCCAGGGGCTGGGAGCCAACTGAGGTCCCTGCAGTGGCACCAGAGGGAGCAGGCAGCAGCCAGGGTTTGCATGGGGACCATTAAGCAGGGAGTTGGTTAACTCAGCTGGATGCCAGCCCTGCCAGCCTGCCTGGCTGCCCTCTCAGCCACCTCCTGCTCTCACCTGCTGACTTGTTGTAGAATCAGAGGATTGTTTGGGTGGGAGAAAGCCCTCCAGGATCACCCCAGCCCAACCAGCAGCCCAACACCACCACAGCCACTGAGCCATGCCCCCAATGCCATGCCACAGGTTTCTTGAGCCCCTCCAGGGCTGGGGACTCCTCCCTGGTGAGAGTCTGGGCCAGGCTTGCAGGGCTTAAAGGGGAGGAGGAGGAGAAAGATGAGGACAGACTTCTGAGTCTGCTGGAGTCTGCTGGAGCTGGATGCAGCCTCAGGCTGAGAGCCCTGGGGCTGAGAGCCTGCAGGAGAGCAGCCCCAGAGGGGAGCTGAGCAATGCTCAGCAAGAGCTAAAGGAGCTGTGAGGGGCAAGAGGCTGGGGCCAGACTCTGCTCAGTGGTGCCCAGGGACAGCACAAGGGGCACTGGGCACAGACTGGAAGCCAGGAGCAGAAAGTTGTTTGGTGTGAGGGTGCTGGAGGGCTGGAGCTGCCCAGAGAGGTTCTGGAGTCTTCTCTGCAGAGCTTCCAACCCACCCCTGGGCATTGTGCCCCTGGGCAAGCTGCTGTGGGTGCCCTGCTGGGGCAGGGGGGGTTGGACAGGCTGAGCTCCAGAGGTCCCTTCCAGCCTCCCCATGCTGGGGCTCTAGGAAGTGATTTCCTAAGCCCTGTTATTTGCACAGCAGCCTTGCCCAGGAGCTGCAACATCCCAGCCCAGTGTGAGGTTTCTCCCTGGCACCAGGAAACACTGCTGGAGCTGGATGCAGCCTCAGCCCCAGGGCTTGCTCTGCAGGCAGGCAGAGCTCTGACATTGCTGAGAGCAGCACTCAGCCTCCCCCCAGCACCAGACCTGAGGCTGAGCCCTGGGCAGAATGGATCCCTGTCGACTCAGGAACAGCTCCTGATCTTCTGTGCTTCTCAGAGAGGTGATGAGAGCTGCTAGGGAGCATCTGTCAGGGAGCTTGGAGCCTCCCTGCTGCTCCTCAGCAGCCATAGGAGAGGTGTTGGGAGGCTGCTGCTTAAAAAAGCCAAACTCTAACCTGGGCTCTGTGGGGAGGGCTTTAAAGCAGCACACAGAGGGGAAAGGAGAGGAGGAAAGGTGAGAGAAAGGTGAAAAAGGACACTTGAGGCTTCCAGGGCTTAAAGGGGAGGAGGAGAAAGCTGGGGACAGACTTCTGAGCAGGGTCTGTTGGGACAGGACAAGGTGGGGATGGTTTGAAACTCAAAGACAGAGATTGAGACTGGAGAGAAGGGAGAAATGTTGGATGCTGAGGCTGGGGAGAGCCTGGCCCAGGCTGTCCAGAGAGGTGGGAGCTGGCCCAGCCCTGCAGCCATTGCAGGTCAGGTTGTCTGGGGCTGTGAGCAGCCTGCTCTGGCTGGGGATGTCCCTGCTGGCTGCAGGGGGCTTGGACTGGCTGAACTTTAAAGGTCCCTCCAAGCCAAACCCCTTCCATGCCTCTGTGACATTCTGATGCTAACAACTCTTTGCCCAGCCCAAGAGCTGCTGGAGCTGGAGCCAGGGATCAGTGATGTGCCAGAAAATCCACTCCACAGTCATGCTGAGGAGATCTGGCAGGATGCAGTCAGGGCTTTGGGAAATCCAAATTGATCTCCAGCTCCTGGGGGCATCATCTCTGCTCAGGGGGACACAGATTGAGTTAGCAGGGATTAATGACCCAGCAGTGATCAGTTACTGCAGTGCTGAGCTCTGAGGTGCTGCTTGCTCCAAGCTGCCAAGAAGCTGGAGATGAAGCCATGCCCTGCAAACCTTCCTCCTCCTCCCCCTCCTCCTCCTCCTCCTCCTCCTCCTCCTTGATGCTTAAGGATGCATCGAGTCAGTCACCAGCAGG
>WBNM01014120.1:0-11449 GCA_013399055.1 Ramphastos sulfuratus
CTATGATTCTATGAAATAAATGGCAAGTCACAAGCATAAAAAGACAATTTTAATGTATTACTGCAAAACAAACTCTGGTAAATTGAATGTTAGCTTCAGTCAGAACTATATCCAGTGTATGAGTCAGAGGCAGCAGGAAAATGGGGACAGATAAACATCAAGGAAAAGGAGTCTGTATCAAGCTGTATGCACAGCACACAACAGCTGATACAGCACTCAAAAACATCTATGTGTGAAAATAGAGACTGAGATTTTTCTCTGAAATTGTGGATAAAAACTACAGCATCATAGGACAATGGTAGAGAATACAAGATAATTATACAGATATTCACAGACACTGAGAGTTACTTAGTGAAACAAGTTTTTTCCATTTCTAGTATCTCCAAAGCAGCCCCAGGACTCCCCAGATTCCTTCAGTTCACACACAGACAAAGGTTATTTTAAGTTTCTCTCCTGAAATGCACAGAATGCTGCCACATACCAAGAGTGTAGGTCTGTTCAGAATGCCCAAGTGTGTGCACTCAGAGCAAACAGTTGAAATCTTGCTCTTAAACACAGGTGAACAATCAAGTCTAAGTAAGTTGTGGCTATGATCACACCAACCTGAACTTTTGTGTTGAGTCACCAAGCTTACTGTCTGCTTTACACTGTGCTAAGTCTGAGTGAGTTGCAACTTCTCTATAAAACATAGTCTATTACCAGAGCTAACTTTCATTTCTCCCTTTGTCTATCAAACTTATTTGTCAACTCTCCAGAGAAACAGTTTTAATAATGAAAGAAAAAAAAAAATAAAATCAATCTTCTAGTAGAGATGTAGAAAGAGATGGACATGATGAGCACCCCATGAGAAAGGTAGTGTTAGACTGCATTTGCCACTAAGGCACTGATTAGACCTGGTAAGTTTGTGAGGTCTGCCTGTTTTACAACCCAGACTAGTATGACTAAGGTGAACAATCTGAATAGCTAAAAAACCTCTGACACTTTTCTGTCTTTCTTTCTTTTTCTTTCTTTTATTTTCTTTTTCTTTCTTTCCTTCTTTCTTTCCTTCTCTCCTTCTTTCTTTCTTCCTTCCTTCCTTTCCTTCTTCCTTCCTTACTCCTTTGCTTTTTTCCTTTATTCCTTCCTTTCGTCCTTACTCTTTTCTTCCTCTCTTTTCTTCCTTCCTTCCTTCTCTTTTCTTCCTTTCTTCCTGTCTTTCTTTCTTTGCTCCTTTGTTCCTTTCTTTCTTTCCTTCTTCCTTTCCTCCTTCCTTCCTTTCCTTTTTTCTTTCTTCCTTCCTTCCTTCTCTTTTCTTCCTTCCTTTCTTTCTTTACTCCTTTGTTCCTTTCTTTCTTTCCTTCTTCCTTTCCTCCTTCCTTCCTTTCCTTTTTTCTTTCTTCCTTCCTTTCTTCCTTCCTCTTTTCTTCCTTTCTTCCTGTCTTTTTCTTCCTTTCCTTCTTTCTTTCCTCCTTTTTTCCTTTCTTCCTTCCTCTTTTCTTTCTCTTTTCTTCCTTCTTTCCTCCTTCCTTCCTTTCCTTTTTTCCTTTCCTCCTTCCTTCCTNTTCTCCCTCTCTTTCCCTCTTTCTCCCTCTCTCCCTCTCTCTCTTTCTCCCTCTCTTCCTCTCTCTCTTTCTCCCTCTCTTTCTCCCTCTCTCTCTCCCCCTGGGGGGAAAAAAAGGAAATAAAGTTGTAACACAATATACATCCCTTTACAAAAGTGCTACGTGTTAAACAGTACAAGTTAACCATAGTTAGTATAGACCATAAAAGCCTTTGGTTATTTATAAGGTGTAAGGGTACTCTCTTTAAGACAGAAACAGTTTAGACTGAACCCTTCAGTTTAAACACTGCACTTTTGCTGGGCTTTGCTGTAGCTAATTTCCATTAACTTTGCTAGGCATTGATCCAAAATGCAACACACATTTTCCTGAGAGTCTTTGATGTCAATGCAGCTTTTGCCCAGCTGCAATGAAGGTTAAAAAGAGGAAAAAAAAAACAAAACAAAAGCAAACCAAAAAGTTCTTTAAATATCTCCTGTCATCTAGAAAAAGCTAACAAAAGTAACTGAGCAGCTACTGTGCTCAAATTAATACACTTAAACCACTAATTTACCTATGAAAAATGAATGAAGCTGGCCTAGATAATACATAATAATTGTGATTTAAATATCTATCATCATGTGGAGTTTTCTGAATATACAGCAAGTTGTTTTCATCAAAGCAGACAAAACTGCAAAAGATCCCCACACCCACAGCTCTTCATTATGCTATTTAATGCTTTCAACATCACATTCCAGTCCAACAATGCAAGCAGCTGCTATGGATTTGTGATAGAATCATAGAATGGGAAGGTTGGAAGGGACCTCAAAGATCATCCAGTTCCAACCCCCTGCCATAGGCAGGGACACCTCCCACTAGTACAGGTCACTCAAGGCCTCCTCCAACCTGGCCTTCAACACCTCCAGGGAGGTTGTGGAGCACAGAATCACCCAAGGTGATCAAAGATCACATTCTGTGCTCCACAACCTCCCTGGGCAACCTGTGCCAGTGTCTCACCACCCTCACTGCAAACAACTTCCTCCTAACATCCACTTTCAATCTCCCCTCTGACACTTCAAACCCATTGCCCCTCATCCTGGCATTGCAAGACCTTCTCAATAGTCCCTCCACAGCCTTCCTGGAGCCCCCTTCACATACTGGAAGGCTACTCTGAGGTCTCCTGGAAGCCTTCTCTTCTCCAGACTGCAGAGCCCCAACTCTCTCAGCCTGTCCTCACAGCAGAGCTGCTGCAGCCCTCTAAGTATCTTCGTGATGTTATGCTGGGGTTTACTGTTCTCTCTCTCTCTCTTTCTCCCTCTCTGTGTCTCTCTCTTACTGTTGGAAATACAGCCAGAAGACAGAGCACCAGAAGAGCACCTTACTGTTGCAATGACAATGAAGCTGTGGTTGAAACCCTTCCTTAGGACTCCATCTTACTTATCATCTCACATCTTACTTATCATCTCACATCAGTACTTCATTACATTTTGTAATGGCCTCCACCTGTCCACACACTGTGAAACAGATGGATTGCAGTGTTTAAACTGTACCAAAAGACAGACACTGTCAAGACATCCAGTCCAAAGGCAAGCAGTATTACATCAGGAGGTAACCTACAAAGGCTGCCTTAGGCCACTTTTCCTGGAACCAAATGGAGTTTGGGTTACTATTCCAATCCAATTCCTGCTGCAAATGAAGATCAGCCTCAGAAATATTTGCAGTATCTCTCTGCACATTGTTTGGTCTAGCAAAATCAGCTACTCTCAGATCTCTCTCAACTGGACCTTACAAAAATAAATGGTACTGTCATGTAGTGGAGTACCTCAAAAAGTAGATCTGTGTGTTTAAGAGGTCTGGAACAAGACAGGTGTGGAAAGGATTTGCGCAGTCCAAACTTTCCCAAGCCTAAATCTATTTCCAGTCACACCTGCATGCCACATTTAGCCTCCGAGTGAAAACCAAGCCAGAAATAGGAAGCTTTTATTATGGCTATTTCTTGAGAAAGATACTTTATAAAGGAGAATACACATCAGAATAGACCATTTAGGTTAGAATTATGAGTGGATTTAAAGGAAATGGTGGAATTTAGAGGCCAGAGAGGAATGCACTTCTTTCACTTGCTTTGCAAGGTAAATTATACCACTGCAAGAGTGAAACAAGCATGGCAGGGGAAGTGGCTTCAGACAGCAAAGCACTGTTTAAAAGAACCTTTCTTTAAGGTGAGTTAGAGCTATGATCAACAATAAATCTGCATTTTCACTGTGCACAACACTACTACTGAATCTATGATGAGATTAAATTCAGAGTCTAGAAGTGTCTTTCCTAAATACATTTCCTTCTCCTAGCTAGCCAACAGCAGAGAAAATACTTTGGGGAAGGGGAATACTGATAAAAGAAAAATCACAGAGTGCTGGTAAAGAGCCTTACAGACCAGATGCACATTTTTTGAGGATGACTGCAGCAAGCCATAAAATACCAAACTTTGTGGAAGGAAGTGTCTGCAGCAACTACTTGGAGAAACCCTGTGAGAAAGACTCTGCTGGTGCTTATGTCAGATAACCCTGCAAGGCCACCAGGGAGGGCTGGAGCTGGGGTGAACAATGGGAAAATACCTTTATTAATGAACTACAAGAAATGATTGTAACAGCCCTACCTCTTGTTATGAATATGCATGCTCTTGTAACATAAATTGTGGCTTGTGGCAGCCTGGGGTGTGCAGGATTGATGGAGTGATCCTGCCTGCACCCAGAGCTGTAATAAAACATACCTACTGCAGAACTCTGCATGAGGTTTGGGGTGCATTTTGCAAGTCATACTGCTCAAAGACAGTCATCTATCCTGGAAAAGCTGGAGAAACACGTAAGACTGAATTCTGTAGGGCAGTCACAACCAGGTAGCCCACACAAACTACCATGCTGAAATCTTATTTTACAAAAAATACATTCCCTGGTATTTTTATTAGGGACTCAGTCCTACTTCTTCCTACAATAACCATCCTTGTTGTGGTAGGCCTAAGCAGGCCAGAATAGGCTTACACATGTCCTGGCTTGCCCAGAGATGTTTTTCTGCTTTCCCTCTCTCTGTTTTGGGGAGAAGCAACCACAGGAAAGAGGACAAAGAACCTGGGGCCACTGAGTCTGAGGATTCTGGCCCTTTGCAGCCTGTGGTAAACAAGGTACACAGGGCTCAGCTTGTGTATGCCATGTGCAGGGCCTGTGCTGTGCCCTAAAAGGGGTAAAGTAAGCCTATGGCTTCACCTAATATGGTCAGGCTTGGCTAACTGCCATTCTGATTGGCTATTCTTGTCCAAAGGCCCATTAGTCTTGGGCTGTATGGATAAAAGGAGATGAGCAGGGAGCACAATGTGTGCTCTGCCATTGTATCCATGTGCTCTGCTGTTATATTCATGCTGCTTTATATCCTGAACTGCCTGGAAACNAATTGTGAATAATTGTAAATATATTTTTGTACATACTCATTGTATCATATGCTTGGAAATTTTAGCTTGCTGTAAATCAGAGAATTAAACAGCTTGGAAAAGACCTCTAGGATCATCAAGTCCAGCCTATCACCTAACCCTTCTAATTAACTAACCCATGGCACTAAGTGCCTCATGCAGCCTCCTCTTAAACACTTCCAGGGATGGGGGACTCCACCACCTCCCTGGGCAGCCCATTCCAATGCCAATCACTCTTTCTATGTAGAACTTCTTCCTAATGTCCAGTCTAAACCTGCCCTGGCACAGCTTGAGGCTGTGTCCTCTTCTTCTGTCCCTGGTTGCCTGGGAGCTTCCTTTGCTTCTAAGCCATCTGAGATGGTCTGGTAATTTGGGTTTTTTTTGGGCAATCTCAACCCACCAGAGTTACATATTGTTTACAAGGACTTTTACAGAGAGGTGAGGATGGGCAAAAGGTTTTTGGATAGGTTTGCTGCAGTACAGGAGGGGCACTGGTGATGTCACAATGTGTATCAGGAAAATCATAGAATGGTAAGGTTGGAAGAGACCTCAAGGATCATCTAGTTCCAACCCCCTGCCATAGGCAGAGACACCTCCCACTAGTACAGGTCACTCAAGGCCTCAAAAACTCTCTAATGACTTGCCAGAGTTCCTTTCACCAGTACGATTTAAGGATGTGAAGTTCAGTTTTGATCCCCCATTGCATCACAACTAAAGAGTATGGCCCAGATTTGTTTACTTCTCTACAGAAGCAAAGACCAGCCAGTCAATCTTGCAAGCAGTTCCAAGTCCTTTTTTTAGAAAAGGTTCTCAGATAAAAGGCAGGCAAACTCTTCAGCACCTACCCCTGAACGCTGCTAATAGCTCCATCGGCACCAGAGTGGATCCCTCAATGGATCCCTCCAATCTGGGTCATCCGCAATGCAGCCACTTGCCACAAATAATGGGACACCAGGAAAACAAGAGCACGGGTGAAAAGCTGAGAGTGGAGAGCAGATGGGATGGTGGGAAGGGAAGTGACACATCCTGACTAACAGCTATTGGCTATTTTATCTATCCAGAGCTAGGCACACTGAAATGGAGGGCAGGGTGTGACTGAGCAGCTGGGCGAGCAGATGGGACGGAGGAAAGGCTGAAGATTGTGACAAAGCTCTGCCAAACAGAATGTCAGTTTATTTAATTTTAAAAGTGAGCAGTAGAAATGAAGATGGGTTGGGTCCAAGCTGCGGGACAAATGCTAAAACTGTCTGTTAGCACACATTGTCAATGGGTATTAGTGACAAAAGTGTGCTTTGGAGACTGCAGAAACAGAGGCAAGAACTCCCTGTGCTTATTAATTTTGGTAGATGTTTGGTTTGGAAGAGCAGCAAGAGCAAAGGAAAGGCAACCTATCAAGTCAATGCAATACCCATCCCATCCTTTGAAGCTGAGGGACAGGGTAAGAGCAGAGACTGTACCACAGAACAGAAAAAACAACAGAAGTAAAGAATTCTGGTTGAATCCACATGGAAAATATCAATTTAAGAAATAACTCAAATGGAACTGTGCAATTCCCAAAGATGTAACTAACAAGATAAGAAGCAGGCCTGCAAGTGAAAATTGGCCCAAGACGTGCTACCAGGCTTACCCATCAACAACTGCCACACCAAATGGAAGAACAAACTTAATTTCCCATCAACATATACTTCAGTACCCTTCAGTAATCACAGAAATCATTTCTATTTGCTCCAGTTTTCGCCTAGCTCTGTCCCCTTTAATTTATTTTATTCTCCTGGCATTTGATTTTGCTTACAGTTGCTCCCTCCCTTCTCCCCAAGGTGAACTTTGGCCGGAGGCAATCTCCTGCTTCTTTCCAAGGTATACACTTTCCTTCCAAAGCAAAGATTCACACATGAAGGCAGGAACTGACAACATTTTCCCAGGAGACAGGATGATGCAAACGACCTACAATTCCCTACATCACTCCTATAAAAAGAGGACCACACAATTCAAATCAAGCAGCTGCCAGTTAAGATCTATTTTCACAAATAGAACTCGTTTCTAAATATAGGAATAAATGTTATATATAGCATTTGAGAAGATACTCATCTTTCTCTATTGAGGTCTTACTAAACATTCACTCAACAAAATGCTGTCTTGCACTAGCCCCAGTTCATTTTTGGCTTTTCCAGAAGATCTGCATTTTTAGCATCTCTCAGCAAACAGCCAACCCCTCCCTTCCCTTTGAAGAAAGCCTCCTACCAGCTCCTATGGCTGTGCTACACTTAGAGAGGCACGTGTGAAAACGTTACATACACTGAAGTAAATTCCTGGACTTGCTCCTACACTTACTCTTCACCCTCAAAGAACCTGCCCAAATACTATTTTTTTTTTTTTTTAAGTGGCAGCTTGTGAAAAATGTGAAATGAACAGCATTGAAACGCTGAAATGTTCTGTTTGATGGTTCAAGCAGGGAATTTAACCAAGTCACAGCACTGTACATAATCCTGGAAGTGTGTCCCAGCTCTCACATCAAGGAGGACAGGGCAAGAGTGCCACACACTCATAGAATGATAGAAATGTTTTGGTCAGAAAAGACCTCTCAGACCACCAAGTCCACACATCTCCTCTTTGTCCAGGCACTTGACAACCTGATTTTGTTTTTCTGCTTTCCGTTTTGGTTCTTTCTCTTCCCTCCTACACATTTTTAACTTTTAACCCTTTAAATTGTAATCAGATTGGGAAAGCATTTAGAATCATAGAGTCATAGGATCATAAAGTCATCGAGTCATGCAATCACAGGGTCATAGGATCATGATACTGTGATAGAGGCATAGCATCATAGAGTCATAGGATCATAAAGTCATAGAGTCATGGAATCACAGGGTCATAGGATCATGATACTGTGATAGAGTCATAGCATCATAGAGTCATAGAATCATAGGGTCATAGAGCCATAGAGTCACAGAGCCATAGAGTCATAGAATCACAGAGTCATAGAGTCACAGAGTCACGGAGTCATAGAATTATAGAGTCATAGAGTCACAGAGTCAGAGTCATAGAATCATAGAGTCACAGATTCACAGAGTCACGGAGTCATAGAATCATAGAGTCATAGAATTACAGAGTCATAGAGTCACAGAGTCACAGACTCATAGAATCATAGAGTCACAGAGTCACGGAATCACAGAGTCACAGAATCATAGAGTCATAGAGTCACAGAACCACAGAGTCATAGAATTACAGAGTCATAGAGTCACAGAGTCACAGAGTCATAGAATCATAAAGTCAGAGTCACAGAGTCACGGAATCATAGAGCCACGGAATCACAGAGTCATGGAATCATAAAGTCAGAGTCACAGAGTCACGGAATCCTAGAGCCACGGAATCACAGAGTCATGGAGTCACGGAATCATAGAGTCATAGAGTCACAGAATCATAGAGTCATAGAATTAAGGAGTCACAGAATCACAGAGTCACAGAATCACAGAGTCATAGAGTGATAGAGTCACAAAATCATAGAGTCATAGAGTCACAGAGACATAGTCACAGAGACATAGAGTCATAGAAGGTAAGGTTGGAAGTGACCTCAAAGATCATCTAGTTCCAACCCCCTGCCAAAGGCAGGGACACCTCCCACTAGTACAGGTCATAGGGGTTTTTTTGTTTGTTTAAGAGGGAGACAGGCTGAGATGGTTTCACTTTACTCCTTTTAAGGACTAAGGGCAGTAAAATAATAAGGCTCTTGCTCAATGGGAGAGGAATAAAATTGTGTTTGAATATGTGCAGGAAAAGATATGGCACACACAAATCCTTAACACCTAATATAGATCCGGGATACATGAGAATTCTCCCCGAAACCTTCCCCCCAGCCAAACCAAAACCCCAGTGCTCCTTTTCTCCCCACCCCCACTGTCTCCCCATTAGGCCTAAACAGGCCAAAATTCACTACTGCACGGCTGCAGCCCCCAGGGTACTCCTACCTAGTTACCCAGATAAGGATCCCTCTGGAGAGCTGAAAAGGAAGGCAGATGTTCTCCTTTGGAGCTTCCAGGAAACCCAAAGCCCAGCAGAGCAATATTATATACAGGATCCCTCCCACTATCCCCCTTGAAAAGAAAAGAATTAGGTGGGAAGAGCAGAAAGGGGTAACACCCCCACCCCCTCCCATTAAACAATCTACACCAATTTTGGAAGTTAAAAATAACTTTAACAATAAATAAAGGGTATTTAAGGTAAGGGAGTTTACACAGCTGTAAGGGAAGGGAAAACAGATACAAAAATACATACAAAACCAGATGGATGAGAATGGAGGGAGGTAGATTCAGGAGGTAGTTGGTCCACCACGTGGCTGTCCATGTGGCAGAGCTGGAGCAGGTGGAACAGGGAGGGTATTGCTTGTCAGGCAGAGCAGAGCACAGCGAGTAAAACAGGGAGTTCCTCTGCTTTTACAGCATTGCAGACAGGAAGTGGAGTGGGCTGAGCCTTGCACCTGGGGTCAGGTTCTAGACCACCCCCCAGGAGGAGCCAAGGGGGACCTGGAGTCAGGCTCCAGACCACCTCCCAGTCCCCTAGAGGCTCAACTTGTAACAGGAGGAAAGAGAGTGAATTGACTTTGCTGCTCTCTTATCAAGTGTCAGCAGGATTATGGGATTGAATAACAAAATTACAATATCTGGGGATGACCAATCCATACCCTGGGGCCCATCTTTTCTCAGGAACCTGGGAGCCCCCTCAAACCACAACACCATTTAACTTCAACAGTGATTAGTGCTGCATTTTGGTCCTGCCCTTATGGCCTCCCATGCTGCCACTGTGAAACTGTTACCAAATAAAGAATATATGGTAATAATTCCCAAATTCTCACTCAATTCTTGCCATGTGTGATGGTTTGGGANATCCATACCCTGGGGCCCATCTTTTCTCAGGAACCTGGGAGCCCCCTCAAACCACAACACCATTTAACTCCAACAGTGATTAGTGCTGCATTTTGGTCCTGCCCTTATGGCCCTCCCATGCTGCCACTGTGAAACTGTTACCAAATAAAGAATATATGGTAATAATTCCCAAATTCTCACTCAATTCTTGCCATGTGTGATGGTTTGGGAATTCCTTGCACTCCCACTCTATGAAGATTACCCAGACTAGACTCAGCNCCCTTCCACCTTCTTTCCACCCCTCTACCTTACCCCAGGGTCTGGCTTACGTGCAAGGTGAGTTTGGAGGATGGGCAAGGGGGGTTAGAAGCAGAGTGCTGAGTTGGGTTACACAGCAGAAGCCCAGCAGACACAGCAGCTCCCAGAGACAGAGACTCTCTCTCTTATCCATGTTTCTGTCCTTGTTCTTACACATCTCAGCAAACATGTGAGTGCAGCAGACACTCAGCAGTGTTTGCTTTTCACAGCCTAGAATCTATTTTTTTTCATTAAAATATTCCAATTAGCCTCAAACAGGCACAGTGGCAAAGCTAAAAGTCAGTGGAAAAACCTGAGGATGCTCATCCAGGTGATACTGACTTTTGATGGTGATTCAGCAGCTCAGTTAAAACCCAGCATTTTGGTAACAACTTGCTGCTGCTAAGTATCACACACAAAGGCCAGTCCTCACAAGTCTGCCCTGGCTAACCTTCACATCTGGGGAAAGGAGTTTCCACAGATTTTGAGTCAGAGCACATCCCCTTTGGCTAGTAGAGATTATCAGTTAGAGCAATGATATGGTGAACTCAAGGATGAGGTAAGGAGCAAGCACTACCCACTCATCTGGGCTTGATATTACTACCAATGAAGAAACAGACAGACAGGCTTAGCATTTGTAAACCAATGCTATAAATATTCTTACCACCAAATGACAGAAAATAGAGATCAAAGCCCAGTGTGTGTTGAGGAACAGCTGAGAAGAGTCTTTATTTATTACTGAAATCTTATTAAAGATCTAATCTTGCAAGGTGCTGAACAGCCATACCTCCCCTGAACGACTTCCTGCGTTTGGTCAGATCTTGCCTAAGGCAGCTGCAGAAGAAATCATTACAGCTACCTCATGTCAGCTTAGAGTTATACTTGCAAACAGAAATCCTGTCATTAAAGGACACAGTTATGTATTTGTTCTATATATATATATATAATCATGGAAGCATAGAATGGTAAGGCTGAAAGGGACCTCAAGGATCATCCAGTTCCAACCCCCTGCCATAAGCAGGGACACCTCCCACTAGTACAGGTCACTCAAGGCCTCCTCCAACCTGGCCTTGAACACCTCCAGGGAGGTTGTGGAGCACAGAAGCACAGAAGGTGATCAATGATCACCTTCTGTGCTTCTGTGCTCCACAACCTTCCTGGGCAACCTGTGCCAGTGTCTCACCACCCTCACTGCAAACAACTTCCTCCTAACATCCACTTTCAATCTCCCCTCTGACACTTCAAACCCATTGCCCCTTGTCCTGGCATTACAAGACCTTGTCAATAGTCCCTCCACAGCCTTCCTGGAGCCCCCTTCAGAT
>WBNM01014122.1:0-13168 GCA_013399055.1 Ramphastos sulfuratus
TGAGGAGGAGGAAGAGAAGGAGATCAGTGTTATTTAAGAAGTTCACCCTAATGCCACACTCACAGAGGTTAACAAGTAGCTTCTTGCCCAGACTGTCTCTACATCTGGTATCCACCAACACGAAGCTCCTTCTGTCTCACTACTCAGGCTCTTCAAAGCTTAGGCCTAAAGGATCAAGCAGTGATTTATATATTTAGAAAGATCAATTGTAGACAATAAAAGGCACGAATTCAGGCATTTCTCCCTTTAACAGAGATGGAAGTTGTTCATCCAAATCATGAAGCAAAACTCTCAACACATGTCTCATGAGCTATCCCCAGTGCCAGACCTGTAAGAAGCTATAAAGCACACAAGATACCTAAACCCTTCCCGCAGGAGATTCACAGCCACCAGCTGCACAAGCCCAGCTGGGGAAATGCTACACTAACGCCCTGCTGCTGGATCAATGTACAAAATGAAACAGCAGAACATGACTGGAGGAAGTAAGAATAAGGCCTGAGATTTCCATGGCACTTGACTCCAGTCCTACAGGTTCTGCACCACATAACCACAACCCAGATCTTTTCTCCATCCCTGTGTGCAAATCCCATTATCAAGTGGGCCTATCTGGAAGGCTGAAGAGCTCTGGGACTTGGGACTCTTGGGAATACTGTTCCACTCTGATGGAGTGAAGAAACAGGGCTCCTGAAAGGCAACAGCCTGTAACAACCATCCTTAGCTTTTAGGGCTCCTTAACTCTGTTCTGGCCAGACCCATGATTTGCTACGTAACGTGTGGAGGAGTCATTTCCACCCTCAGTCTCCAGAAAAGTAGTTCTGCAGCGTGGGCTGATCAGCCACTGCACCAGCCCCCCCTCCATCACATAAATCTAGTGCCTTCAATGACATCATGCCAGAAAACTGAAATGTAAGTCAGATGGTGAAGGCATTAATGGCAGCACTGTAAAGGCTCAACAATGCAAACCTTCCCAAAACGAACTGTCTTGACCTTCACTGGGTTGACAATACAAGTGTGACATCGTGTGCAAACGAGCTTTAAATTTAAACCAGGTGCAGAGAGCTGCCCAGCATCATGTGGCTGTTGTGGAAGCCACTAACACACCAGCAGCGATGCTGGAGGCAAGAGAAATGCCCAACAGGGACCGGACCCACTCAGCGATGCAAACAGGTACCAGCAGCTGGTGTGGTGCAAGACCAAATTCTGCATCACACTTCAAAAAGCTGTGTGGCTCTGGTACCAGTTCTAGCCTGGGCAAACATCAGTAAGTAAACAGATTTGCTGGGATTCTTTTCCACATGTGAGCATTCTTGTAGTGCTCGAAAAGAGCCAGCAGCACAACAATGAGGTTCTCCCATTTTTTTGCTTCTATTCAGGACACCCTCAGACCTTGCAAAGCACTTGGGGCTGTGCTCACAAGTTGTCAGCCACAGCTCTGAGAGCACCATGATTTACAGTCAAGAAACACATCCCTGCTCCAGAGCCCTTCTGGCAACAGCCATCACCCCAGAGTGATTTCCTGGGCTTCCTGGGCTGAATTGGTTTAAGCTGACTAGGAAGGACAAGGGATAGGTGGGAAATGAGGCTACCCACTCCCCTCCCGAAGTGGCACACAGCAACAGAGTAAGCTGGATTGTATACTTTAAACCATGCTCAGGTCATGCTCTCTATGACAAGAAAGGGACTGCCTGGGGTTTATGGGACTGGAAATACATTCTTTAACTTGTAATGTGTCCTGTTCTAGATTTTTTTGTGTTTCTTCCCCAGTTTCCAGGCTGGGGTTTGTCCCTTTTGTTCCAGTTTGTACACAGCAGTGACAGTTTAATTTTTATATGCTGTGTATGCTGGTACCTCTCCTATTTTGGAGGGTTTGAGGCTTGGTTTTTTGTTTGTTTGGGGGTTTTGTTTGTTTTGGTTTTGTTTTTTATAAATAGAAAACTGTCCTTATCTCAACGGACATTTTGGCCTTCCCAGCACCCTTCCTCCTTGCCCACCTGGAGGGAATATGGGGACAGAGGGGAGGGAAGGAGAAAACCCCTTTGTTGTAGCTGGACTGCTGGGACTCAGCCACCAGCTAAGTTAAAACCAAGACATGGGCTGACCCTCAACTAGCTGCTCACAGAGGCCCGTCCCAGAGGGGTTTCCATTAATAGTTTTTTACCCCACTTTGCACTGCCAGGCCAGCCAAGTACTCACTGGCACTTCTGTAGGTGCAGCACTGGCACAGTTACAGCCTCTGAGATCTCTTCTGCTGCCTCTGGATTTGCAGAGGGGTACAGAACAGTGGACAGAGGCAGGTCTGCTGTCAATGAAATCAATAGCTGAAAGGACATCAACTGCAGTTCTCACTGTACCAGATCTTTTCTGCAGAAATACAGTTCAAAGAGCTGAAGCACTGAGAATAGATAGGTCCAGGAACAGCAATTAGCAGCACCTTTCCAGACTACATCTCACATCTGTTTCAAGCTGGGTGCTACAAGACATCACTCAGTTCTATGAGAGAGAGTCACTCAGAACTGTGTAGATGAAGGACACATGTGAGAGCACAAATATTCCACCACCATCAAACCAAGAGTGGTTTTTAAGAACAACCTCCTTCCATGGCAGGTTAGATACTATCACCCAAGGTGGGGCCAGCTGCAACACTGCTGCACGTCAGGAACTGCCCACAGACATCAAGGCTGCACTCAGTTATTTCACTAAGCAGGCATAATACACACAAAGCCAAGGTGACAATCACAGGGCTTACACAAGTACTGTTCTTTATTTTCTAGGTTTTTGGGGAAATGGCCTGGCTGTTCCACAAGGAATCTGAAGGAGGGAGAACTCAAAACAGAAAATCTGCTGTGCAACTTACAGGTCTGACAGGAGAGAGGCAATTTTTCCATACACATACTGATTCATTTCTTTTAAGAATTTCAGTCCCACATGAGGCATGGTTGGATGATCACTACCAACGCACAGATACTACCCCCACCCTCCCCTCCAAACTAGAAATTAGACAGTACTTGATGTGGTTTAATGGCCATAGTGGTCTTAGGTTGACAGTTGGGACTCAATAATCTTAGAGGTCTTTTCCAAATGAAAGTATTCTATGATTAGAAAGTAGCAGTAAGGGTGTCCAAAGGTTTTTCAGCATGCAGAGCAACTACAACTATTTCATCATGAAAGTCAACTGTGAAACCATTTCAGGTGAAAAGCTAAACTAAATATAATTGAGAAAGGAGGTCTGCAATGATCACTGCCACTTTAGCTCCTGGACTGTTCTGAATTTTGATCTTTGAGTACATTGGGGTGCTTACTATAGAAATATTAATTTTCACCTTCTTTGGTGAACAAAGGTGCTTCTGTTGGAAACAACCTGATTAACCTTCAAGTATTTTTGGGGATGTGTTGGTCGATACATCCATCTCTCTGTTTTTTTATAGAAATAAAAGGACAAAAGGATAGGATTGCAAGGGCAGAAAATATGGCACCTTGAGTATATTACATGTGACAGAAATTGTTTCAGAGCTCCAAATCAGCCTGGTCCTCCTCATGTTATGAAGATGTCTCCATGTTTCAGAAAGACAAATTTGTACAAGAACAAGATAGGCACACAAAAAAAGGTCTGCCTTTATGTAGCAGTGACTGAGTGATAAGCAGTGATAGGCACAGAGGGAAAACCAGGCCCACAGAACATCAATAAAAGTTGTGCATGCCCTGATCCAAACTCTCACCCAGGCTGCTCTCAGATCACTCAGACTGTTTGGCTCATCACAGAATAGTAGGGGATGGAAGGAGATCATCTAGTCCAGCCTGCCAGGGCAAGGTCACTTAAAGCAGGTTGCAAATGGCATGTTCCTGCTCAATGCCATGTGTATGACATTAATGAAAAATTCAAGTGAAGGAGCTGGTGAAAGGAGGGACAGAGAGGGTGAAGGGAAAGGTGAAAAATACAGACTTGGCACTTTGGGACATGGTTTAATGGCCATGGTGGTGTTAGGTCAACAGTTGGACTTGATGATCTTAGAGGTCTTTTCCAATCAAAACAATTCTGATTCTGTGAAAGGAGGGACAGTTCCACAGCATCTCAATTTTCACTAAACAGGGACACAAGAGAGAATTTAAACCAAACTCACCGGCATGAAAATCAATATATTCACACAGAAACTGCTTAGAAACATAGGAATACAACATGAGCATTTGCCACACTACAGAGGCAGGATTGGAGTACTTCTGCATTTCAGTACTGGCTACTACAATGCTGTTTACAAAGGCACTCTCCACACCCAGCTTACCACAGTCCATTGGAAATTTGAGCTGCCTTCAAATGGATGAAGAATGGAAATAGGAGAAAGAGAGAAAAATCAAAGGCAGGCAATTAGTTTTCCTCTTTTACATTGTTGTTCAGTTGGGGAAAGGTAGCCTTTCTGAGTGAGTTCAGAAATGTGGCAGGTCCCTCAATACATTCCCATCATGTCTTCTGGAAAGGCTGAAAAATGCGAACTGCAGGTAATAAAACAGAAACAGTGGAGTATGTAAATCTGAAAATTCAGAGGAAAAAAGTATAAAGAAAATACATATTTAGCAACATGCAAGTTGCTAAATACGTGAGCTGAGAGCTTCAGATTGGAGGCTTGTTTTGTGCAAAAAATATCCTGCTAGTGCACAACTGTAGTGACACCTTTACAGGGACATGACAAACAGAACAGTCTGTCAGAGGCAAAAAGGATAAAACCAGTGTCTTTGCTTTTTCACTGTGCAGAACACTCACACCTTTTTCTAAATCTGAAAACAGAAGTTCTTTCTTAGCCTCTCCTTTGCTCTATATTTTAAGTTATGCATCATAGAAACTTAAAAGGAGCAGTATTTCTAACTCTCCTTCAGATGAAAAATGACCCCCTGTGCTGCTACCCTTTCTGCACCACAGCCAAAATGTAATAATAGAGCTCCAGCAGAGGCGTGAATTGCTGCCATTCATCCTCACCCAGTAGTAGCTTCATACACTGGAATTTGTCTTTCCAAAGTCAGCCTATGAAGATAGTTGGTTAATAGCCAGGCTAGTTAGAGTAATACTTGAGGATTAAAACCAATAGTGAAGTGATTTCTGCAGCATCACAGGAATCAACTTTAAATTAACACTGTGTTGCAGGTATTCTTTCAGTCACAGTTTTTAAGATGATGCGCACAAGCCCAACTGGCTGTCCATGAAGAGAACATTACAGTGCAGGGCAAGACTAAGCTTTTTCAGGGGAAAGAGGAAAGAGCAAAAGCTTAGCAAAACTTTCTGCACCTTCACAGATAATCAAAGCCTTCAGTGTTAAGTCTTTCTAGTTAGAGTTTAACAAAGTGATTGCAATGATTACAAGTATTAATAGCAAGCTACATGAGTGTATGATAAATGAGAAAACTTCCATAAAATTTTCAACAAATATTCCTTTTAAATTCTAGTATCTGGAAAAAAAAAAACAAACAAACTCTACAGTTCATTCTCAAGAATTTAAAGTCTCCTGTTTTCCTAGGAAGTTTTGGTTCAGTTAGATAGAAAATAATTTCTGAATGTGCAGCTGTCATTGCTTTGTCAAGGTACATTGCTTTTATAAAGTAAATATTTAGCTTTTTACACTGCTGCCAGAGATACCCTGAGTGGGTGAATCCCTACAGTGCAAGCAAGCTGGTGAAACCCAGCTATTAAAGGTACAGGCAGGAAGGCAGCTACAAATGGTTAAAACAAGAGTTAAACAAGCTGGGAGAACTGCAAGAATAAAGGCAAGATGGGCAGCCTCAACCCTTACGACTTGCACAAGGCTGAAAAAGCCTGGTAGATCCCTTCATCAAAGGCACTCATGGACCCCTTGAGTTAGAGGCATCCCCTGTGCACAGACACACACACGCATTTTAACCTGCTGAAGTAAAACTGCTGAGCAAAGTGTGAGGCTTGGGGAGAAGAACATGCCGATCTAATAGATGGTGCTCCTACCAGCCCCCTAAGTTTTCCAGTCCCCTAAGTGAGCTCACTCAGCTCAGATAATGTCTCACATCACTTTTCTGCTAGTTAAACATGCTGACCGCTGACCAGGAACCACAGAAACAGTTCTGAGCTTCTGTCCTAGAGTGGACATAGTGTTTGACACTGACAAGTAACTGGATGTCTCACCTTGTGTTGTGAAACCTCTGCCATTATAAACTCTTATTATAAAAACAACTGCAGACTTCTCCAGGGATCCTTTTCTTTGGGATCCTACTAAAAATTCCAAGTTCACTCCCAGGCCTCACCACATATGCCTATATCTATGTTGAACTCCTAAGCAGAATATTCTCCAGGCAAGAAAGATTCCCGAAGCAGCATAAAGCTGCACCACCTGGGTACCTTCAGGCTATCAAAAATGAAAAGTATCTTATAGATCCTGAGAGAGCTGAGTGTTCTTTTGCCATGAGGAATCCTAATTTTGTAGTTCAGGAACAGAGGTGCTGACTCCAACTCTGTTATTCCTATTAGGCAGGTGAGGATCAAGCACATTTCCTCAGGGTTATGTTGAAGTTGGCACATCAGTCAGCATTCTCAAATTCAGCATGACATAATTAAAAAGGTTATAGTGCAGACCCACTGCTAAGAAGTTAGAAATGCCAGGCTCGGGGGCAGCTCCCCTATCTCAGCTGATAAAACATAAGTCAACATGCTAGCAGAGCTGTCTCAGCAGGACTTTCTAGCAACAGACAATTGATTTGCTAACTGTGCAACCTACAGACAGAAAAGAATATTTAAATATCCCTTACTGCTGCTTTCGTGTAACATAAATGTCTTACTTTGCTGCGATTCACTTGTGTCTTATTTCCCATCTCAGATGTCAAAGCGTTAAGCTAAATTAAAAGAAATATCGCATCTGGAAATAATGAAGATCTTGCCCACTCTGTAGATGTTGCCATTTCAGGCTGAGATCTAATTTCTTAACTTTCCACGAGCCATTTCTGTGGAGGCTTAGCTTCTTTAGGACCAAGTCTCTAACAAGATTAGGTTGTTTTAAAGATACCAGATCCCATCTGATAGAAAAAAAAATAAAAAATTTTACCGTGGTATCGGCCACTTCTTTCATTCTAATACAAGGAACTTTTGGGGTGGGCACTCAATACCACATTTACCAGAGCCACAGAGCCCAGCTGGCATTGAAAACTGCATTCACATTTCATTTAAACGAACAAACCAACCAAACAACAACAACAAAACAAAAGAAGGGAATTAAAAGGAGTTTTAAAGAGAGACATGTATATTTATAAACATTGTATTAAAAAACCCCAAAACAATCAACAAATACTATCACAATGTGCCCATGAAACTGGGCTAAGGTAGTTGGTTTCTGGACCCGTGTTAGGATAAATAAGGGTAAACATTTGGAATCATCAAGTTCTTAATATGAACTGGCTGAAATTGTGAAAATTAGTCAAGCAACAGATTTCTTTCACAGATTAGGATGATGTGAGCAGTAGAGTAAGTGCACAGATCATGATACAGGTATCATGACTGACACGAGTATCTATCTCATTGTCTTTAAAAGAGAAGTTATTTCTTGTTCACCGTGTGCGCTAAACCATTTTTGCATTCCGGAAATTCTCAAGGGACCTTTTTTACCTGTCACAGTTACATCATTACAAACTAATACTTTAGAATGGCAAAGAATACTTGTCCAGTAACTGAAGGGAACGACTCAAAATTAAAAGGTGGAACATCAGTAATGTAGCGGAAAAGAGCACTGTTTCTTCCAGAAACAGCTTTGGTCAGTGTTCTCTTCAGAATGTTCAGCATTCATTTCAGTAGTTTTGACACGTCTCTGGTTCTTGCTGTCCTTCTGAAGCTCAGTTCAGACAGCAGCAATAGGCTCCTATTGATCAATCCAGTTGAAAATGATAAGAACTAAACTGAGGAGGCCAACAAAAACACCAAAAATAACCAGTGCACACGCCTGCAAAGAAAGAAAAGCAAAAAAGCAATGTTTTACTGAAGGAAGCATTTAACATTTCTAAGACTTGTAAGTAATGATATAAAAACCTCTAAGAACAAATTTAAATAGTGTCTTTTAAAATAATCTTTAGTGTTTCAAATTCCTTAGTCTTCAAAACACAAAATATCTGCTTAGGGGGAAATTTCAGCTAAACTTGCTCTGGGGTAGTTTCCCTGGGAATTCAGAGCAGTCTGGTTTGCTTCCTCACACCATCTGTCTGAAAAACACCAAAATAAACCAT
This sequence comes from Ramphastos sulfuratus, assembly GCA_013399055.1. Classification (NCBI taxonomy): domain Eukaryota; kingdom Metazoa; phylum Chordata; class Aves; order Piciformes; family Ramphastidae; genus Ramphastos; species Ramphastos sulfuratus. The sequence goes on from WBNM01014122.1 coordinate 8,218, forward strand.
TTGCCCTTTACAACTTTGAATGAATTAAGAAATTGAATTTGTATTTATTCAAGATACAATTTAAGTTGCAACAGATTCTTTACATTTTTGAATAGCCAGATGACAAAAGACAACAGCTTGCTGATTTGTAAAAAGGTCCCAAACCTGTTTGAAATACTCAAGAGTTGGCATGGTCAGAGGGCATCGTTACTACATTTTCTTTCAGATGCCTTTTTTTATCAGTACAAGAGTAGCCCTATGAACCCTAAGAAGGCCTGAAGGACAATGTATGAACAGTTTTTCATCATTTTAGACACTACCATGAAGCTGCTTTGCTGAGCAGTAGTTAAAATGAAGACAGTTGCAGTGCACAAAGCAGGCTGTAGCACAAATTTCAGCCAGAACTTAACCTATTACAACAAATGAGAAATCATAAAGAGGAGAGAAAAAAAGGAAAAGAAGAAAAAGAGAAGATGTTTTTGAGAAGGCCCACAGAGAAAACAAGCATAACCACTGTTTCACTTAAATGCATTTTGGCTTTGTCCCAGCTGCCCAGACAACATCAGAGTAATGCATAAAAACTAAGGAGAAATTGGATTAAAAGTCAACATCTGAAAACTATAGGGAAAAGCATATAGTCAGATCAACAGTCCAGCACATGGACATACTGCTAATCAAAAATACCTTGTGAAGAAAGAGACTCAGAAAGACTAGAGCTATCATGAAAGCTAAAACAAAATGCTCACAGATTGTGTGAACTACAGGGAATACAAGAACTTTGCCCCTTGGATTACATGCTCTGCGGTGTTATTAGGATGCACCTAAAGTGAGTCTGTTTAATTAGCACACATTAAGAAAAAAAAAAGGCATACCCCAAGTTTTTGTGGTGATAGAAAGTCCTCTCTGCTAAGTTTAAGATAAAAGAGTCCAGGATATATGAAAAGCAAACATGTTGATGTGGTTGAACCTTTAGAAAACAGAAAGTAAGATTTTACTTAGAGCAAGGTTGTTAACTTATTATAATACTGATTTTCTTAAAGAAATACTAAACATCAAAACCAAACAAAACCCACAAAAACTTACCAACTACTCCAAATATATGTTTCATGTCTGGCACATACATTGCAAATAAAACAACAATTATATTCAGAGTTAAAGTGACAAGGATGTGGTAAATCCATGACACAGGAATACAAGAGAAAAATACCATCAATACAGCTTTCCTTGCCTGTGGAATAGGAAGAGAAACAGTGCATGAGCCAACAGATACACATACATACATACATTTTTAATCTTATCTCAATATCATAAAGTTAATAATTATATCATTCCAGATGTGACAGAACATTTAAGAAAACCAGTGCTAATGCTCACAAACATAGATTACAGATGCTGGATCACTTTGTTGAATGTGTCATGCAGGCTAAAGGTGCTTGCCAGCAAGCTGTGCAGCTTAGTATCTTTACAGCTGTTCTTAGTGCCTTGAAAGTAAAACCTGTAATGGATGTCAGAGTTCACAAATTTGTGTTTGATAGAAAAGGCTGTTAGAAGAATGTTACTGAAGTTGTGACTTGAACAGCGAAATGTTTAAAAACACCAAAACTGATTTTTTTCTCAGATATTAGCATGAGATCCTGCCTGCATATACCAGTACAGAGAAGAGATGAGGTTATGCAGTCAGCATTCTGTAGTATACAGACTGTTTTAGGTTTTTTTTCCTAATTCAATCCTGTAGTTTTATTTGCTCTTGGATTTAAGTACTTTGTCATATACACTCAAAAAAACCCTTTATCTCATATACTATTGTGCAGATAAGGCTCATGAAAATAAACAGAAAAATAGATTTTGCTTTTCTTTTTGGATATCTTAATTATTTTTCCTTCTTAAGATTCCCTTATATTGCATAGAATTGCAGATGCTTAGGGCTCTGGAGCCCTTAGCACAAGAAGGACATTAATCTGTTGCAATGAGTCCAGAAGAGTGCAACAAAAATTATTTCAGAGGTAGAGCACTTCTCCAACGAGCACAGGCTTGAGAGAGTTGGGATTGTTCAGCCTGGAGAAGAGAAGGCTGCAGGAGAACTTTATTGTGGCCTTTCAGTACTGAAAGGGGGCCTATAAGAAAGATGGGGACACTTTTTAGCAAGGCCTGTTGTAACAGGACAAAGAGCAATGGTTTGAAACTGAGAATAGATTTGAACTAGATACAAAGAAAATTATTTTTTTACAGTTAGGGTAGTGAAACACTGGCCCAGGTTGTCCAGAAAGGTGGTAGAAGCCCCAGTCCTGGAAACATTGATGGTTGGACAGACCTCTGAGCAATCTAATCTAGTTAATGATGTTTCTGCTTACTGTGGGGAGGTTGGACTAGATAACCTTTAAAAGGTTCATCCCAACCTAAAGCTTTCTATGGTTCTATAAAATTTAGTATTACTCTTTGTTTATATTAGATAAATATTAAAATAATATTTATCACAAGGCTATTAGATCTTCAGGAATTACTTTTTTTTTGCAGGAACAGAAGAAGGTCTAGGAGATAATGCTTTGTCTCTTTGGGCATGCTTGGTAGCAAATGTCAGCATGTTGTCAACTGATCTATACCCTAATTCCATATACAGAGTTTGGCATGTACAATTTTTTTTCTTTTTTTGATCCTAACTGAATGAAGTCCTACCATAGTATTGATAAAGTAGGGTGCTTTTTTTCTGGTGAAATAGGTCAATACATGTTTTTAATTTACAATTAAATTGAGTTTTCAAGTATAAATGTGTTTCTGTGTGGGTGCGTGCATGTAGAAAGGAAAAACCAAGTCAGCAAAATTCAATTTAAGGAGGAAAAAAAGCTAAGAAAACAACCAAAGTAAGTAAACTTTAGAAGTTCTGAATTCTCTAAATTGAAAACAATGCTGTGGGCTAGTTTTAATCTGAAATGTGTGTCAAGAGCACAAATTAGCTTAGTGGTTAGTTATTTTGGAGCTCTCACGGAACATATGCAAATATGTGGTCTTTGATCAATCACTTGACAAGTGAATAAGATACACAAGCCTAGATGCGACCCAAATATTGCAGTCTGCAAAGCATTAGCATTACCATTGCCTATGCCAGCTTCCAAACGTTCCAGAATACTTACTGGGAAATGGATCAGAGGGACTGTCAACAGCACAGCAAACAGGATGGCTATTTTAACAGTCATGATGACAGTATCATGTGGCAGGTACCTGCTGTAACCTTGTAGCAGTTCAGAGTCCACTTTGTCTGAAAACAAGAAAAAATAATTGCTTTGTTAATCATTTCAGAACGAAAACAATTAGCAATGCATATTAAGTTTATGTTCAAATGGGTCGATGTGCTTGTGACTAATGGGTTGCAGGTACCCATCCACTTTGGAATTTCTCATACACTGGGACACTTAACCTCAAGAAAAATGGGAAAACTTCAGGAGGCAAGTCTCTGCAGAGCCCCTGTTGAAACCAAAGCTTCCAAAAAGGAAGACACATGTATGAAGGACAAAGCATGAAAAAGAAAGATGATGTGACATGAAGACAAGTATATGGTAAAACTCGCTCTGGGTCTGAAACACTCAACACTAGATTCTTTTGGTTGAACTAGAAACCAGAAACATTAATTTTGCTAAATGAGATGAATTGCATTTCTTTCCTTCTCCCTTCTCCTTCGTCCCAAAACATTAAGTGAAATGCTAGGTAAAATTTTATTTGAAAGAAAAGCTGCAATTCTCATTTAAAGGAAGAATGAAATGTTCAAAACCACGCTGTGTATATGCTTTTACTGGCTACAGTTAGCAATATATTGATGGATGACATGGAGAAGGATAACTAGCATCAGTTATACCTTCAAAAGATACTTCATATTAAGAAACAACCAACCACAAAAAAACTCCAAACATCAACAATAAAACACCCAAACCAAATCCCAACAAGAACCACCACACCCCCAACAACCCACATAATCCCCCCCAAATAATTCCAGAAACACTGAATCTTCCATACGCCAAATGAGTAGACATGTGCCACACAAGGACGCTTGAAGACTGTCAGTCTGCATTCACACAGCACCCAAACAATTACAGAGGATTGCACTAGCAATGGACCCAATGAGGCTGAACACTTCCAAATGACAGCTCTGCTTTCTTCAGCAGTAAGAATCTTGTGTATTCTCCAACACATCCAGATTTAGCTCTGCAAACCCAACTCTTACTGTGGAGTTACAATAGTGCCATACACCATGGATACACCACCATAAGCATGACTGTTTGAAGCTGAAGTGGGGCAAGAAGCCTCACCAGTGATGAATCCTAATCCTTTGACTTTTACCTTTTTAAGGTGACGTTTTTCACTAAGTTAGTAGAAAAGTCAAAGCCCTGAAAGTGCTCTAGTACCCTTCGCTTTTTTTCCCCCCCTTTTTTCGGTATACCTTGACTCTTTGCTTCTTTAGAAATTTTGGTCCATGCTGAAGTGCAAAGTCCAATTGCCATGTGAAGTTTCAAATTCACAGAAAACAGAATAAAACATCTGAACCCTTGAAAGATGAAGCAAGTCGAAGAGAATACGCTTTCTTTGTTTCCAATTTAAAATAAAATGTTTTGTGTTTTCTTGGGTTGGTGTTTTAGAAACAGGGAACTCTCTAAAGTAAGTAAGTTAATTAAACAAGACAACCAAAAAGTAAATAATAAAAAGGAGAAGCAGCTTGCAAGGGGAAAAAAAAAAAGAAAAGTCTCTTAGACATCCACTGTTGGTTTCAATATTTCAGGCTCTTGAGTCTATGTTACTAAAATCAGGCTTGCAGAAAACCAGCAATGTTCCCAGTGAAGCAGGCTAAAAGACTATGGTCAAGACAGAATCTTATCGCAAAGAAATCATGACAGTGAAGGGAACAGGAACAGGATGCTTTCTAGGGCTGCTACTGTTCTTCTTTCCCCTTTTTCTTTTTTTTTTTTTTTTTTTTTTTTCCTGTTCT
>WBNM01014122.1:13184-41153 GCA_013399055.1 Ramphastos sulfuratus
TTTTTCCTGTTCTGTTGAGATCTCATCTGGAAACAGATGGGTAGCCCTGACTGCCTGCTGCATCTCTCAGAATGGCACTCAAATTTGTATTTTCATAGAAAACCACACAAAAGATCAGGAAACAGCAATGGTGGCCTAAACACTATTTGGGGGTTTCAAGACTCCCCATTTAATTTTTCAAAGGATTCTGAGTGTCAATTGAAAAAAGGTGCAAAATTCACAGATTGCATGGGGTTGGAAGGGACCCTCAAAGGTCATCTTGTCCAAGCTCCCTACAGTGAGCAGGGACGTCTCCAAATAAATTAGGCTGCCCAGGGCCACATCAAGTCTGATTTTTAATGTCTCCAGGGACAAGGCCTCATGCACATTGCTGAGCAACTTGTTGCAGCATTTTACCACTCTTGTTGTAAAGAGCTTCCTCCTTATGTTCAATCTAAATCTACCCTGTGCCAGTTTATAACCATTGCCGCTCATTCTATTGCTACAAGCTCTTCTACCCCAGCCTTCCTGTAGGCCCCCTTCAGATTCTGAAATGCAGCTATAAAGTCTCCTTGGAGCCTTCTCCTGTGAAGGCTGAACAGCCCCAGCTTTCTGAGCCTGTCTTCATAGGAGAGGTTCTCCAGCCCTTCAATCATCTTTGTGGCCCTCGTCTGGACCCAGTCTAGCAGGTCCCTAGAATTCTGGAATTATAGCTGTTGAAAGACAATATTCTTGGTGCTTTGTCAGATACCACTCAAACCTCATGACCAGGAAATATAAAACATCTTACAAGGAGAGAGAATCCTGATCAGGACACTATTTTCTCACTGCCTTACTGACCCTTATAAGAATTTTAAGCACACACAGTATAAGCAAGGTTGGAAGAGACCTCAAAGATCATCAAGTCCAACCCATTACCACAGACCTCAAGACTAGACCATGGCACCAAGTGCCACGTCCAAACGTGCCTTGAACACCTCCAGGGACGGTGACTCCACCACCTCCCTGGGCAGCCCATTCCAGTGGGGAATGACTCTCTCAATGAAGAGCTTTCTCCTCACCTTGAGCCTAAACTTCCCCTGGCACAGCTTGAGACTGTGTCCTCTTGTTCTGGTGCTGGTTGCCTGAGAGAAGAAAGCAACTTCCTCCTGGCCACAACCACCCTTCAGGTAGTTGTAGACAGCAATAAGGTCTCCCCTGTGCCTCCTCTTCACCAGGCTAAACAATCCCAGCTCCCTCAGCCTCTCCTCATAGGGCTTGTGCTCGAGGCCTCTCACCAGCCTCGTTGCCCTTCTCTGGACAAGTTCAGGCACCTCAATGTCCTTCTTAAATTGAGGGGCCCAGAACTGGACACAGTACTCAAGGTGTGGCCTAACCAGTGCAGAGTACAGGGGGAGAATGACCTCCTCGCTCCTGCTGGCCAGGATGCCATTGGCCTTCTTGGCCACCTGGGCACGCTGCTGGCTCATTTTTATTCATTCAATCCACACAGGTTAGCATAGGATAATCTCATAAAAATGGTGAGTTTTCAGAAGACATTAGAAGAATCCTCAGAGATGATTGATTCATTTATGTGACAGCAATTATATGAAACTATTCCAAATGTCACATCACCAGGTAGAGGTGATTCAACACCAAGTGCTATGTGGAGCAAAGCACACCAGCATTTTACAGCAGCCCCAGCACATTTCTTAGAAAAGACATCACACTGTGACATTACATGACAGGATACTCAAAATTCTGTATGAAACAGACACTCACCTACTTCTGACAAAGTTATGATAGACCTTTTTAAGAAGGCCACTATGTAGATAAGGGTTCTACAATCTTTCTGCATACTTGAGAAATGCAGAAAACCAGACAGATGAAACCATCTACATTTATACTCAGCTAAAAATCTGGATCCAGAAGTATTCATATGTCTAAACCACACTGAAGCACACTGCCTTGTAAACTCTACAGCAAATGAAAAGGAAAGATGTCTGTAGAATTCAGTAAGGCAAGTGTCCTATCCCCACCCACTTTTCTCTTTGGTAAATAAAATGGTATATTGACTTCATCACACATATTTCTTGGAGGTGTTAACATAGTGTATTTCTTGGTTCAGTTTATCAGACACCATCTCTGGCTCAGGAGCTGCATGCAATACAAGTTATTGAAGAAAGGAAGCCTGTGCAAGGCTCTAAGCTATTCCTCTTCAATTTTTAAATCCTTCTCATGTCTTTTGTCACTGATGTCTTGACTTCAGTGGAGGGCAAACTAGATGGGTGCTTTCTCTGATTCAGACTTTCTAATCTTTTTTATGTTCCTTGCCAATTTTGTTCCAGTCCTTCAGCTTGTCTTCACAGAGCATATAAAAAAGAAAGTGCCATGAAGAAGTCACTTTGTGCAAATCTTCAAGTACAGCTTTCCTAAACTGAATGATTCATAGGAAACTTTTTCCCCACTTCCAGCAGCATTTCTAGTGAAATAGGTAGTGTTATTCACAGTTAAATTGTAAAAATACAAACAATACAAATTACAAAAATACAAAAAAACCCAAAACAATTGTAAAAATACAAAAACAATAAAGAAGCCATACATGCTTTTGTATACAAACTGCATTGAACAGGGAGAACATGCTGCAAACCTTCCTGCCTAACACTAAGGCTAGCTCCCTGTGGGTCAAATTCCCCTCATAAAACACAATGGTCTTAGTGCTACTTATTTAAGAGACTACAAATGTGCTGAGGTATCACAGGGTTAAAGTGATAAATGCTGGTGGAAGGTAACAGCTTTAGAACAGACCTTTCAAAATTGCTAGACAAGCAGACTATTTTTATCAGATCTCAAAATTTCTCACAGGCCATGATACATCTGTTCCCAGCTTTTAAGTGAAACTATTTTACAGTCCAACCAATGGCAATCTGTAATCTAATTACATAGCATTTGAGAACATTAACAGACCATCAGCTACAGTTCAGGCAGCAGTATTTCATCTGTACAGCATTTTAGGGTACAGACTCTGCAAAGTTTAGCTACATTATGCGTTGAGAAGTCATGGAGACTGTAATACTTTCAAGTGTTAGGTATATTCTTAAGTCTTTACAGGAATAGGATTTCTGATGATTCAAGAATAATGCATTTATCATTTATTAGCCTTCATTCTGAAGAATACACTTACCATAAAACGTCAGGTACCCAAACAGAGCAGATACAAAGTAAATTAGGAAACTCACACCAATTCCTGTGACAGTTACATTCTGCATTCTACTCTTGGATGGACTAAAACACACACAAAAGAAGGGCAGAAAATTAGTGTTGCTTAATCTCTTGTGGACTGTTAGACACAATGCAATCTACATAGCAGTTTGACTTCCATAAGAAAGTATTGTCTTAATTTACAGCCATAAAGTGTTTGCTGAGGTCTGTGCTGTCAGTAATATTTAGGGTTCTTAAAAGTATTTTCAATCTGGTAATTAAGGGGCACTACTCATGCAGAATACTAACATTATCCCCATCTTATAGGGCATTAAATTTTAATTTATATAGGATGATATGTATTCAGAGCCAGGAACACAATCTGGGTCAAAAAAACCCACTGAATCAGATGTGGCCAAATGCAGATTCAGTTACAGCAATAAAAATTAACTAGTAAGTACCTTAGCAAATGACCTTTTGTCTCCAGATTGTCCAGGCCAGAACAATGTATTGACATTGCTGATGGAACCATATTTGCCACTTTTCTCTCCTGTAAGAGAGGAAAAGCCAGTACAGACTAAAACTGTACATTTCTCAAAAACATGGAAACTACTCAGTTTGCATCATTCAATGGCACTGACTTGAAAATAAAAACTATTCTAGATAAGTTTAGGGAAAATCTAACGGAAATACTATGATTGCATTTAAACACTGCATATGCTTTCATACATTACCTTTGGAGCTCACAAAAGATGGGTAAGACTGAGGTATGGCAGAGAAAAGAGAAGGCCATAGTTGGTATTGCATAAGCACTCTAAAATAGAAGAAAAACATCTTGTAGGTTGGTTGTTATTAGAGATGGCTGAAAAAACAACCGGATGAATTCAGAATTCAGTTCAAGCTTTGGGAGCCAGTGGAAATCCTTACACATTAATGCTTTGAGATAAATCTTCCAACACAGAATGGCATCCCTGAATCATTCCACAAAAAATGGACCTTTTCAACCAGTATCTCTTCAAGTGGGTAGTCTACAGCTTACTATTTTGTGATCGGGAGAGGTCACTCTGTGCACAAGTCATTAACTAAAATATTCTTTTTTAGCTATATTAAGGCTAAGTACTTATGTAAACATAAGACTAGAATTTGCCCCAAAGTCAGTGTATAGTTCAAAAAGTTCTCTAAGAAGTTTTCTAAATTTTAATATCCATAGTTACCTGTTAAATTACCAATTCCTTTGTCCTGACTTCACTATTTTTATTACTCCTTCACAAAAATTTGGACATAGGATTCAGAAAATACAGCATGCTCTGGCATCTAAAGTTTCAATATAGTTATGTAATTAAAGCTGCGACCACAAAATTAGTGGTATATTATTCCAAAAACTTGTAATAGAAGAGATGAATCATCTAGTACAGCTTAATTCAACTGCCAAGTGGAATAACCTAAACTATAACAAACACTTTTGTGCTGACATAATCAGGCCCATACTGGTAAAAATATGCTACTTTCTAACAATAAAATAAAAACTAAAGAAGAAGTAGAGATGAGTCCCAAGATTATGCAGAGCACAAAAGGACAGACAAAAGGACAGAATCTCACGGTGGATGTTTGTGGTCAAAGCAAAATTTCTTTGATCTACAGATAACATTTGTCACATGTTTGCTTTCCCAAGTTTCTGCCCTCTCCTCCCCCTTCTTTTTCCTGAGAAGGTGGAAGTGGATTTTGTTTTTTCCAGAAAAATGTAACCAACTGTGTCTCTCCTAAATTTCACTGCTGCAAGCCTATTCCAAATTTATTTTTCCTTTTTTCCCTTCCTCCTCACCTCACAGAGCCTTTCTCTCCTCTAAGTCTTGATAGCTGGTGACATGATTTAAATGCCACATTAATTTGCAAATACCAGAGCGAAGAACTAGCTTCAGGTAAGAAAAAACTAAAGTTAGGTCCAGGCAGTTTCAGGAAGCCTGTTCTCCCTTGCCAGCAGCCAAGCAGCACTGACTTCCAGCTGAGGGCCTGTTAAGTTGGCTTGATCTGACTGCACCATAAGGTTGACCACTGCTGCATCTCTTGGAATTTATATTTCTGTCATACTTGCAAAATGTCAGCATTTATGATAACCTGGACAGTCAGCCTTCATTTTAAAAAATAGTGTGACTGGATAACACTTGGCAGCAGGTAAAGGAAATATCTCAGCAGCCTATATTTACAGAAGGATAGCTTACCCTGGATCAAATTTAAACCCCAATTCTTTAAAAACCACCACCCCCTTCTATGCTTGTGAACTGTTAGTAGAGATTACCTCTTTTGAAAGATGAAAGAGCTTTGCTTTACAATCCCCAGTAGAATTTGAAACCTGTAAGATATATATTCAAAAATATGACATAATGAAAGAATAAATCCAAACCACAGACATGAAACTTTTTAGTTTCTGTGATGATTAAGGAAAGAAGAAATTTATATTACAAGTAATTCTAAAAGTGTTAATGTAAAAAAAAGCATTACAGTTCCTAATAAAATTAGAAAAGTCCAAAACACCAAGCACTTTACCTGTAAAGTCTCTATGGCACTACTTAGAGGTAGAGGACAAGGGATAGACCATTTTTTAACCATGATCTGCAAAGACAAGACATTTAATGTATTAAGTTGTGCTAGGGGAAGTTTAGATTGGATATTAGGAAAATTTTCTTTACAGAAACAGTGGTGACACATTGGAATAGGTTGCCCAGGGAGGGGGAGGAATTGTTGTCCCTGAAGGTGTTCAAGAAATCTGTGGACATAGCACTTCAGGACATGGTTTAATGGCCATGGTGATGTTAGGCCAGTGGTTGGACTCTATGATTTCAGAGGTCTTTTCCAACCAAAACAACTCCATGATTCTGTGATTTTATAAATGACATAAAATGAAAAAAAAAAAAAAAGACAAAACAAAAAAAAACCCCACCCAGTTTAAATTTAGATATATGTAGCTAACATATCAAGCTGATGGTATATAAAGCAGGGAGCCTCACCCATAGTAAATTAACAGGCTTGACTGGTAGATAGGCCACAAGAAGGAGACTTTGACAGAAAAACTTGTCAGTGCCATTCCATACAGCTGCTTACCACACACAGCTGGTAGCCTTATGGCTTGCCTGTCTGGAGTGGTGCACTGAAATGAGTTCTGACATGAACTGAAACACAACCAGCACTCTGCAGCCATGCTCTGTGCTCCATGCTAAGCGCCTCCCGTACAGAAGAGCTGCTGTGTTAGCTATCCCAGGCTCCTTGCCTAAGCAGACAAACCCTTAACAGAGATAGAGCAGAGCCTAGGGCTAATCTTAAAAGGCAGGAACATATGGTTTGGACTAGAAAGCAAAGGAAAAACAATAAATGCAATTATTGTCCCAGAATGTCATTGGGGCTTTAGCTACACCCTGCTGGTTTAGGGACTGCCAAGTAACAGGACTGAAAATCAAAGGGAAATTAAAATAAGAAATGTTACCTCCTTTTGCAGGAGCCTAGTTTAAAATGACAGCGGCATTACTCTCCTCACCCTAATTAATTTCCTATTGTAGTTGCCTGGCTTTAGAGGTTATAATTCTTTTGAAGCCTAGAGCAAATAATTAAAAACTTAATTAAAGACTCAGATTCATGAGAAGAATAACATGAAGAGAGCACTTCTCCTGGCTCAGAGAACTACTTTTTGCTTGCAGTCAAGTGGTGTTTCCCAGAGGATAAGGATTAGATGCTCCCTCTTGTCGCCAGGCCAGAAGAAACAAACAATGCTACCTCTGGAAAAAATGTGGGGAAAGGAAACCAAGTCCATTGTAACAATAACATGTCTTGCACTGCATAGTAGGAACAACTCAAGTTTTGGAACTAGGCAGCAGCTTGCTCAACAGCAGTCTGTGAACTTTGTGAAAATGGGAGTATCACTGGAAACCCTCCTACCATGTTTCTAACACTAAACTGGAACTGGTGTATATACATATATAAATAAAGATACCAGGAGATCTGTTCTTACCTGCCTATTGGTTGGCTAAACTGCCTCCCTCTGTGCAATGTGAACTGCAGCCTCATTCGAGGAAGGGTGTAAAAAGGGACAAGAACATGCTGGTGATATTTGAAGAAGTTCAACAGAAAAGCAAACAAGGGAGAAAGCAAAGGGCAAGACACTAAAATACAACTTGGTCCCACACATACGTATGACTGTCACATGAATCACCCCTGCTTCATCTCCCACTTGAGCACTAAGCAGGGAGCAGCTATGAGCTGAGGCACAGATGCAGGTTGCTGGTGCCACACTACCACAACCATGTGATGTATGGCTTTGCTATCTCCCCAGGAAGCCCAAGCCTGTTGGCTAGTTGAAGGCATTTATGAGTCTGAGCAAGAAGGCAACATATTTTTTCAAGGAGATCTCCGTGCATTTAAAGGCACCCAGATAGGGGAAATAAAAGAGAGGCTTTGAAGGCTCCAGAATAGAGCACTTTATGGGAATTCTGGCTACGGTTGGAATAGGTTTCCTGAGCAATGAAGCTAAAGGGCAGGCTTTGGAGAAAGTAAGTGTGCCTGGCAGTAGTGGGGCAGGGTTTCCTGCAAGCTAAACAGTGAAGATATATATAAACATTGCAAGGGAAGACAAACTAAGCCAAGCCAAACCTAAACCGCCAAAGAACATTTTTGTAAAATAAAATTAATACAGATCGAGAACAGATTGAAGTGGAAATAAAATGAGACAAAATTAAATGCACTAGGGGCATTTGAAACCTGTAATTTTATGTGCCCACCTGCTTAATTATTCAAATTGTTTGGGTATCCATTTGTACTCTAATGAGGTCCTCACCAACAGGAAGACAGTTTTAAGTTGGCAGCCCAGCCCAGTTAGTTGAGCAGTAATGGAGGCAGCACAACTTTCCTTAGGAACTCTAAGCCTGTATCATATAAATGTTGTCTTTGAGTAAAACAAACATATGGTTTTAAGAGAAAAAAATAAAACCTAAAGAATTATTTTTGTGAAAATAGAGTATTTTAAATCCACACTAAATACATTGCTAAAAAATTAAGTTAGAGGCTCAAGACATTCTAATATTCTCAGTAAAGCTGCTTTATTCCAGCAGCACTGACAGCACTTAAAGAGGGGCTCTCTGTGCATAACATCATTCATTATATATGGCAGGTTCCCAGTCTGCATCACATTTTGTTCTGGGAACATAAACAAGAGATTAGACAAATACCACCAAGAACCATTAACACAAGCTACCAATGGGACTGTTTCCATAAGGGGAAAAAAAAAAAATTCAGTCTTCACTCTTCACCAATATTCCATACAGCAAGAGGAGAAGCAATTAAAAAAAAAAAAAAAAAAAAAAAGAATAGCAGTCATATAGAATTTCTTTTCATTTAGGTTTCAAGTCAAGGGAATAATCAACTATCAGAAGCAGAAATGCTCAGGACTTCACAGAATCTGGCTTTGAATTAATAGTTACACATATTTATTTCTCCTCCACATCAACTCATTTCAGCTTTTTCACATTTTTCCAAGGAAGAACTACGACCAGTACATTAACTTTATAGAAGATACTGAAAACACAAAGAGGAAATATGTGACCTGCCCAAGCCCCACAGCAGAGCACAAGTGGTCTCCAGACCTTTGGCTCAATGCACTCACTAGATCACACTGACCAAGCCATATGCTGCCTACTGCACTTATCTTTCCTGCAGGCTGTTTTAGAACTGTGGCTTGCTAGCAAAATGCTGAACAGATGGTATACACTTGAAAATGCACAGAATTATTGTATATTCAAAATATAATTGTATTACTTCCACATGACTAACACAGTTTTCTCCTGGAACAAATTAAAACCTATCTGTCATACAAAAATTAACATTGTGCAAACTAAAACACCATTTCAACAGCACATCTCACCCACTTCAAAGCAATTAGATATGAAAACTAAACCACAGTTAATGCCTTCGAGTTTCAGAGCTTTAAGAAGTCAGAGAGAACATCTGATGAAGAGTATTAGTTTTTCTTTAAATACCAGTAACAGCTTTTAAATTTTTTAACCTCAATTAGATTTAATGTGGTTACCTCTTTGCCACTTAACAACAAAGACTAAGCATAAAAAAAAATAACCATTTCATAAGAAATCCAGCAGTCTGGGTCTCTGTACTCCTTCACTAGTACTTTCTACCTAGCTTGCTGATAAGAGAATCAAAACTTAACCTTAGCTTAAATCTTCCCAACCTGACATGTCCGCTCTCCAGTCTTGCTCTCCCACCTGCCCTTTTGGAGCCAAAAATTGCTTTCAACGCATCTGCACATAACAACAACAGCTTTCTTCAGAGATGCAGATGTTCCCACTCACAACTACCTTCAGGCAAAGGCCTATTTTAGCATTACAGTTAGTGTTTGTTTGGTTTTGGTTTGGTTTTTTTTTTTTTTTTTTGTTTGTTTTTTTTAAATTTTAGGAAAGGTCAAAAGTTAAGGTAATTTATAAATATTACAAATGAATTACCATTAGCTCTGGAGAGGCTGTAGCTGCTTCTCAATGTTCAGTTTAGGAAGAATACTTCCCTAGGTCCTACAAACACTGCAATTCCCCAGAGATACCCTAGGGAGATGTTTTGACAGCTTTGAAGCTTGGTTTTATCACATGGTTTAGTTCCTAATGGATTGCCTTGGTCTCCTGGATGGCATGTTTGTTCAACTTGCCTTCAACTCTGTTTATCCCTTTGTAAAACAGGTATTAAATGCAAGTCAATGCAAGCCAGAATGACACAGAAGAGGGGGAACACTTTTTCAGGCTCCCAGACAAGATTCTTTTTTCTATACCTAGATGACAGAGTGTGAGTTGCTTGGTTGTACTACATGTTACACATGTGCATTAACACACTTTTTCCCTATAAAAAGAAATATACTGCAACTTAAAGGCACATTTTCCTTCTCAGATCTGTCTCGCAGGTCTCACTTTGGATATTTGGAAACCTCTACCTCACTGGGGCCTTGAGAGGGTGTACATCAGGGTCAAAAAACCCCAGATGGCCCAAAGAAAAGAACTTTTCCTTTCAGCAGGAAAGAAGAATAAGGTCATTGACGTACTAATGAATCTTGTAAACTACCTTAATGAAGTTCTAGTTTTCTTTGCCTTTTTTTTAACTCTGTCACTCCACTATACATGTAAATTTAATTTATTTGGAGTATATTAAATTTTCTTCTGCACTACTTGCAGTAAGTAATAGTTAGAAGCTAAGAAAACAGAATTCCATTACACTGCTAGTAGGGAAACAGAAGTGCACTTGCCAGCTCCCTTCACTGCACCGTCAGCAAAACAAAAATATTGTTACATTTACCAGTCCAAAATATAATTATTTTAAATCTTTTCACATGCTGGAAAGTTTGTATGCTTTTCCATGCCTCAGCAAAACAAATGCAACTTGTCCAAGCAAGCATATACTCAGCTCAAGGAGAACTCTAAATTTCACATAAAAAGTTAAGGGGGAAAGAGAACACAGTTAATTTCAAAACAGGCTTATGAAAACATTTAAACAATAAGGAAAAAAAAAGATAACCTGTACACAGATTTTTAACTTACCACAAGAGCAAAGTACACCATAAAGAAAAATGATAAACTACTTGTGTAGCCAAGAAAGCCTGTAAAATAACAGTAAAAATAAAAGGGAATTTATAAGAAAAGTGATCCTAATGTACAGCTAAAGCTTTACATTTTAGGCATGTTTTCTATTACAGTGCTTGGTATCTGGGGCTTAGGACTCAGAATAACAACATTCCAACTGCCTGTCACAGATCATTTATGTAGTTTTGTAGGGCAGAATTAGAACTGGCTTACCACTAATGGCATGCTGTAAGTAAATGCAGCTCTTTAATGTTCTGCTGTAAAGATTTTATTTTAGTATTGCAGACAAAATACTACTGCAACCCAAGTAATAGGTTAACTAGCCAGGGCTGGAAGGCCGAACACACTACAACAACTTAAGTAATCCCCACCATCACCAACCCCCTGCCAGTTAAAAATAAATAAATAACCCATTAATTTTTTAAGTCTTCAATTGTAATTGCTGCTAAAGCAAAATAATATTTGCTTCTCTCCTTTAATTACTCACCAATTTTAGGGAGAAGTGCAAGAGGAAAAACAATGCAGACCGAAGCAATCAGTAGCAGCAGCCTCCCATCAAGATACCAAGACCTGTTGGAAAATCTATTTATGATTCATACTAAACTCAAGAGTTCTGAAAAATACATTCCACTTTAAAACTGATCTTAGACAAATTATGCACTAGGACAGGAAACGTAAGTACAGCCTCACATGCTATTTACATGACTTTGTATTCCTGGTTTGTATACAGTGATATAACATAGAGCTCCCAAATGACAAGGAAGCAGAGCATCGTTATGGTAACATTCCACAGGCAAGCATCTGCATGGATCAGGGGTCTGATGTGCATAAAGCTATTTCTCAGCAGCACAATATGCAAATCCCTGCCTTTACTCAACTATGGGAAGGCAAGAGTGCTTCATACCATACAGCTTTGTAACAGAAGTACTTGATTAGCATGCCACAGATATCTTGAACTGGATTACACCAAGTTATGTATTTACACTGGGAAAAAAAAATTAACTCCCATTTACTGCTGATCTTTCCTTCCAGTTTATTACTCCTACATGACCTTAGTTCCTTACCATTTCCAAGAGGTGTGAAATAGAAAGCTATAGATTTGTTTGGAAATTCAAATTTATCTTCCACCCAAGCTTCATTATGCCTATCATCACAGTGCTCAAACAATAAAACAAAACAAGTAAATCAGCTTTCAGTTAATTTGAAGTGATATCTGCTGTCCAGAGATGATAAAAGAAGGAACAGCAATAAAGAAGAGTTTCTTATCTTCAACTTTGGGCCAAGTGATTACTCATACTTTTCATACATCCACACAAGAATTATAGGACAGAAGGGATGGAAATTATGATAATGAAATTTGTTTAAAAATTTAAAAATAAAACTATACACACACACACACACGCATATATATATATATATATAAAATGCGTGCAGAGGCATCTAAAGTCTAAATGCATTTAAAAATCTACTCAAAGTATTCAAATCTCATCTGCAAATTGAGGAAAGTACAGATGGAGAAGTTGTTAAGAAACAGAAACATCTTGAGGGTGGTGGCCTCCTAACTCAGTAATAGCCATATCCTGTACTGATAAACATCTTGCACATCAGCCTCTGACTTTACTACCTATAAACACCTTGGCCTTTGACCTTCAAGTTTATTTAGTCCAGGATATGGTTAGCACCTAATAAACAGGCAGCACTTCAAATTATCATATGGAAAGTACTATAATGCTCATGTCAAAGGAAAATTCCCATAGATGTATATTAACTATCACACACCACAGATAGCCACTTGTGCCACTCATTTGAAAAAAAATATGGAACATAACTGAGCAGAGACATTTCGAGGCCGAAGACATCTCCGCCATGTCAGAATCCCTTAAGTGACAATGTCCATATTAAAAATTACTCAAAATATACAATTCTTTTTAAAAATAATTAAATATTTCTATCCTAGGTCTGCTACTGTACAGTGAAAAGGCAACTTCGCCAAGATCAGCTTCCTGCTGCAGTATTCTTCATGCTGTTATCATTTAGCCCTCACATGTTTCTCAACTCTTTCTTTCCTTCTAGTGTGGTGGATGTTCAGATTAGGAAGAAGAGTATCATAGCAGTAGGCAAAAGAATAGTAAATGCTGCACTGAGTACATGTGGCACCTCTGTTTCAAGCAATTGTAAGTGTGCAGCAAATGCACAGCTGCTATTCTAGCTCATGAGATCAGTAGGACAGAGGAAAAAAAATGGGTTTGATTGCTTTATGGTAAATGGAAAAACATCTGTGGAAGAGGGGGAAAAGAGGAGAGAAATACACAACACAGTGATGGGAATGAGAATAAGTAATTTTGTACACTGATTAATTTTGCAATATCAATTATTTTATTTAAAAATATCTCAAAAACAACTCATTACTGGACCATTCACTGGTTATTAAAAAATGTGTCCATTTTTTCCTCAAAATACTATTATAAAAACATATTTGTTTTCACAAGGCAGAATAAATGTTTTGATATTGCTTTCAAAATCAGTTTGTTCTGCAAATTTAATCCTACATGATAAAAGCTTTCCAAATATGAAATATGGAATATAAATCTTTGGCTCTACTGAAAATGCTTTGGCACGCAGATGTTGTTCATCCTTCCACCATATTTTAACTAAAAGCAGACATTTATAAATTGCTTTAATTTCACTCCTGAACGCAACAGGACAAGAGATTCATATGTTCTAAATTAGGATCTTACTCTCAATCCATATCAATTATGTAACACACAAGAAAGACAACTTAATTGCATCAATCACATCCTCCTGACAGAGTCATTAAATGTTAACAGAGCGCTCACAAATTACAACTTTTTAACACTATCTTCATTTGAAACTATGTTCATGTTGTCAAAACTATGTGGAATTTTTGTTATGCAGAGAAACATCTCAACTCACAAGTAACAAGTGTTACCATGTTGTATGGTTTTGGTTTTTAATGAAAACATGAAGATGTATCACACACTGGCTCTGTGCCTTTCAAACACACCTGCTAAGCTTTATTTATACAAATATTCAATCTGCAAAACATTATTTAAATGTCTTTCCCAAATGTATGGCTTGGAAGGGTTTATACAAATAAAAATATTTTCACAGGTAACTGCAGAGTTTATCAGAAGTGTCATTTAAGCTATCTGCAGATAAACTCAAACAAAAGCATATTAGAAGCTCTAATGACAATGAAAACAGAACATTTATGCAACCACATCTGGAAACAAGTGGCCCAATTAAAAAGTTTGATTAAACTAGTCAATATTTATGACTTTTGCATAAATAAGTTGCTACTTAGACTTGATATTTCATAACCTATTTTTGTTGAACTATTTCCTACAATTCAAAAATTGTTAGTAAAAAAATCACTCTTGGTATCTACAAAGAAATGCATAGAAACAAAAAGATTGATTTACCATGGCAATTAATATGGTAAGAAGTATGAACCATAGATGTGGGCATACAAAGGTCAGCTGTATGCATGTACCTGGAAAACTGCTTGACCACTAGATTTGAAACACTTGCTTGGGGAAAGAACTGAAAAGTCAAATTGTGTTATACAAACATTTATCAAAAGAAACTCTCCTAACAACAGAGGCAGAAACAGAGTGAGACCTGGGGTGACAGCCTGCTCATCACTTGAATTGTTGTTAGTATTCCTATGGACAATTCCATCTTTTTCTAAATTCAAACCTGAACTCCGCTCCCATCTCAAACTGTAATTTCAGCTAAGGAAGAAGTATGGGAGGCTGCAGTGCTGACAGAGCACTGAGAATTACGATGGCTCAGATGATTTGCAGTCACCAGTTCAACCACTGTAACCTGTCTGTGTGTCCAGGAGGGTTTGCATCATGAAGACCTGTGCCAGGACCTCAATGAACAAAGCTGGTGGTAGTGTTATCAAATAGTTTATACTGCCTTTGGTAGAACAATCCTTTGAGCAGTAAGTATGCCTGTGGGACCTCTGGATTCTCCCTACTATGAGTTTTGACAAGCTGTTTAAAAGTCTGGTTTTGGGAAAATTCACTGCACAAACTGACGTAAAATTAAAAGCAGTAGTAAGTGATATTATACAGACAAGAAAGCAGGTACAGTAGCAGCCTCAATGTCACTGAGTATGAAGAGTGGAGTTTGAAGTATGATCTTGGAGAAGGTGATAGCACCCAAATGAAAAGCTAGTGACTATCACAGCTGAAACATAGATTAGTAGACAAAAAATGAGATATATACATATAATAGTATGCTTTTAAAAAAACACCCCTTACTAAAACATATTATTGCAAGGACCGAAGAGCACAAAGACAGAAAGCAAGATGACCACTTCACTTTTCATAACATTCATCATAAAATTTAAAAGTTCTAAATAGGAAAATATAAAATGAACTAAAGCACTTTTTAAAGAACTAATTTTGAACTTAAAAAAAATTACTCACAATATTCAGGAATAATACAAGCATGACATGGCCTTTAGATAATTTCATCATGCTTCAATCTAGAGAAAGTTCTGAGCTTAAAATGTCTGAAAACAGCAGTTTGGAAAAGGAGGTGTAACACAACCTAAGATACATTGCTGTGAATGACAGCAGCCCTGGAAAAACTTGAGCAAGGTATTTCAGAATCTGCAATGTTTATCTTAGCACAGGCACAGATATCCTGCCGTAGTTCTGATAGACATTTGAAAGACACACTCCCTACATACAGCTTTACAGCTCAGTTGCAAAGAATAATTTCTTTTCTGGGAGACAAGTTAAGGAATTTTAAACCAAGTTGGAAACCTGGCATTTTTCCCAAGACAAGTCCAATTACTGGAGCAAGACAACGAAATATTTAAATTTTCATGTCTGCCACATTTTGTACTGTGGTTTTAAAACATGTGATGCGATAACCTGACAGCAGTTTTAACATTCTTCTCCTCCCCCTCCTGTCCCCTGTCCCCTTCTACAATTTTACAGAAGGGAGATTTCTGTAGATGGAGTTTCGCCACTGACTTTAAGGTTGTCTGATGGGAAATTGCTATGACAGAAGAATCACGCTGTGAGTGCGCTGCAGAAGGCTTTAACATGCCAAATACATTTCATATTCCAAGAATTCTTGTAAACAACTAATTTCTTGGCATGTGGAATCAGTAGGAAGTGTCAGTACCCATCTCCTTCAGCAAGCCTGAATCACGTTCTTCAAGACAAGTAGAGAATGTATGAAGCATTTTTCCTTACCCACTCTCGTCTCCACTTAAGAACCCCGCAACTGCACCAGGAAGTTCAGATTTAACAATTAAAAGGTAAGATGACATAGCTGTAAACAGAAGCAGAACAGATTTAGTGGAGGAATACCAATATCTCTGAGCGTAACAATCAGCATAGCTTAACAGAGGTGTCAGGATGGAAACATCTCAGCTAAGTATTAGACATCATGGCACCAGAATAATTCTTTTTTCTTATAGACTCCCTTGAAAAAGAGCTGCAAATCCCCCACTATTGTACTGATGTTAGCTAATGCCTCCAAAGAGACTGTTATGATGTGAGTCTTGAAACACGGAAAACATAATCCAAGTACTAAATGCAAAACAGCATAAAACACAGGCCTGACCTTTTACCTGGGATTACAGACCTACAGGATAGAGACAGGCTACACTGCTGTAGCACTTTTCCTTCCTCTTTACTCTTTGTAAGACATTACTAATGATTTGAGCAAATGCTAAGATTTGTTTTTACCAGTACAATAGCTGTTTTTTAAGACAGTTTTTATTGACATTCTATTGCTGTTATACTAAAATAAATGATAGAAATTTAAAGAATAGGACTTCAAAGTTTTTTTTTATATACTGCACAGTTTGGCCTTTGGAGGTAAGAGGATTATCAGTGACAGATCTCCACTTCTCATGCTAAATCCATCACCAAGAAGACTCCAACAACAGTGTCAAGGGCAAAACTACATAGGAACTGTGAATCGGAAAAGAAACTAAGTTACTCTTATAGGAGCGATGACGTGAGACTAAGTGTTTATAGTCACTTCATTCCGAAGGTAATGATGCATACACAAATCCAAAAGCTACTTCACTGCAACACTTTTCTCCTTTACTACATAAAATGATCAAAGGTATAAGTGAGAGGGGGTTTAAATTACAACTTGTATTATCCTGATACCCTCACATAGTGTCCACATAATTTCTTTTCTTTTACATAAAGCAAAAACTCATCAGAATTACTGAGAAAATTTGATCTTTACAAATAGCTTCAACAAATATCAAAGACTATGTGAAACTAACTTACATCCTTCAGCAAGTAATCTTAGTAACATGCTGATGAAAGTTTAATTAAAGGTTGTGAAAACTTCACCTGTTGTACTCAAACTTTACTGTTCTGTATTTAGTAATTCTTTACAATGTTCATTTGTCACTTTCATTTGTTAAAATGAAAACACTTATTTTAAATAGGTAATCCAGAAAAACCTCCCTGAGCTGATTTTTGAGTAAGTTTGTCAGGGTCTTTTAAAAGGAGCATTTTGAACCTTAAAAAAAAAAAAGGGGGGGGGGGGGGAAGCAGCAGCAGCATGGACTCAGACTCCAATACTGTTGTACTACAACAGTTAATGTTAAATTCTGAAGAAAGGTAACATGGTCTCTATAAAGAAAGCCAATTCTGTTAATACCAAGTGACATCTACCTGCCACAAGGCTAAATTAAAACCATTTGGTAGGTCACTAAATAAGGAAATATTCATTTCTTCATAACTAAAAGCACTGCTTTCTCCAGTATTCAAGCATATTTCCCTGTTGACATGTAGCTGTTGATTCTGTCTGGTGAGGTATTTATCTGCTGTCCTGATTTTACCCTCCTGTTTGCATACAACAGAATGTAGATTTAACCATGTATTTCTAAATGATTTCTAAATAACCAGAATTTGTAAATAAATTTACGCAATTTCTCACAGTAAGCTGCAAGCAGAGATATATTTCACCCTAAGCAAAGACAGATTTAAAAAAAAAAAAATTAAGTGGGAGGAAGGGTAGAAGGAAAAATCCTTGAAATATAATTCAACTTTATTCAACCATCAGCCTTCTTTCTTATATTACACAATACTTTTTACACAAGCAAGTCAGAATTCTCCTATATTTATGTTCTTCAGAAGGATTTCAAAATCAGTCCTTTTGCAGCCTCAGCTGCAGAAAGCTTCACATTGATTTCCAGCTCAGATTTCCTCCTAATATGCAAACTGTCGCTCTTCCCTTGCATTCCTATTAGCCTCTGGCTAACCATTTGATCACTTATCCTTTGTTGCTCACTTACACTTTGTTTTTAAAAGAGGAGTCCTATTTCACTGAATTCCACTCCTACATAGGGAGCCAATCGTGCACCAAGAAACTTGCACATGCTAAACATTTGTATGCATCTTTTTTCCCTTCTCTGGGCAATCTCAGGATTTTTGTTCCCCCCTCCTCTCAGTTTATATTGTTTGCTCAAGAAGATTACAAAAGTAATTAATCATTGTATTTATTTTATCTAAGCCTGATACTTAGGTAAAACATGAATGTCATACAGAAACCTGGGGATGCTGACGATAAATGCAGTTTAAAAAGCCAAATCCTGCTTTTTCTTTGCTTGCAAACAGTTGTAGTTCTCACAAGCAACAGCTCCTTGTAGCTTCACCCAGTGTGAACGAAATAAGGGACACTAAGCACTGTATAGCTCTCTGAAACACACTACAAAGTGAACAAAAAGCATTGTTTATTTGTTTAAAGTAGAAACCAAAACAGTGAAAGTGTCTTCAGAAAGGACATAACAATGTGAAAAAACTACCTCGAGTAGCAATACAGAGGGAAAAAAAAAAAGAAAAAACAAAAAATCACATATCCTTTGCCCTAAGGAATTTTACTTAACTTCCCTGGCACCCACCACAACCAAAGCCACGTCAAGTTATATTGTAAAAATTAAACGTCAGCATTAAGCTTGGCAGTCTTAATGTGTAACGGAAGGAAGAGATTACAGAGTCACGAGGCTGAACTGTGACAAAAGCGAACACAACAAAAAGCATACTTTGTGCTTTGATTTATTCCCCTTTGAAATGCTGACTTCCGCTGTCATTTTGAAAATAACTTCAATGCTTTAATGTCTAACTTTTCAGGCACCTTTTATCACGTACAAAAGTTACAATAAACATGTATTTGTCTCTAGATGTAGTTAAAGAAAATAATAGCAAATGTCAGAAGCAAGATTCCTTTCAGACTTGCAATCCAGCTTTGTCCTCTAAATTAAAAAAAGAAAAAAAAAAAGCCATGTTTCCTTTATGACACCTCCTCTTTCTTACATAAATCATCTATATTTAGTGTCAAATGAGATGAGTTTCCTGTAGAACAGTGGACAATGACATGATTCGAGACTTCAGCAATATGCAGCAGTAACAAGTGCTGAACTACAACAGCAACCTTCATACAGTTGCTTTGTAATTTTCAGGCCCTCGTTTTGTATATATTATGTTATTTTTTAATAATTTTCATTATGCAAGGAAAAAAAATCAGTATGCACCAAGAACTACTTAATGGAGAACTAAGCAGGTCTGAACTTCTCAATAGGCCTTGACACGGAAATGCCACAAAACAGAAATCATATATATATAAATATATAAAAAATATATATAAATATATAAAAAACTTCTTTGCCATGTTGCAATGGGCTTACCAGTGTTGAAAAGCAGCAAGTAATTAATTCTTAAAATACACTTTGCCATGTTCTGAGAACTTGCCAGTAGCTTTTTGACAGAACAAAAAGTATTTGTTAAAATATAAACTAGGACACATGCTTTCCACTTTCATACTATAACCTGTAGTGTCGTCGTGACGTGAGTGTCTGCATGTATTATTCAGAATGTCCTTACTGTGCTAAAAAGGGAAGTAAAGGTTGTATTTTTTTAAAAAGTCCTGAAAACATCTCTTCCAAGGCAGCCCACTTAAAAATCAAGTATGTGTCGTCTTTATTACCAGAAGTGTAACTTCTCATCATACTTTAAAAAAGATCAATTGCTGAAGTCCACAGCAATGATGCAAGAGAATATGTGCACCAAGCTTCTGTGCAAAGATGTAATTTATTCCTTCCTTAGAAAACGGTTGGTGATAAATCCCTTCAAATCATTTCATTGGAGGGACTGAATCTAACTCTTCTGGTTAGTTTTACCTAATCTAGCACTGTAGCTGGTCATATTACAGCACCATAAAGATGTCTTGCATTATTAAGAACTGTGCAAAAAATGGAATAAAGCTGCCCTCCAAACTTCCCAGAGAAGATGATCAAAAGCAAGGAAAAAACAGACTGTACTAATACAGCCACACTACTCTTCAGCTCCTGCCTAAAAACAGAGAGGTGCTAATTTGGAAGTCAGAACAAATAGAGCAATCTCGATCCTCATCTAGGGGAATACCAGATAAGACAGATCCCTCAGGAATGCCTACAGATACTTAAGATAAATGAAAATGCTTCTGACTCACAACCTTTGAAGAGTTCATACTGAACTCTTCAATCAGTATTTTTCCCAAAATACTGAAAGGATTAGAGGCTGAAAGACAGAAATAGCAGAATAAACACTATTGCTTTCTGCACACTCCAGCTCAGCCCAGCTGGATCTTCCATTGCAACTGTTTGTGCCTCCCCTTGCTGTAAGGAGGTTATTTTAAATCGAATCTGTCCTAATGTAGAAAGAAAAGCAGGGAATGACTTCAGGAAAATGAAACTAGAGAAGATTTTGAGCTAGCTCAAATTTTTGCCATCGGAAAATCAGAATGCAATAGCAAAACAGGGAGTACTTCAGTGCTGCATCGACCTCCCTGTAAGTAATTCAAATTGTGGAAACACCCGGGAATGATCCATGAATGCCACTGAAAAACAAACTATTTTATTCCTCACATCACATGGCCTTAAGTGCATGGGCATTTTGTTCTCCTTTTGCAACGAATCCCCCTCACATTCAATTTTAAGAAGCCTCCCAATAACTACATGTAATGTCTTTACTATTTCCTCTTAGTGAAAGCTTAAAAACAGGAAAAAAACCACCGTTGGAATAATTTGTTTGTTTTTAAATATAGATGTAGACTGAATTTTGTGAAAGCAGATGTAATGCTTATATGAAGAAGTTTTGAGAACAGAAAAAAAAAAAAAGTTGTCAATGATGAGTGTTATCTACATTCATCCTGATGAATTTTCACTCATTGGATTNGGGTGAGGGGTGGACTAGGTGATCTTCAGAGGTCCCTTCAGATAATACCATTCTGTGATTCTGCAATTTCTCAGTTTGCAAAATTCTGTATCCTGATCACCAAAAGGTTATTCTTCACCCCCACTCTCCATTCTTGAGAAATATTTGTTCCACTTAAAATTCATGGTAAATTTTGTAAATATTTTTAAAACTAAATTTCAGAATGGATGAACTCTGAAGGAGGGAAAAACGAGATAAAACAAAACAAAACCAAAAACCACCCAAAGAAAACCAACCAAAAAAAAAAAAAACATCAACAAACAAAATCTACAAACAAAAACGCCTGACCAGCTTGACAAAACAACGTCTTCTTTTTCCCTGCACAGCACTTTTAAGTCCTGACTCGCAGAGAGCACACGCACATCGCTCTCCGCAGCAAATTCGTAACCGATTCATGGTTTACCTCACAGGCAGCGCTGGAGGGAGGCGGGTTGCAGCCGGGCTGCGCGGTCCGGTGCGGCCGGCAGAGGGGGCTGCGGGCCCGGCGCTGCTCTGCTCTGCCCGCTCGCCCGCCACTAGCTGCCACTGGCCAGGAGGCCCGGGCCTCGTCAGCCCCCACCTCCCGCCACTGACAAACACGTTCCCCACCGATTACACCTCTTGATTTACTTCGGGCCGGTTGAAAAATACAAGTTATCCAGATGTGAAGGCACATTTAGCATGAGGCCATAAAATTCACCGGAAGAACTTGAGTCTCCCATCGGCACTAATCCTGTAACGTCTGTTTACCGCCTATAGCATTTGGGCAGAGCTGCGGACAAAACAGTGCTCTAGGGGTACGGATCGGTCTCACTCATTACTTGCTCTCACAAAGAGCAAAAACGTGCCTTTGAGTGTTCTGCAGTTCATATGTCCTCAAACAGAATCCCAACTGCCAGTGAGAAAAACTACACTCAGTTAAACTGCATCTGTACTAAAGCAAGTAATTGTGTGTAATGTGGATGTGGCAGTCCGGAGAGCTGAGTCCCAAGGAGTGACTGCAGCAGTCACCTGGATCCAGCCAGGACAGGGCTGTCGCTCACATCCCCCTACAGCACAACTCCTCATATCTCCAACCTATTGAGACAAGTAAAAAGAAATGTAAAAGCTCTGCTACAAAAACACACAGACCACCTATGCTATATGGCCATGCTGCAGGTTCTACTGCTGCACTTAATCCCACTGCTAATAAATTCGAAATAATTAAACTCACATTCTCAGCAATTTTAATTAACGTCTCTGTGTATCACAGCTACCAGGGCCCTCCCTGCAGCAGTGACCTTCAGCTGATACCAGCCCACAGCCCTCAGAATCAGGCTGTAAAACTCCCGCATGCTTCCTGCTAGACCTCGATGCTGAAGATTTGTTAGTGTTGGCAGCAGATGGAGAGCTGCTCTTGTGCAATGCTTTATTGTGTTTGTCTCCATTTTTCCACCAGCCTTGCTAAAATAATTCATCTTCTAACTTCATTACATATGCTTTAAGGTTCCTACTGATTTTCTCTTGGACACAGGGCTGTGGACTGTCCTTTTCAGTCAAATCTGCAGAGAGAACAATTTCAGAAGGAGAAATGCCTGTCCTCCCTCTTTGGAAAGCATCTCAGAAGCAGATAGAACTTCCCTGGCAGGAGAGGGGGAAGGGCTGCATGATGCTGAGCCAGAGCTTTGGCCCACTATGCCTCATCCATCATTTCCTAGAAGCACAACACTATTAAAACAATAGCGAGGACTCCGTCCAACTCCAGTTGCTCCTGGGAAGGATTACATAAAGAGCCAGCAGAGCCATGGAACTGAGCATTTGCGATAGCAGCCTTGCCCACTCCTACACCTCCAGGCACACAACTTCCTCAAGAGTCCTCTCTCATCTTAGAGGGCATCTGGCAAGACCTGAAAACCTTCAAGATTTTCTGCATGACAGGCAAAAAATGGACATTTAGAAGATCACGGCACTTAAAGTTTTCAGTGAAAGGGTCTGGAGGAGAGGCTGAACAGAATAGACAGCCTAGTGACATGTGACTTGATAGTTTCCTTTCTAGTTGCAAGAGACAGACACACCAACAAGCTCTTCCAAGAACAGAGCAGTTAATGTGTAGGTAATCACTAGTTATTTAGATTAAAGGGCTGATGGATTGGGCCAAAATACTGATAAACAGAATGATATAAAAATTAATAGTACCAATCATCGCAGTCAACCTTTTGGTTGCAGATATGCAGATAATTTGATTTATATTAGGCTATTGAAAAGCTAATGTATTTTCCTGACACATCCTTAGTTAATCCTTGTTACTTAAATGGATTTTGGTATCTGATTTGTGTTACTTGGATTAACGTAACACAAATCTGCAAGCAAGTTGAGCACTCATGTTAAAGACATGCTAAAATTCCAAGTAATGTACTTAATAGCTTTTTAAACCTTTTTAATTCCAAATTTGACCAAGCAATGCTTTCCTGTAGCTGTATGACAATCTTTTTTCCCCTCCTTTGGGTATCCTGATAGTAGAAAAATTAACTCCCCTACCTACACAGATCTATAATTCTGTGCTGGTTTAAGGCTAATTGGAATATTTTAATAGAGAAAATTATATTATAGGCTGTGAAAAGAAAACAATGGTGATGTCTACTTCACTCATAGGCTTGCTGTGATGCTTAAGAAAGAACCAAAACAATAGATAAGACAGTCGGGCTGGTCACGGGCTCTGGGATACACTGTCTGGGGCTATCCTGCAACTTCTGGCTTCTCCTCTCCGACAAATTAATTTCACTAATCACTTTTCTTCTAACTCCTCCTCTGGCCGATCCTCAAAACCTTGGGGTAAGGTATAGGGGTGGGGAGAAGGTGGAAGGGTGGTTGGGAGCCCCTCCTGGGGTCTCTGATTTCTGGGAGGGGTGTTGTGTTTCTGTATTACCTTTACTTTGTATATTTTTGTAAATATTCCTGTATATAGTGTATATATTTGCTTGTACATTGTGCTGAGCTGTAAATATAGCTTCATCTAAAACTTCCAGCCGGCTGAGTTCTAGTCTGGGTCATTTTACAAAGTGTGGGGGGGCGGGTAACTCCTAAACCCACATCAAATTCAAATTTGCACTTTAAGCTTTCTTTTTAAAAGAAAGCAAAGATGACAAATGGGAAAGCATAAATACATTAAAATTACCAAAATGCTTTCTCTGCTGCAAATGAATGTAAATAATTTTTGCACTTTAAGAAGGGATCAGATCAAGCTTTTAAAAAGTCCAGAGTGGATGCTGATAGTGACAGTAACATTAGTGAAGTTGCTTGAATGATGATTTGTGATTAATTATCTCATACTCTCCAATCACTTTTGAAGTAAGATAATGTATGATGCAATGTACCCAGGTTCTGATGATGGAGGAGATAACAGAAAACAATTTTATTTTTAGTCTTACTCTGAAGTTAAAGAACTTATCAGAGCCCGAAAGTCTGCCCAACAGTCATGGTGCTGCTGGTTCCTTCAAACAGAGAAAAAACAAGAGAGGAACACCAACCAAAGTGCACTAAGATCAGAACCTAAATTCAACACCTAATTCCAGAGCAGCTCCCATTCAGGACAAACTATGCTCCACAGTTTCACCACTCCCACTTAAAATCTGCAGGAGGACCAAATAGACAGGAGAAATTCTTTCTATGCAATTTTTCATGATTTAAGGCTCAGTGAGAGGTGAAGAGAACTCTTCATCCTTTTTTTTTTTTTTTTAAAGACCCTGTTAGCCTGCAATACAGTAATGATTCCTGACACAGTGCTGCTCTGCTGACTTGGGCTGCAGCATCACAGGCCTCTGCCAAAGGCAGTTGTTAAGGAGATAAACAACACAAGTGGGAGCTCTGTTCCCAAACGGAAATCTAAACACTAAACAGAAGCTGTGATAGCTCCTTGTAGTGACACAACAATACATCTTCCTTACAGGAAAAGGTGCCAAGGAGGCCCAATTTGCAACCCGTGTTTCCAGAGATGCCCCTTCCTTACAGATTGAAGCATGTCTGGGCACTACTAACACTAATGGGTTTAGACAAGGGAAGTCTGCAGTGCATTTGAAACTGACTGACTTTTCCAAGTGAACAAGGCAGATGCACAGAACAGCTCAATGCCAGACTGAGATGGCTCTTGGAACCAGAACCACCGAAAAAGTTTTGAAAGTTTCCATCAAAAAATTAGGTCAGAAAAAATATTTGAAACAGTTTGTTTGAAAACAACTTAGTTTTTAACTAGTTAAACAGAAAGTCACTGGTTAGCAAAACAGGCCCAACTTGCTGGCAGAGAAGACGGACCAAGCGGTTTGATAATATCCAGCATGCAACAGTTTGGGCCTCTAGAGTTACTTGGCTGAACTTCATTAAAAATGACACAGAGAAGGCTATGAACTGCTATGAGGAATAAATGAGAGTCATATTTCCTTTGACCACAGAGTCTTGTGCATGATCCCAGAGTCTCCAGAATCTGTACTGTTTCTCCCTCCTTCTCTTCTCTACTATTGTTTATCTAGAGATCCACTCAAAAGAGAAAGGAAATTAAAAGATTTGTTCATTGCTACAGAACATCCTCTAAAATTTGCACGCATAATCATTAATGTTGGAATTAACATGTTCTCTCCTGTCTGAAGTTAATGCTAGGGTTTTTATAGCCATTTCAATTAGGCAGGTTTTATTACTGGAGCTTTTGGTGCAAGGCAAGATTCCAATATGACCATAAATGCAGTAACTTGATCTAGTTCTAGGTCTCTACGTAGTGAAAAACAAGAGCAATCACTGAATTGTCTGGACTCGACAAGTAAGGAAAGGAAACACTGGAATGCCGTTTCCTTCTGTCAATGTACAAGAACACGTGTATCTTCTTGGGGGTTAGGACAGAAGGAGGAGCTTTCACCTAATTCCTTCATCTAAAAGAAAGTATCCAAAATATTTACTTTCAGAAAATTCACTTCTAAGGGCACTACTAGTTAGGAACTGTTAAGTACGTGAACATACCTGAGCAAGAGTTTAAATGCCCAGGCAATGTGTTTAATACAAAGACCACTAGTGTTACTTCATATCGCACACCAAGAAAGACAAATGAAGAACAATGTAACTGGACAGCCCAGCATATGACAACACAGATTATCAGCTCACATACTGAAATTGAGAAAACTAAACAACTTGCCCCAAAATACAAGGTATATAATTAGCAAAAATCCCCAAGCTACCACTAATAAAGACTATCTGAAATCTCATGGCTAAGTAAATGTTCGGTTGTTGCTCAAATCACATAAGCAGGTTCCAACAGCAAAACCCAAAAAAACATGATAAAATCCAGTTACCAGATGAAAATATACAGAACAATGAGGGGAGACTACGCTTCCTCACCCCCTTCTAATTAGCAATGCCAGCTATAATGGACATGCTCCACGTCCTGTGATGCAGTACCAAGCAAACAATGCAATCCCTGTCAGTCCCTCTATCTACCTCATGATGCCAGCACTTCTGCTTAGCATGATCACATCGGATTTTTCTTTAAAGTTTTCCATCCATATCATCGGTTGCTTAAGAATACTTTTGGTTAGTTACTGCCTTTGGTGTTTGTGTGACTTTGTAGATAGCAAAGGTTATACTCAGTTAATGAGAATATTAAGTTTCTTACCTCCAATATTCTGGATAATTATTGTAGCTGCAACAAGGACCTATTTAAAAAAAAAAAAAAATCTTTAAAAAGAGTAAGGATAACTAAAATCATATGTCTATAGCAGTCATAAAAGACACATCTGTTATCTTAGTCCAGATGTAGAAGTGGTAACTAGTACAGAAAGGAAAGGCACCTTCTCTGTACCGATGAGTTTAACACATGGAAACCAACGTGATCAAAGATGAATAAAAAAGCAAGTATCTCCCTGAAAATGTGGCACTTTCATTCCAAGAGTGAAACTGTTCTGCAGAAGATGAGGTTTTTCAATCACTAGAAACATGTAAGCACATTCTAACTTATATCAAGTGAGTGCAAATGAGAATGGTCATTTACTTCTGAGAACGCAATCAGACAGAGATTTGTACAAGCCACTTCCCCACTCCAAAATCCTGAATGTTTTTAACTGTCATGAATGTCACTAGTCTTTTTAACTTGTAAACGAGACTGACTTTTCTTTAGCATTTGTGATTATTCATACTGGACTGATATGGAAGTAGAAATTATCACAAGCTGTTAAACTATTGTTGGAATTCAAAGAATTAACTTCCAACTAAAAAAAAAAAACAACTTTCAAGGTCTGAGGTTTTCCCAGTGTTTTCTTCTCAGTTGAGTTCTAAAAGAGTACAATTCTCTAATATCAGTTTCTTTTTACCCACTCCTTTTCTTGACGTAGCAGGACCTTCCTATACGAGTGCTACCGTGAAACCAACTTGGAAAAAATTAAGCCACAGTGATGAGAGGGAAAACAAGTTTAAACTTTTGAATAAAATCTTAGAGCAAAGTTGCCATTTTTTCAACTGATCAGTTAGAAAATCATATCAGATTTTAAATTAATTCCAAGTTACCTAAAAAAGTCACTGGGCGGGGGGGGAAGTATGGTATCTTAGAATTTTCCATAGATGGAAACAAATACTTCATGTCTTTGGAAAAGGAGAATCAGCAATCTTCCAACTGCAGAAAACCTCCATATTCACAAATCTCACTAAAATACATTTGACAGGAAATCACCATAAGGATGGTTAACTCCTGTACTTCAAGAGCAGTTAACCAGTAGTTTGCTGTCAGCCTGAGATGCCAGTTCAAGCAAGATCCTACTGTCGTGGTAGGCCTAAACAAGCCTCTTGGGCTTGTGAATGTCCTGGCTTATGCAGACATGTTTTTCTGCTCTCTCTTCTTCTGTTTTGGGGAGAGCAACCGCGGGAAAAGGGACAAAGGACCTGGCACCACTAAGTCTGGGGTCTGTCCATCACCTGCGGTAAACAGGGTGCACACG
>WBNM01014122.1:41295-63676 GCA_013399055.1 Ramphastos sulfuratus
AATATTAATAAATTATATATTAATATTTTTATAATATCGTCTCGCAGTACCTAATTACCCCTACCGTGGCACCTACAGTGGTCTGTCCATATCAATGGCAAATGACTCAGATCAGAAGGAAGAGTAGGTACTGCTCCAGAGGAAAAAGAAGAATTAAAAAAGCCACCTGTGCCTAACGAGTGAGGTGCATTCAGGGACAGGATTTGAATTCAGAATGCTTGTTGTAAACTAGGAAAGTCAAAAAGATGAGTTAAAAGCAATGCATTCAGGAGAAAGACCTCAAATAAATGACTTAAGAGTTATTAGATTGCAAACAGAGTAGTCTGAGATAACAAAATTCAGATGTGTGCCATCTCGATTACAGGTATTAATAATGTTTCTTGTTACTGTCAAGTTCTCAGACAGTTTACTGTTTCAAGAAAGGTGCGTAAGTGCTACAGGTACTTCAAGAGAGAAAGGTGAATGTTCTAGAAAACGTCCATTCACCAGGAAAGCTGGGTGAAATTTGGTTATCAAAATAACAGCTTCCCAACCTGGAAATATTCTAGTGCTCTCCATGCACACTTGAAATATAAGACTAGATGATTTTTAGCACAAATGATTTAAACTGAAAATTATGAAAAACTGTATTAGGGAGAATTAAGAAAAAAAAAAATTTAAAATGTCACTGATGTTGACTACATAGTGAAGCTGTGAAATGTCCTTCATTTAAACATTTGAATAAGAAATTAGACAAACATACAAAGCATTTATGCAGATATGTTTAGCCTGGCTTCAGAGCAAAGGCAGACTAAATCACATTTTAATATCTCTTTAAGCTCTACATTTCCATGCCTTTGCATCTAATGGCTTGTGGTTACAGAGCAGCTCCTGTAAAAAACAATTTTATTCTATACCTTGCTAATATTATTATCTTTCCAAGTTGATCACATCTTAACTCTGATCAATAAATATTGATCCTCCCAGACTACACTCATACTTGCTTATTAATGCTAATGGAAGTCTTACGAACACCTGATAACTCAGATTTAATGCTCAGCTACATTAAAACAGAAGAAACTAGATTCTAATTTGTTAAGCAGAAGTGGTTTAAAAATATTACATTGTTTCAGTAAGCATTAAAATCTCACTTCTGTATGGTAAAACCTGCTTTTAATATCATGCAACTGAAAGACAGCACAGAAGCTGTAGCATTAAATGTGCATTATTCACAAGTAGCATATTTCCTGTGTGCCCAGTATTACTGGTAACATTGTTTATGAGGAGAACACATTCAGCACACACTAAAACTATTAAAAAGGTCTAGATTACACATAGATTACTCTTATACCAAAAACATTTAATTTGCTGGTATAAGTTTTTTGTTGTGTTTGTTTTGTGGGGTTTTTGTTTGTTTGCTATAATTGTGAGATAAAACAACAAGAAAGAAACATTCATTCAAAGAGTTTATTAAACAAAAGAAAAAAAAATGAGCATGTATTAAACATACTCTTAGTTGTTTCTACTGTGAAAACTACATGAAAGATGAACACTTATCTTAGATCTCTATTAAATGCTGGAACATGAACAGTAAATCACTTTCCTGTCTCTTAGCCATTTACAGCACAGGTACAGTGCGTCTGTAACAAACCTCAACAGATTGCTAAGCCAACTTGACAATGCCAGTGAGCTTATATTTGTACAAAACTCAAGAATGAACGCGCTGACAGGAAAGTAGCACAACATCTTGCATTTAAGGAATGTCTATTAACTGAAGTTTGGGCTCCCATAGACCAGACACACTAACTAAAATGTAGCTAGAAACTTCAGGACATAAGAAAATTTTCAGTGTACTCAGGATATAAATGAAACAAATAATTACCGACATGTTTTTTTCTCTGCAAAGAGTAGTTGTATACCAGAAGCATGAGACCAGGAAGAAAACTACATAGGTAAAAATAAATCCTTACCTTCCCAGTTGATCCAAATGCAAACAAGCCAATGTCTTCATAAGAAGTGACAGCTGTGAGGGAGAGAGAAAAAAAAAAATTACTTGGAAGCTCTAACTTTGCCTTTTTTCTCCTGTTTGAACAAACATAATTGAGGACAGAACTAAAAGAGTATTTCATGGTGTTTCTCCTTTACAAATTATCTTCTCCCAAGGATTTTTGCAAGCAATGCTGAGGGTGAAGAATTCTGAAATTAACTTCAACAACTAGGTGAGACATTCTTTTTGTTTGCTTGTTTTGGTTTTTTTTGTTTTGGTTTGGTTTTTTTTGTTTTTTTTTGTGTGTGTGTTAATTAAGACAACAGAAGAAACATTTTCATCTTTCTGGGACTATAAACATCAATCACCTTCTTGTCAGCTTTTAAAAACTCAGCACCATTTGTTTTCAAGAGAGATTAGTGTAAACACCTTCCTTGGTTGAAATCTGCTATTAAAAACCCAAAACAAAACAAACCAAAGTGAAAACAAGGACAAAACAAAACTTCTGCCCTTACCTGCACCTGACTTACATAATCACATTAAAATAGTCCATGGTTTCCCACATGCTTTTGTTGAGTTTTAGCTGAAGTTCACTTCTAATATTGCTGGTAACTCAAACCAATCCCTTTTCAGAAAGGGCGAAGTCATATTAAAGTCTTTCATTGTTGCTCTGTATTTTGTTATTAAAAACTCAAGCAATATCAAAAAGATGAAAGTTTTCTGAGAAATACCACTCACATCCTAAGTATCTAATAAAACCGTCTACAGCTGTAAATGCCTCAAAGGGTAAATTGAATCTCGAACCCACATAATCTTCTTGTCACGAGACTTGTTTTTTCTTCTTTAGTTCTTTCTACTTGGTACACTACTGCTTCTACTCCTCTCACATCTTAATTTAGGGCACAGCCCCGCAATTTGAGCTTCTGGGAAGGGACCTTCACACCTGAGTGAAGTCTCACTTAAGTAAATGAAACAAAACATGAGAGACAGGCAGTTCACAAGGATCAGGTGACAGGACTGCAGCCCCAGACCGCCGATTGCCCAAGATTAGGTGGTTTTATGACACTGAAGTTCTGCACACAAATCAGATCAATGCTCCAGAGGAAGAAAAAACAAATGCAAAAAGCCTCAAAATCTTGATATATTTTCTTTTACGATTTCCCTAAGGGTGATGTTTCACATTCTGCTGTACTATTGACAACCAATATGTTAAGGCAAAATAAATGAAATTACAAAATTAAATGTGCCAGAATCACTCTCAGCATAAACCTGGACTAATCTCTTACATCAGCTATTACCCAGTTATACACTGATATAGCTAAGCTTTAAATATGTTCTATTAGCTTTTCCTCCTGTATTTTTCCATTTATAAAATTGTTGATCCACAAAGAAAAAAAAAAAAAAGCCAAAAACCATTCCCAATGGCATGAAATAAATCAGTAAATTGTTAAACATAGTTATATTTGTTTTTACCACATGGGAACAAACACAGAGCACACAAGCATGAAGAGTTATAAAGAAACAGAACAAAATTCTCCACACAATTCCCAAACAGCAATAGGAAGCCTTGGAGTATCTTCTATAGTAACTTTGTTTCTACAATCAATTTAGTCCTGTGACACCAGGAAGCCCTAGTGCTTAATCAAATTACTTATGTAATTTCACAAATGTAAGGAACAAAGTATTAAGCACAAATTATATAAAAAAAGCTCTGCCTGACTGACTTGATTTCTGTAATGTTATAAACACTAAATAGAAACTATCCATTTAAATGCAAGCTGAAATTGGCTAGAACGAGCAATATTCATATTCCATAAAAGGAGAAGTTAAAAAAAAAACAAAACACAAAACTTCAAAGGACATCTCACTTCAATTCGCAATTCCTCTTAGCCTTTATCAGCCAAGGCCCAAAACAAAGAAGGTCATACTGAATTAACATCAGGGGAATATGTCAACTAAACTAATCCAGATCTAACACTTAACACTTGGGAGTATTTTTTTTGCTAAGCCTTTTGGTATACACAGATCATTTGGTTTTGTAAAAGTCCAGACCAACATAAATTTGAAACTGAAGACACCTCTTTATTTTTAAGCTACAAGTAAAATGTCTGTGCTTAATAATTTCTAGTCTCTGTTTTAAATGGAATTAGAATCAGAGCTCCCTTTTCATAAAGTATTTCATAAAAATCACCTTTTTCCTAGGATTACTTTTATAATTTGAATACCTAAATGAATAGTTTACAAACACTTTCAAAGGTTTTTCTTCTTTCAATTTTTCCAGTTCATTTTTTTAATACAAAATTTATTTCCAATGACTTGATATGGATTAAGCTTAATACATTGCTCACAAATGCAAGTGGGTTTTATAAAGAAAAATGTTCAATTATCTTCGGAAGCAAACATACACAGATTTTTCTTTGTCAAAGCACAACAGGTTCTATTTATTACTTCTAAAGACAGTGTTCCAAGGAAAAACTGGGAATGTTATCTAACATTTAATTTCTTCAATAGTTTACAGGAATTACAGTAAATGTATATAATAAGAGTTCTCTCAGATTATACAAGGAAAAAAAAAAAAAACCACATAAGGCTGTAAATCCAGAAAACTAGGTATCTCAGTATACTCCTGGTGCTAGTCTTACCTGTCAGCATTAAGTGATAACTGATTAGGCACTGTGAACAGCTCATTTTAGACAAAATGAACACTTCATGCTTTCATTTCAGTGGTATTCCTTGCTTTCAGTTGTGTCTATTTAAAAAAATGTTTTCCCGATGTGCAATTTGCCTTTGGACATTTATTGAGGAGTTAAACTGTCCTCATGTATTATGTCCCCAAGTTTGAAACTTCCCTTACCTCAAAAAGTTTAAATCCTTAGTTTTCCCCTCTCACCAGTAGTTCTTTTGCAAGCATCTCTAATTATTTCACCAGACAATAATATAATAACACCTAGTGCTTATGTAATACAGAACGTTTCAGACTCAAGAGGTAAATAAAGATCATTTTAAAATTACCTCAAGTTCTCACATATTTTTCTAGCTACTTATTTCAGATTCCAGTTTCTTTTTCACAAGAAGAGCTCCAAGAGCAGAAAAAAGATGTTGAAAGACATAGTCCCAAATCATCAAGCAGCAAACAATATCAATCACAAAAGCAACCCTACCTCTGAAGACTTTTTAAGACTGTATGAAGATCATTCAACAGGTGAAGAGAAGAGCAGCAGATCTAAGAAGAATCAGGAAGCAATCATCTGAAGGACCAAAGCTAGCTATAGAAATGAAAGCAAATAAGGAAAGAAATGGAAGCTTTCTCCCACCACCTTTGAAAAGAGAGAACAGGTAAGAGCAAAACAATAACCAAATGACTGAAAAAGATGGAGACTTCCCACTATGACATGATTTTTGTTTATGAGAAGTCAAGGAACTAGTGAATTGTTTCAGTAACAATTAAAAGAAGAAGAATTAAAACATTAGCACATTAAAGTGTATGTATTAGAATCTGTTTGAAAATTCTCAAAGCAGAACAATTTCTAAGGACTGCAATGTGCTTCACATTCAGTATCAAAAATGCTGATGAAACCCGCATTTATAAAGTGCCATGAGAACACCCCTAAACAAAATATACAGTAGTAGTAGAGGAATAAAAGTAATTTTCTCATTTGTAAATGACAAACAGTAATTGTTAGAAATATTAACTATTTCAACATCACTGTCTGTTAACTTGCTGTTAATTACAATTATTATACTGGGTCATGTTTTAGTGATAGAGGTGATCACTGCTAGGTAACACATTTTCACTTACCAGTCTGAGTGCACATACTGAGCAGAAGAAACACAGAGTAAGAAGCAAGGCTGGCAACAATCAGCAGCAAGATACTAAAAAACACAAAACTTGCACAATTATAACACTTTGTGTCCTTAATAACGCTACTTTTGCAAGAAGTAAGCTGCCACAAGACCAGACTTCCTCATTTTATGGCTTTTATCTGCTGACTTGGATTCACGTGGCCTCTGACCTTCCCAACGCTTGCAAATTCCACTATTTGTTACACTGCTGACCAAACCATATCACATACTATAGAGGGTAAAGGCCTCATATATGAATTACAAAGAGGACACAAATACAGGCCTTTGTGTGTGTACATGTATACAGACAAATGCGTGTCTTTTAATGAAATTAATCTAGTGCTTAAAAATGGACAAAGTGACAATTCTGATGGCCCTAGCCCTGTTATCCCTGGGTTAGTATGGACAACAAGCAGAAGTGCAAACAAAAGCAGAAGCTGGTCATGGTTTTGCAGAAATGTGGCCACCCTTCTCCAGAAGGCCCATTACTAAAGGAGATAGCTGCTTTGAACTGAAAATATCAATCTATTAAGAGTAATGGCCAAAAAATTGCCACCATGTGGCAATTTAATGCAATGTCTGGGCAGTACTTAAGTTAGGCCAGATTTAAATTACTAAAACCAAAAGAGGCAAGATCTTATTCAGCAGTACTGAAAAGCAGAAGCTATTGACTGCTTTCTCAGCTTTTGCACAGGAGTCTTAGTTTTATTTCATTTACAGCTAGAAGCCAATTTTAGAAATTAAGTATATGTAAAATTTAAAAACTTACCTAAACCCCAGGATCCCTGTGTTGGCCATAGCATAGGACAAGCCAAGTATCCCACTTCCCATGATCGCATTCGTTAAATTAAATACTGACAAACCAAAGGAAGAGCCTCGATTCGGAGGACTCTGTGAAAAAGGCAAACCGAAGTGCCATTAGTGTAAGACACACTTTCGAAGGCGGGAATTCAGGGGAGAGGAAAAGACAGTCTACTTTTCCGTCTCAAATCCACATCAGCAAATCCATTTTCTCATTCCAAGGCCACGCAAAGTCTCATGTATACACACTAATGTGAAGCTGTCCCATAAGGATCTCAAGGCATTCACAACCTTTGAGCACGGAGATACCGAAGGAGCAAGATTTATGCCCACAGCAGGCTCTACCCCTGCGGGCTCGCCACAGGAGCGAGGGCAGAGCAAGCTGCAGCACTCCCATGCGCTGAGCGACCAAAGCGCCAAACGGACGAGAAGAAGCGTCAAGTCCAGGTGCTCACTACACAGGCCCGGTACTGTCCGGTGCGGCCCTTCCCGCCACCCTCGCTATCTGTCACCCCCCGGGAGCCACCCGCAGAGCCTCATCCATATCCTGCCTCCTCGCTCGGTCAAGCTGCGCCGATCGGCCCGACTTTTGAGCCCGAGGTTCCCTTCTCTCCCTCCTTCCGCCCGTCCGGGCCACAATCCCTGCAATCCCGAATGCCGAGCACGGCCGGGAACAGCCGCCCAACGTTCCGGCCAAGCCATGACGACCGCGTTGACAGACACAGCATTTGTGAAAAGCAAAGTAAAGCCGAACTCGTGCCCGCCGCCCCACAACGGAGCGAGCCTGGGCAGCCCCACGGCCGCAGCCCCCTCAGGGCGCTCCCCTCCCCGCCACCGAGCCGCCCCCTCACACGCACACTGACCGACGGCAGCAGCAGCGGGGCGGACTCTCCATCCTCCTCCTCCTCGTCATCTTCCTCCTCTGGCTGCTCACGGGTGGACAGGTACCAGCCGTGCTCGGTCACAAGCCGCTCGGCCCCCTGCGGCGGCAGCCCAGCCATAGCACCCCGCGCCCCGCTTGCCTCGCCTCAGAGGGGAGAGGGGGCGGGCCGGAGAGCAGCGGGGCCGCCTTAGGGGGCGGGGTCTCGGCTTCCTGGCCCCTCCCACCCATCGGTGTGGCCACAGGGAGCGGCTTGGCGGCGTGACGTCACTGCGGCGGCCATGACGTACAAGCGCGGCGGCGAGCGGCGCGTCCCGGCATGAGGTGAGGGGGGGGGTGCTGGGAGAGCGGTTGCCGTGGCAATGGGGCGGCCCCCGGCTGCGGCCTCTTGCGGGGGGGGTCCCCACGGCGACTCCTATCTCGGCCCGGCCGGGCCTGCTCCTTTTCGCCTTCCCGGCCAATGGCGGGTGGCCCAGGCCACGATGGGCCTGAAACCGTGACTGACGGCGTGGCCGCCCACGGGGAAGGGATTCCAGAGAGGGCCCCGCTATGCGCGACCCCTCGCCCTGGCCAGAGTTCCTTTCCCTGGCGAAACCTGGCCGACGCTTTTCTGACCCTTTCCGCGGTCTCCGTGCTCGGTGCCCGGTATTGTTGAAGGAGCCCGGGCCAAGTGAAGCGGGCGTCCGGCGGCACTTCTCAGCCGCGAGTTACTTCATCTTACTCTGAGGGACGAATGGGACAAACGGGGATCTTGGTTATGGCAGAAAGCAAGGCTTTTCCTAGGCAGCAAGGCTGCAGGGACCTTCCTCCAGCCTGCTCCAACCAGACCCAGCGTGGGGGCTCTTACGTTGCGGTCATTCGTAATACCGAGAAGTCTGTGAGAACCAGTTTCCTTCCAGCTACAAACACCGGGATGCTCTGGCCTCTGAATGGAGGATTTCTCCTCAGTGGGAGACATGAAGAATGCCATGTTTGTTTTTGAGTCAACAGGGAAAGGCCATGTGCTTTGCCAAAAACTTGATTTGGGGCAGTGAGCTAGCTGGGAGATGCAGGGAGTCGCACCAAGGAGCTGGGATTTGTGGGGAAGGGAGGGTGGGAGCGGGGCCAGCGTTGCTAAGGGTCGGGCACGGCGCCTTTTGTGAAGAGAAGACCGCATGGCTTCTTACCCAGCAGAACAGCCCTGTGTGTCGGGGTGTCGATGTCTGAGGCAGGCAAGAGAACCGGTTGCCTTTCAGACCTAGTTTGCATCCCTCCTGTCAACCTCCAATCTTAAACTTCCCAAGAAGTCAGGAGAAGTGTCAGCCTCACTACCTAAAAATCATTGGTTCCTGCCTAGGAGCAGCCTAGGCCCCTTTGGACTGGCTTTAGTGGAGGAAACAATTTAAAGAATCATAAAGCTACTCTTCAAGTGAAATGTGAAGAGGAGTGGTTCACTTGCTTGAACAGACATTACTAATGCTTCCCTGTACCTTTAAGGGAATTGTTAATTTAGTTCACGGTCTTTCTGGCATGCAGTGTAGACACCATGGAGTGTGTAACCCCTTAACACTGTGGTGTAGCAGGCAGAAATCGCTGAAGAGTGATTACAACCACTGTTGCTAATAACTGTTTTCTAGCAACCACTGCTCGGTAATGAATTTTATCAGCAACAGAAGGGATCCAGCAGTAGGATATAGACAGTAGAAATTGTTCCATTTGGCTTACTGGAATCAATATTACATTTATTAGAACAAAGGGAAGTCACTGGGTTTTGGCAGGAGGGGATTATCTGACAGCCTAAAGTTAGTTAGTATTGAAGTCTAACAATATATTAGCAAAAGGGCAGAAAGTTGAAGTATATAATTCATAATAAAGAGATTTACAAAACTATTGTGGATTGTTTGGTACAGATGGAAATTTTAGTTTAAGAGAACAGCAAATCCATGTGATTTGCAGCCTTTTTAATGGAATGATTACCTAATGTCTATAAAATGAATAATTTCTCTTCTAGGACTTTATGGAGATTTGGATACTCTGCCAGACTACTGAAAACTAATCATTTTAGGACAGCTGCATCAAATACATCATTTCCAGCAGTTTGGATGCTGCTGGCGCAATATTCTGGCAGAATACCTGGGCTGTTTGTAGTAGTTAAAAAAAACAGGTTTTTTACAATGCCTGAAACAGTGGAAGATAAAGCTAACCTAGAACTGTATTCACCACCTCCTGAAGTGCGAGGGATGACACTTCTCAACAGAGAAGCTTTTAAAAGGACAATTGTTGTTCCAGTTCTTAAAGTCAAGAAAGAAATTATAAGTGGTTTGCTAAAGTCCCTGAAACACGTGGTACTACAGCGTCCTGGTCTGAAGCGAGTGGTTGAGGATCCTGAAGATGAGGACAGCAGACTTCTTATTTTGGATCCTCATAAAATACTGGAATTCTCACTGGGGGAACCAGAGAAAGAGGTATTAAAACAGCTCAGTGTTTGTTCTGAGGTGTCCAAGTATAACTTGGAGCTGACTTACGAGAACTTCAAGTCGGAGGAGATCCTAAGAGCAGTCCTTCCTGAAGGTCAAGAAGTTACTTCTGGATTTAGCCGTGTTGGTCACATAGCTCATTTGAATCTTAGAGATCATCAGCTCCCCTACAGATATTTGATAGGTAGGTTAAACAACTCTTTTCAAAAAAGTAATTAGTGTACTTCATATACAGAATCACTGTTTAAAAAGTTTTGCAACAATTATTCTGTTATTACTTGCATAAAGAAAACTTTTGAGCACTTTTGACTGCTTTCTGACTTGGAACAATCATGTGCTGATGCTGTAGCTATGCACATTAGGCACAGTTCTCTCCTCCTGCAGAAATTGTGGTCTCATTTCTACTGAGCACTGGGTCAGGGTAGAACATGTCTCAGAAAGATGTCACATCTGCAACCCTGAATCATTCGGGTTGTTCTAATACATGCTTAGTTTTGTGAATTTAACTGTGAACAGCAGTGTTTGTCTCTGGTAGAACATTTAAGAGTTTACAGTCTCCTAACTGAAATGTCTTTTGCCCTCTTTCAGGCCAGGTTATCATTGACAAGAATCCAGGAATCACCTGTGCAGTGAATAAAACCAGTATCATTGACAGCACCTACAGAAACTTCGAAATGGAAGTGCTTGCTGGGGAGAGCAACCTCGTAACCAAGGTACAGAGGTTTCCCCCTCTTATTTTAATTGTGATGTGCTAAATCCCAAAGTATCTACCAGGAAGATGTGATGAAGAGAGGCTGCTAAGACCATTCCTTTGCACAGTGCCCTTCCTGACACCTGTTATAGAGTGTAAGAGTTGGCAGTTACCTGTAGGTTCATTTGTCCTGGTCTGCCAAGAGCAGACACATAGCCACAGCGGTCATGAAGACAGGCATTCTTTCAAGTTCACAGTCTAGATTTTAAGGACATATAAAAGTAGCTGAAGTAAAGGATCCTTACAGAGATACTAATTAAAAACATGTTTGATCTGAAAAAAAAAAGTTGTTTTCTTAATTTCACCAAGCCTTGTATGTTGGCTGGCGGAGATTGTCAGACTGTTTTTTAGTCACACTGCCTTTACAACTCAGGCAACACAAATTTCACCCCTGTTTTGACATTTTTCAGGTGTAAAGCACCATGTAACTGCCAGATATTCTTCACATAGGATTTCTTGTCTTGAGATGGAAACTTGGCCACTGGCTCAACCAAAAAACATTCTTCCTAAACTGTCAGGATTTTTATACTTTCAGAAGAAAAGACATTATACTACCAAATAAAACAGTTGGACAGCTCGGTAGAACATCTTGTACATGAACAGAGAAGGCACTGAATTGTCAAGGCAGAAGTGACAATCAAGTATTGTGCAGATGGCATTAGCTCACCAGGCATACATCTAGCACACCACTGAGCTGCATGCCGTGGAGTACGGACACACATTGTGTGTCCTGCTGGCAAAACAAGTGGTGGAGTAATTTGGGTCCTAAGTGGGTTTACTTCAGAGTCAGACAATTGAAGTGTGGTGGTGCAAAGTCCACATTTTGCAACCTACTGTTGCATCCCACCCTCATCTGAATAAATAATGTTTCTTTTTAGGTCTGTTCTTCAGATGGTAGTTGACGCAGGGTTTGGGTTTGGATCAGTTTCCAGGCTCTGTCACCTTGAGAGATAAAATACAGTATTTTTTTCAAACTGCAGAATTGGCTCCCAATAGCTTTGAATTTGGCTGACTCTTGCCATTCCTGTGCTGTATCGTTCTCAGACACTTATTTACTATGTGGACTTTGCTGAGGAAGGCTTGAGGCATCTTCCCAAAGTCTGCTTTCAATAAAGGAGTTGTCAGCCAGCCACAAAGCTCTTGAAAAGCCTCAGATTTTTTTTTTTTTTATGATCATTTTAAGTTGCTGCTTTATTTCCACCTGGTGATTGAGACATGCATAAGCCAGCCATCTGGATTGACAGTTGGAACATTCCTTAGGGCTGTTTCCGATGAGTAGATGTTTTTATACAAGATTCATGTGTACTTCTAACGGGGCAAGTGTCAATGTACGCATTACCTTTTGATAAAACACCCTGGTTTTTAGCTGTC
Source organism: Ramphastos sulfuratus (assembly GCA_013399055.1). Taxonomy (NCBI): domain Eukaryota; kingdom Metazoa; phylum Chordata; class Aves; order Piciformes; family Ramphastidae; genus Ramphastos; species Ramphastos sulfuratus. The sequence continues at coordinate 53,364 of WBNM01014122.1, forward strand.
TTAATTACTGATAATGCTTAAACATGTCTGGAATTTGCTTAAGCAAATGTTTTGGACTTTCAGGTCAAAGAAAATAGTATTGCATATGAACTGGACTTTTCCAAAGTCTACTGGAACCCACGTCTTTCCACAGAGCACGGCCGTATCGTTGAGCTGTTAAAGCCTGGTGATGTCCTTTTCGATGTCTTTGCTGGGGTTGGTCCTTTTGCTATTCCAGCAGCAAGGAAAAAATGCCATGTATTTGCAAATGATCTCAATCCTGAATCCTACAGCTGGCTCCTGCACAACTGCAAACTAAACAAAGTGGACAGTAAAGTAAAAGTGTTCAACATGGATGGCAGAGACTTCCTCCTGGGGCCAGTAAGAGAAGAACTAAGTAAACAGCTCCCACTTCTGAAAGAAGAACAGAAAACCTCTTTCCATATAGTTATGAATTTGCCGGCTTTGGCTATTGAATTTCTAGATGCCTTCAGGCATCTTCTGGATGGGGAGCCGTGCAGCACTGCTGCCCTTCCCACAGTGCACTGCTACAGTTTCTCCAAACATGATGACCCCACCAAAGACATTCAAGAACGAGCTGAAGCTTCGCTGGGAACCTCCTTGGATGGACGCTGTTCTACTTACCTGGTTAGAAATGTTGCACCAAACAAGGAGATGCTGTGCATTAGTTTCCAGGTTCCAGCAGAGGTGCTGTACAAGAGGCCCTGCCCAAGTGAAGGTAAGGAACAAGCTTTCTATGTGACACTTGGATTTCAGGCTATGCCTTTTACTGTCCCAGGCTGGTCCCATCTCGTCAGCCTTGTGGGTCTCTTCAGCTATGTGACAGCAGCACTGTACTGTGGTGTGAATGTGGAGGTGGCAGCAGGGCTGAGCCCTGGCACATGTGCAACAGCTGCTGGGCTTCATGCGCAATCGGTAACCACTCTGCTCCTCTGATCCCAGCATGAGCCTCCACAGAAAAATGGTGGACTGGATAGTATCATCCCACAGGCCATAAACCAGACCATTATGCCTTAGATCACATACTGGAGGAGGATGGGCTATCTAACTCCAAGCACACATTTCTGCTAGTTTTGTACTTAGAAACTGGAGCTTCATTCTTACCTAGGGTAGCATGGCTTACCTCCAAGTGATAGGTCACAGTTCTGACCATCTCCATTATGTTTGCTTGGACTCAGCTTAGGTCTGGTGTCACTGCATAGCAGAATCAGATTCTGTACAATTTTACTGAGAAATAGGTATCTTTAGAGATCTTTAAGTCTTGAATATGATTTTTGTTTGGGGTTTTTTTGTTTGTTTTTTAATAGGTCATCATTTGTTTCTTGAAGTACTTGTAGAAACTGCTTGGTTTCAGAGATTCTGGGCTTTGCACTACACAATAGGGAGAGGGGGGAGGCTTTGTCTGCAGTTACATGAACTGGAAGAAAGGAGGTTTGATAAAGATTTCATGTCATGAAACGTATTTTTATGCTGTTTTGTTTTTCTGTTTGCTGGGTAGCACCGATATGTAGGTCAAAATGTAGATCAACACAGGTTTTCTGAAAGTCCTTTTTGGCATGTAGTAAAGACCTCATTATTGGTGTAGCAGCTTTTATTTGTGACTGTTAATCCAGATTTTAACTCTCATCTCTTCTTGCTAAATCCCTGAAGTGTTGCACGGCTTGTAGGTTAGTTCAGTCTGCTTACTGTACACTAAGTAACTTACCTTTCTCTAACCTTCTTCCAGCAAAACCAGCCTCTAAACGCCTGTGTACCAGCAGAGACTATTCTGAAGAGAAGTTACTGAGTTGAAGACCTAGAGTTTCGGTAACTACCTGAGTAGTTTGTGTGAGGTATGCTGAGGTTACCTCTGGTTTACCCCTTGAATTACTTGAAGCACACCTGTGTTACCCACCTCAGGTGCTGAGATGCAGAATGTATGGCACAGCTTTGTAAGCCATGCTTTCCTGCCTTTACTTGTGAGATCAATAAACAGACTGAAATCATTGTTATCACACACACACAAAAACACCCAAAACAACCAAAAAACACCTGTTTTTTTGTAATAAATATGCTTAGGTACTTTTCTGCTCTCTATTTGTTTCAGGGACAGTGACACAGTTTTCTGCTGTATCATTGATGAAACTAGGTTTTTGTGTTTTGTTTGGTCTAGCAAGATGACTTGTATAACCCCTGCACTGGATTCTCTCTGACACTTGCTTCTGGTGTTCCAGAATACTGGATTACTTGTTTGCAGATGCACAAACAGCTCTTGTGTAACCAAGATAACCTTTCAAAAACAACCCAGGATACAAAAGTGCCCAAACAAATTTATACTTGTTACTAGGCTTTTGAGTAATGAATGCTTTTCAAAATTGAGATTTAGTTAGGGATCAGTTGAGTCTAACTTCTGGTAGCCCACCATTAAAGCCAGAAAGACTCTAACGGCTTTTGCACAGTTGCAGATGAAATACATGCCTGGGTTGAAGCAGTAGACTGAAACCCAGTACCTGGCTGAACGGTCTTCCTGTCCTGAAAATGTGGCCTCCTGAGGCCTTTGGGCCTCTGCTGCACCCTAGCTCTCTACCACCTCCTGACTGCTCTTCTCTGCAGTCCCTGTCTGATCTCTGAGTGACTGCCTGTATTCTCCAGGGATTCAAAACCCTCTTCCTTTGATTCCCTTTTCTTACCCATCCAAACTATTGTTGGGCAATGTCAGCCAGAAATAGTTCATTTGGACAGAGAACTTGGATCACCCTCTCAGTTTCAGATATTTTCCTTCGGTCCAGGCCCAGAGATCACGCTTAGCAACTCACCAGATGTGTCACCCTCTCTGGTTCTGCTGCTGTGGCTCTATCCCTGGGGCCTGCAGCCTGAAGTCTTGGTTCTCACCCAAACAACCACCAACACCCACAGATTTGGTTTGCTCCTTGCTCTGTGTTAGAGCCTCTCACTTGGCAACACAGCCAGTGCTTCTGAGCAAGTCTTTGCAGCTTGGTTACTGCTTCTGTCTTCTACCTGACAGGGGCAGGATACAGGGACCCCTGGCTATCTGGCAGATGCTCCCATTTCTGTTGCAGGGAGGGCAGAGCCTGCCTCCACCAATCTGTCTCTCCCTTACCGTCCTCAGCTTTTCGACCTCCTCTTTCAACTGAGCCACCAGGCTAAGCAGATCATTCCCCTGCTCACAGCAAGCACAAGTGGTGTCTCTGCAGTCCAGCATAGCAGATGAAAGGCTCTGGTACTTCCTGCAGCCAAGGGCCCAGACCACCTACCAGTTCACATGGGACTGCTGTTTGGGTCACGACATCACTTTTGCTTAAAGCTTTATGCCTGGGTTGCAGCCATTGCTGTTCCTGACAGTGTGCCTGACCCCACCAACTGTTGCATGGTGCCCAGGTGACTCACCCTGCCGCCTCCTGCTGTGATCCCCGTGCTCCTGAGGTGTTTGAAGAGCCGACAGAGGCTGTGGCTCTGCCCATACCTCACCCTGCTCTCTGGAGAGCTGCTGGCTTGGTGATGGGGGTTGCTCCTCTCACCATGTGTTCTGGGGAAAAGAGGCCCCGTGTGCCCATCTATGTCGAGCTGCTGCAGAGACGGTTCAGTTCTGGAGGCTCAAAGAGGCAAGAGTCATCCCAAAAGCCAAGCAAAGGGATGTTCCTGCCAAGAGAAACTTCTGAACATGTGATGGAAAAATTGCAAATGGAGCTAACCAGAAAAAAAAAACCAAAAAACTAAACACTTTAATGACCCAGCCTTGTATCAAGGCTTCCTAGGTTGCTCCTAGAGGAACTCATCTAAAAGACTCTTGGCTAAAAATCTGCTTTCCAGACAAAGGTAAGAAGCAAGTGACATCAGGAAGGATCCTGCATAAGAGTTGTGTCAGCATAGTTCCAGGGCCATCTCTTCCAGCTGGCAGGAGGAAAAACCCACTTGTCTGAACTGGGGAAACTAGTTTTATGGGAAGAAAATGCAGGCTTGAATATTGACACTAAATGTTATAATCAAAATGGCATTTAAATGCTTGTGCAAATAAAACCCTGCAATAAGAGTAAAACCACAAACTTTAATAAAAAAGTCTGGCTTTATTTTAAAAAAGAAAAAATTTACAAGTGTATTTCTTTAAACCTCAAACATACACAGCTGAGTTATTCACATCTTCCATTAGATGTGGCTTATTGCTTCAGCCTCCCTCAGCAAAGTGCCACATGACTAACGAGTTTCCCCCTCCACAAAAATGTATCTACCATTTTACAAAGCCCTTGTGCAGATGGGTTTTTCTTTTCTCCCCTTCAACACTTACACACAGCTGGTTTTACACAGAAAAGTGACTGCAGCTCAGCCATTGTGCAGATGGTGGCAATTCCACCCACTCTTCACTGGCTTCAGTTGCTTCTTGCTCCACTTCAGTGTCCCTTGACCACAGGCTGATGCTAAGTGGGATGCCAGAAGAGACCACTGAAAGCATCCTGTAAGGCTCGGTGACAAGCAAGAGAAGAAGCATAGCCCCCAGCGAGATCCTGTGGAGAGGCAGCTCGTACGTGGTTGAGGTACCTGAAAGAGAAACAAACATTTCAGAGCAGAAGGAAACACTTGTGTAGTTCACAGCACAGTGAGGTCAAGGCTGCTTTTGGAGCAAAAGCAGAGAGACCCCAGTTGCCTATTGATAGCCTCCTATGAACACTGCAGTAACTACAATAACTACTCATTACATAATGATGCTGATGCACCTTCAGACAAGCTGCCCAACCAGCAGGCTGAGAAAGCTTGGCTCTTTCCAATAGGCTGTACAGGGCTGAGGGCACTCACTGTCTTCTACTTTCTGTTCTCGCTCTGGGGGCAGGGTTGCATTTTCCCCACTTTGGTCCTTCTTTCCAAGATGATGACAATGACAACACAAGTTTTCCTCCTGCACTCCCACAGGAGTCAGAGGGTTTCAGCTATGTCCAGTTAATGCTGGGTGCTCCCAAGAGCCAAGTGTGCCAGCTACTCTGATGACAACATGACTGAACTTTCTGCTCTCAGGCCCAAACTATCTGGGGTAAGTCAACCAAGGCCAGGGAATTAGATCCATAGGAGGTTGTCATCAATATTTTGGCTAAAGAAGCCTCTAAACTTCACCATTAATTAAACAGCACCACCCATTTGCAGAGCCATCTGATTTTACACCAAACTAGCCAACTGATGAGTTAACATTTACACACAGAATCATAGAATGGTAGGAACCAGAAGGGACCTCCAGAGATCCAGTTCAACCCCCTCTGTTAAAGTAGAATCACCTTGAGCCGGCTGCCCAGAACTGAGTCCAGGCAGGTTTTTAACATCTCCAGAGAAGGAGACTCCACAATCTCCCTGGGCAGCCTATTCCAGTGCTCCATTAAGCTCATAAGTTTTTATGTTCAGATGGAAAACATGCTACCTACATTGGCACTGCCACCAGCTCTTGGCTCCACTCAGCTCCTTCTGAGGGCTCAAACCCAGTCTTGCATGCCAAGAGCTCCCACTGAAGGTGTCTGCTCAGGGGGGATGAATGGTTCCATTCACGGCTGTAACTGTAGTTCCTCCACCCCACACAAGACAGATACAGAACCAGTTTCTCAGATAGTTTTGTACCGAAACCCCCATTGAATAGAAAGACAGACAGACACATTATGCATGATCAGCACAATGACCACCAGATAAAATGCCATAAATGAGAATCCACAGTGGCCATGTAAGCCACTGAGCTCCAGCTTGCTGTTTTGATTCATCACTCGGTACATGTTGCTCCTGGGAAGGTTGAGTCATTCCACCTCTGGCTTGGCAATTCAAGCATAAACTTGCAAAACGCATACAGCCTTTTATAATGTTATGCCGAGAAACCTAAACCAGCTGCACATTTGGCAGGAAAATACAGGACCACCAGTAAAATATCCAAAACAGTTGCATCTTTTAATTTATGACTGTACACTGTTTCCATAAAGAGTATATAAAACAGGTCAGATTTTATAGGTAAGACATATTAAACAGTCATATGCATTGCTGCCATAAATGTGTAGAAAAAGTGGTTACTTAGAAATGATTAATTACAGTTTTAAAGCTCTGTTTCTTGCAGCTAATAACCACAGTGCACAGACACAAGCAACAGTTCTGAGCGATTGCTGGTGAGATGCTGGAGATGTTGAATTTGTCTCCAGTGGCTGAGCTGAGGTGAGCTCTGCTGCTCTGCACCATCTTGTGATGGAGTGTGGTCCTCTCTGGGCGCCGGCTGCCATCAGCATAGGCATGGACATTAGGGCACAAATGCTTCTAATAGAGTTTAGTCCAAAGGGACTCTAAAAACAGAGCAACCAAGCTACTCTCATCTCTTAGAGGGAGACCTCTTAAGGTCTCACGGAGCTCCTGTTTTGTGGGAAAATGCATTTAATGTGTTTTTTTTGTTGTTGGCTTTTTTTGGTTGTTGTTGTTTTAACATTCTTGTTACTTGTCCCTTAATATTTTAGGAGGAAAATCCCATCCTTCCCACAGGCCTTTTACAACTGCTGTGGGAAACAGGAGCTCCTTCCCTCAGCCAGGAATGATGTAGGGATACTGACAACAGCAAATAATTTCCTTCAAAAGGCTGGTGTGAAACTACCTCCACCCTCCAAACCAGCCTTACAAAAAACAATTCCCATCTCAGGCTTCTATCATCTCTATCTCATTGCACAAACTTCTTTTTCCACTCATACATGTAATAGTCCAGAGAAAACAGATTATACTTTTATTAACAAAGGTTGGTTGTTGTTTTTTCACTACTTTTCTTTTGTTTCTTATATATCACTAAAGGAGAGAGAGAGGCAGAGTCTATTGCTTCCCTTTTTTTTAGGTCATCCAAAATCGGGGCACTAGTTTCATAAGGAGGGCTGTTTTACATCTATTCCAGCATTTATAGTTGATTGGTATGGTGATCTCTGAAGCAACACAAAATCACTGCCAAAAATGCTCAGGTCAACTTCTGCTACGGCAACCTGCATTAATTCTCCTTACCCCTGTGAAACAAGCATGACATGCTGCTGGCTGTCAAGTGAGGTCTTTATTTTCTTGTTAAGTATCTAAACTTACTGCTCTTGACCCACTTAATTACTGTGGCACACCAGGCAATTGCAAAGAATCTGCCACGCTGAAGCCACACAATGAGAAGTGAGTGTTTCACTGGCTTTTCCACACCAATCCCCATCTGCGCTGCCTGAATCTGGCTGTGCCCTTCACAGGGGAATCTCTCAGAACTGAATTCCTGGGGTTTCTGGCAGAGGTCAGCACATCTTTTCATGTACACCTTTACAACAGCAGCAGGAAGAAGTGCTTGCCAAGTTTTATTTCCAAAAGTCAAGCTCCGTTAGGTCTTGGGACCTGGAGGTAATTGCTCTCACTAGTTAGCAAATTCCAGCACACTAGGTCTGTTTTTCATAGGTTTATTTTAAGTACCTGTAAATCTTATAAGCAGAAACCAGGAAAAAGAGGTTTGCTTTTTCTGGTGCAGATTTTTTTTTTTAATGTAACTTGTTTTTACTGAAGGCAGACTAAACTCTGAAGTTAAAAAAAAAAGCCCACGCTATTATTTTTGAACAGGGCTAAAGGGCTGTGTGTTCTCTGCCCCACGGTTTCACACTTCCCATCCCCTGTATGCTTCGCTTCAGGCTTTGTCCAAACAAGCTCCTTTTCCTTAGCTGCAATCATTGGATGTTGATCTTCCCATTAACCTTTCACATCAGCTAAAACACATCATATTTTGTTTTTCATGAGCCTTTGGGGGGCTCATTCCTGACCTTCAGTTTCTCATCGCCATGTAGGGGGGAAAAAAAAAGGCTCCTGTTTTCAAGGGAAGGAAGAGGTGTAATTCACACTTGGTGCAAAGGCTCAGAATCAAACATGGTCATTCCTGGGGATGGTTTTCCTTCACTTTCCTTCATTTTCTCTTTTCCAAGGCCACGTCTCCATCACTTAATCAGGAATGACCAGGATCACTGCAGAAGTACAAGTGGTGGCGGGTGTGAACCCCTGTGCCTTTTTACCCACTGCCCACTGTCATGGATTAAGCTGAATGTTTGATGCTGTTATTCATACCATGCTGCTGTCATGCTGGCTTCAAAATGAAAGTGCTGGCTACAGTAAAGTATTATGGGGCTTGAAGTTCAAGTTGCAGCATGAGAGAGTTCCTGTTCCAATTGCTTTTAGGTTCCAGATTTTTGGGTGTTTGTTCTCGTCTGCTGAGATGGCAGTGGGACAGGGAGGGATGGGGGAGTAGCTTCCTGGCTTGGGTTTTTAGTTCCCTTGCTTCTGCTTCCTGCTGCTTTCTGCTGCGCTTTTTCTGCAAATAGGCTAAAATAACTGTGCATTTATATTATTATTATAATCCAATTTTCTCAGTGAACTCTTACCTTATCTCAATTCTTTATCTCAAGCTGGAGATTTTTGTGTGTTACTTTTCCCTCACTTCTGTGTTGGGGAGGAGAAGAGTGGGTTAACCCACTTACCATGAGTTAACCTGTTACACCCAGGCAGCCTCAGCACCACTTGGCATTGTGGTTACTGAGAGAAGACCCAAGGCCAGCTAATCAGATGGTAACACCTGAGATCACTAGGAAACTGCCCTGTGGAGCAATGAGGGGATGTCTTATTTCAGAGAAATCCACGAAAGACTTCAGGGGAGGGGGGGAAAAAAAAAAAAAAAGATTAAAAAAGATGGAGAAACAGTACAATCAGACCAGGCTAAAAAGAAAGAAAAAGAAGAAGAAAGAAAAAAAAAGGCAGGAACAAACAAAACACAACACAACAAAACATAACAAAAAACAACCACCAAGCCACAACCCAAATATCCAATAAAACCAAAATGACCCCCAAACATCCAACCAACAAAATCAAAACCCCCCCCCCCCAACATCCAAACAACCATCCAACCAACAAAACCAAAAAAGCCCAGCAGTACTTCCCTCCACCCACCCAGCTAAGAGCTGTAAGAGCAGGAGATTGCTTCACAGAATCTTCCACTGTCTGCTCAAGACAAAAACGCTCCCAGGAGCATTTCTGCAGATGCATCACTGGCCATACATGTGGAGCACTGTCTATTTGGTATGCAGATTCTACTTTTCCTGATCTATGAGGTGTTTTATGGGGGTGAAGAAAAGAAAAATCATTCACACGTTGTTTGACAGGGAAAAAAAAGATAATGTAACTCTGTTCCACAGAATAGATTTACTGCTCGTCTGCTTATCTGCACTATCGAAGACAGAAAGTAATGGAGCAGACATTAAAGCTGGGAAATTTTCCAGATTCATCACTTAAATAATAAACAGCAGTTGCACAAAAGCAAGCACAATACTCCAGTCTGGGAAACTGTGTAAAGCATTAGTAAGGCAGTAGCATATGCTGCATTCCTGAACCCTTCTGGAGACAATATTTTCATTAGATTTACCAAGTCTCTAAGATGAGCTGTCGATGCATTATTCAGAGTATTATTGCAGAGACTGGGTCTTATCAGATGAGAGAGACATAGGAGAAACTGGATTTTCTCTGGCTTGTTTTTTCTCCAGGAATGTGTGGCCTGGGTTACTCCATAGCCCCTGAGCAGGTAAAAAGAGCTCCTCCAAGCAACTGTGCTTTTGTTTGAAGCAGTTCTACCACACAGTCACTCCATGGAGCCAAAGCAGCATTTGCTTATAAAATGAGCTGACTTCACTGCTACTATTCATTAAATAGCCCTGGGAAATTCATTCTGGAATAGGTCTTCACTAGGTGTTATTCACATACAGCGTGGCTCTTACCCTTTCAGAGACTGTAATGTCTAAGTTAGGACAGAAACACAACACACAGAAAGCTGGTAATGAAAGATATCCAGAATAGCAGTTCATCCCCATGGAGACTAGGTACAAGCCTGATCCCAGGTCTTCAGAAGTCAAAACTGAATCTTCTATGTATTTTAACAGGCACTCTTTGGGCACCGTCATCACTTTCAGATCTTACCAAACAACTCAGCTATCATTTGCATCAGAAGCTCCTGCTGAACATCAGCCAGCACAACCTGTTCCAGCATACAATACACAGAATGGTAAGGTTGGAAGGGACCTCAAAGATCATCCAGTTCCAATCCCCTGCCATAGGCAGGGACACCTCCCACTAGTACAGGTCACTCAAGGCCTCATCCAACCTGGCCTTGAACACCTCCAGGGAGGGAACGGCCACAACCTCCCTGAGCAACCTGTTCCAGTGCCTCATCACCCTCACTGCAAAGAACTTCTTCCTAACATCCAGTCTAAATCTCCCCTCTGCCAGTTTAAACCCATCGCCCCTAAGCCTGTCCTTACAAGACCTTGCAA
>WBNM01014124.1:0-10876 GCA_013399055.1 Ramphastos sulfuratus
ACTGGACACGATACTCCAGGTGCTTCCTCACAAGAGGGAATTAGAATACTAAAATGCATGAAGGAGCACATGCAAGAGAGAATGTAGTGTTGTGGTGCATCATGGAAAGCCTTAGCTGTGGCTGTGTAAACACCAATGGTAGCTTTCCTGCTTACAAAAGTAAGATGCTTAATCACAGAACCTTAGAGGGTGGAAGGGACCCCCAGAGATCATCCAGTCCAACCTCCCTGCCAAGCATCATCACCCAGGGTAGTCCATACAGGAATGCATCCAGGTGGGTTTAGAGAGTCTGCAGAGAAGGAGACTCCACCACCTCTGGGCAGCCTGCTCCAGGGCTCTGTCATCCTCACTGCAAAGAAGTTTCTCTTTATGTTGAGGTCAGCTTCCTGTACTCTAACTTATATCCACAAAAGCAGCCAGAAAAATGTGTTGGTTATTTATTAAAAGCAAGACAGTAAGAAGTGGACCAGTTTCCAGTGCTGTGTGATTAACTTTCCACATGCCTTGTGCTGCTGTTCTGATGCTTGCCCCTTTTCCCAGATGACTCCAATGCCATCTTCCCAATTCCATGTTGATGTACCTCTGAGCTCTTCCTGCAGGAGCATCCCTCATGGCAATGAGCTTCTCCAGGAACAGCCATAATCCTTCTCACACAAGTAAATCAAAAGATGAAGTAACATCCAGCAACAAATCCCTGGGGGAGAGGATGGGAGACTGGGCAGATACAAACAAACAGTAGCTGTGATGACATCACTACTAGTTGATAGCTTTTGTTCCTTTTCTGTTCATCCTGGCTTCTCCTTCTGGGACACCAGCTGTGAAGAAAAGGCTGCTCAGTGGCACACTCAGTGGCAGTAGTTCTCTTGCATGCAAGCAGAATGAATCAGGCTGGAAGAGATTTTGTGAGGTTGTCTTCTCCATTCTCCAATAGAGTTTGCCCTCTTCTCCTCTGGCATGGGGACCCCACTGCATGCCCAGGTAATCCCTCCCATTGCTCCCCTGTACCTCCTGCCAGCAGAAGTTCCCTGCTGACTAACCTGAGTCTCTCTTGATCCAGTTGAAGCTGATTACTGTTTCAACTATCCCCTCCTTTCCTTAGCCACAGCCTTGGAAGCTGTTACCACATCCCCTTTGATCTGAAGCCTGGTAAATAGGACTACCTAAAGTTACATTAACTGCTCACCTGTAGTCCACTCTCATTATCCTCCCCAAGTGCCAGCTGGTGCCTGCCCTGTGCTGCGCGATGCCCCACACAAGGCACAGAGGCTGAGCCAGAGCAGCTCTCTGGGCACCGCACGTGATGGGTCTCACCTTAGGGCATTAGCAAGTGGCAGGCAATATATTATATNTTCCTGTCTGTTGTGTCTATCTCTGCTTGTACATTGTGCTGAGCTGAGCTGTAAATAGAGCTTCAGTCCTTAGCTTCCAGCCAGCTGAGTCTAGTCTGGGGGATTTTACAAAGTGTGTGGGGGGCAGGGAACTCCCAAACCATCACAGTGTGCTAATCCCTGCTCCTGTCTGCACACCTGCACCTTGCAGGGACCTGAATTCCCCAGCCAAACCTTGCTTCTCTTGGGCAGTGCTCAACAAGTAGGACTTAGTGTTTCCTGCTCTTCTGTCTTCTGTGCTCTCAGGCTGTCTCTGAGAAGGTCTTGTGTAGTAAACACAGTTGTGATAGGTTGGGAGTTCCACACACACCCCCCTCCCCCGCCCCCCAACTCACATACACTTTGTAAAATCCCCCAGACTAGACTCATCCAGCTGGAAGTTAAGGACTGAAGCTCTGTTTACAGCTTAGCACAATGTACAAGCAGAGATANTTTTATACATCTCAGCAAGCCTATGAGTGAAGCAGACATCACCACTGTTTAATTTTCATAGTCTAGCATCTAATTTCTCTCATTGAAGTTTGAGTTGGAGTTTGGAGGATCAGCTGGGAGGGGGGTTAGAAGCAGAGTGGTTAGTTAGGTTACTTGGCAGAGAGAAGGCAAGAAGCTCCCAGAGAAAGACCAACAGATCAACTGTCTTATCTATGTTTATGTTCTTAGTCTTATCCATCTCAGCAAGCCTATGAGTGAAGCAGACATCACCACTGTTTTCTTTTCACAGCCTATAATATAATTTTCTCCATTAAAATATTCCAATTAGCCTCAAACCAGCACAACAGTGAATGAGCACTGCTACCAGGTGAGATTTTCCCTTGGTCCTCTCATTAGTGTACTGCTCAATTACTTTCTGCAGTGCCTCCCCAGTGAATTAACTGCTGTGAATAATACATAACATTTTGAACTGCCTTTCACCCTGAAGGAGCAGACCAGAAGTCTGCTTTACACACTAGTGAGGATTACAGCAGGATTACTAACTTGTTAGTATTCTCTCTGGCTTCATTGCATTTTTCTCTCACTCAGATGAAAGGAGCAGGTGTGTTAGTTCCCAGTAGTCATGGACCTCAAACTGTTCCTCTGCAGCTCTACTTCCAAGGCAATAACTTGTTAGAGTGACCTGTGCTCCGGAAAGTACTTGTGGACAGTGGTCAGTGTAGACTGAGTACATAATTCTCACTTAGGAACAGTTTAAAGGTCAAAAATGTTGGTTCTGACACTTGAAACAGCCTGGAGTGGTAACAGCACAGCAATACTGCTCTTGGTTTTAGTTGCCACTTCCTGATACCTATTCAGATGGAAAATGTTCAGAAGCTTTGGACAAAGACTGGCACAGCAGATGTCAGTTCAGCAACCCAATAAAACAGAAGTGCAGGCTGGGAGCACCTTGGGTCAGCTCCTGCTGCCCAGCTGGAGTCCTACTGCCAGAGCAGAGCTTGGCGATGCCTTTGCTTTGGGAGAGAAGTGACCGCAGGCACTTCTTGCCCCTCAGTGTGCCTGGGTGCATTGTGCCCCAGGGGCAGGCTGGGTGGCTGCAGGCTGGGAGCTGGCACCTGGAGGCTCCTGAGAGTGCACTTTGGAGAATTGCTGAAAAACCAAAGCTGAGGAGTGATTAAGAAATGTCAACGAAGCTGATGAGGAGAGGCACTTTTTTTTTTTTTTTTTTTTTTTTTCCTTTTTCCTGAGCTGAGTGTAATATTCACAGTAATGATGAGATGCTGAGCTTTAAAATTGAGCTCTCTGTTCTGGAGAAAGGCTACCAGTCTTGCAGTCACTGCAAGCTTAAAGGTGCACCTGAGATGGCAACTCTCAGAGCATCTCTTCTTGGACTTTGTTTTCCTCTGCTTTTGATGCTGAAACTTTTTAGCTGGGACATGTCAGTCACTGATTCATCAACTGTTTTGCTAGCTTTGAAGCTTCTAAGAACTATCTGAGCCACAGGCTGAGCTGGGCACTGCCAGGCAATTATATCAGGGTACAATCCTTGCCTCAGTGAAAAATCAGAGCTGGAAAGGGTATGAAAGAGATGAGGCAGTGAGCCAGGAAACATGATGTGAATGATACAGGCAGATAACAATGCAACCACAGCCACCTCAGATTTTCACTTGCTTAACAGGTATCAATGGTAATGGTTTGTAGAATGGAAAGATGATGGAAAAGTCAGAGTGAATCCTCACGTGAGTGTAGGTTAGCAGGAATGCTAAGGCAGAGCTCTAGATGGAGGTTTAAAATGCTGTGAGGATTTTCTGTGTTCAGGACATCTTTAGAATCCATTATTTTTTTGAAATCTCCCTTGTGGTTCCTCTTGGCTGCCTAAAGAACTCTTTACAAATAATTAGTAGATGGCATGGGAATGCTCCTTCTGTTTTGATAGTCAACATTTACTAAAAAATACAGGAGGAAAGCTTTTGCTGCTGTTGTTCTGGGTATGTTGTTGTTGTTCACATCCTCCTGGAGACAAAGCAGATGGGAACCCAAGCAGAACGAGATGGCACTAAGGGACTCCCTCCTGCATTCCTTCCCAGCAGCTGTCTTTCATACCTGAATGGTGTTCCTCAGTGTGGCAGTGGCAGATTGCTGCCAGGCCTGCTAACTGCCCCATGGCAGGCTGAGTGGGATAAAAGGGACACCCTGAATTCCCTCCTGGAGAGCAGCTTTCAGTTCACAGCCTCCCTTCATTCTCCTTACAGAGATGGGCAGCTGTCTGAGAGTGAGTTAGGCTGTTTCTGCTGAGGCTTTTCTACCCCAGCATGACCTTGCACACCTCTTTAAGGCTTGCTGGCAGCTTGCCTCTGAGGAGGGAATGGTGCTGGTGCTCCTGTGATGGCTCTGGTGTTTCCCATCCAGCTGCCCCCTGGTTTACAGGCTACAGCAGCAAGCCTCGCCAGCACCTCCAACTTCTGTAGAGGTTGAGCAGGGCTGAAGTGCAGGCAGAGGAGATGCAGTGTTTATCTCTTGAGGATACTGTTCTGTTTCCATGGCAGTAGACAGCTCAGCCCAGATTTGGGCAATCTTGTCTGCAAAGTAGCATGAAAAAAATGAGGAGAGAAGAACTTGACTGGATCTGAATGGAGGCCGTCAAAATTAATCAGGCTTGCACAGGCTGAGATTGGGTCTGCTGGGTGAGACTGCAGACACTGTGGAGAGACCTCTCTGCTGCCTGCATAGCTAAGGCAGCTGATCTGAAATCTGCCTGCCCCAGCCAGGGAGGCTCTGTGGCAAATTCCTGGCACTTGCACTCGGTGTTTCCCTTCTGACAGGTAAGCAAGAACTGCTCACCATGGGCAGACAAAACCACTGCAGAATGTTATTGTTAAATAGCAGAGAATGAAGTGTTGGTGGGAGAGCTCTTGGAGACACTGAGGGAGTGAGCAGGGATGCCTCCAAGATCATCACTGCAAGCATCTCCACAAAAGCAGCAGTTAAAGCAGATGCCTTCCCTTCTCAAGATGCACACCACCTCCATCCCTGGAAAAATGATGGGCTGGCTCCTGAAGGGCATCTCAAGGCACTTGGGAGAGAAGAAGGTTATCAGGAGTAGTCAGCATGGACTTACCAAGGGGCAGTCATGCTTGACTAACCTGACAGCATTCTGTGATGCCATAACTAAATGGGTATATTCAGGGAGAGCAGTGGATGTAGTCTGCCTTGGCCTTAGCAAGGCCTTTGACACCATCTCCCATGGCATCCTGGTGAGCAAGCTCAGCAACTGTGGGATAGAAGAGCAGGCAGTGAGGTGGATTAGGAGCTGGTTACAAGACAGGGCTCGAAGAGTGGTGCTCAATGGTGCCAGGTCCAGCTGGAGAGCTGTAACCAGTGGAGTCCCCCAGGGATCAGTGCTGGGCCCAGTGCTGTTCAACATCTCCATCAATGCCATTGCTGAGGGCACAGACAGAGGCTGCTCAGCAAGGTTGCTGATGGCACCAAACTGGGAGGCTTGGCTGAGACAGCTGCAGGCTGTGAGGCCATCCAGAGAGACCTGGGCAGACAGAGCTGGGCACAGAGGAGCCAAATGAGGTTCAACAAGGACAAGTGCAGAGTCCTGCACCTGGGGAGGAATAACAAACTGCAGCAGTACAGGTTGNCAGAAAGGTTGTGGAGTCTCCTTCTGTGGAGCCTTTCTAGGCCTGTCTGGATGTGTTCCTGTGTGCCCTGAGCTGGATTGTCTGGTCCTGCTCTGGCAGGGGGGTTGGGCTGGATGAGCTCTTTGGGTCCCTCCCAACCCCTGCCATCCTGGGATCCACAGATCATGCTCTCTTAGTAAAACTTAATGGAAGTGGTGGAGTCTGCTGGTGACAGAAAGGACAGAAGTGATAGAGGATGTAGTTTTCCAGTGAAACTTCAGAAAGCAGAAAGTAGGCAGAACAATGCCAGGCAGCTGAAACCCCTTGTGGCCCTTCCTGTGTGTTGTGATTTTTTGATGGCTTAGAAATGTTGTGACTTCCTCAAATAAGTCACCATCACCTGTGGGTTACCTTTTGGACCTGAGCTGCATTTAGGCAGGTATCAGTAAAAGCTGGCACCAAGTTCTGCTTCCAGAACACTTGAGGGCATGGACCTGTCCTTTTAAAAACCCAGCCTAGCTGTTCAGTACCACTCTGCCTGCTGATCATGGTGCCAGGCTGTGTGCTGGGTGACAGAGGAGATGACTTAAAATACAAGTGCAGAAGTATCTTTTCTCCCTCCCTCAGTAGTCAAATCATGTCCACTTCCATTTGATCACTTCAGGGACTTGGAGACTAAAGGCTGCAAGTTTTTCTTAAGGTTGTTTAGTGGTAATTGTAGAGTGCCCCTGTCAGCTGGCTGCTGCTTAGAACTGTCTTTATCAAGGCAATGGAAGTGAAAGAGGTTTCAGAGCAACCCAGGCTAGGAGAGTTTGGGCTCTGCAGCCTGGAGAGGAGAAGGCTTCCGGGAGACCTTAGAGTAGCCTTCCAGGATCGGAAGTGGGCTACAGGAAGGCTGGGGAGGGACTATTGATAAGGTCTTGCAATGCCAGGACAAGGGGCAATGGGTTTGAAGTGGCAGAGGGGAGATTGAAACTGGATGTTAGGAGGAAGTTGTTTGCAGTGAGGGTGGTGAGACACTGGCACAGGTTGCCCGGGGAGGTTGTGGAGCACAGAAGCACCCAATGTGATCTTTGCTCCCACTGGGTGATTCTGTGCTCCATAACCTCCCTGGAGGTGTTCAAGGCCAGGTTGGACAAGGCCTTGAGTGACCTGTACTAGTGGGAGGTGTCCCTGCCTATGGCAGGGGTTGGAACTGGATGAGCTTTGAGGTCCCTTCCAACCTAGACCATTCTATCATAACCCACCTTATACAGATGGGCTTGGGTTGGTTTGTGGCTTATTTTTTCTCTCCTCTGTACCACAAAGACTGCTAAAAGAGATAAGACATTTCTGGTTTAGACAGAGTTAGTTCTTCCAGGGCATGCTCCTCTGTAGCTACAGAAAGCTGTCCTGCACCTTATAGGTGACTTGATTATTTACATTGTGGATGTTGTGCTGATCTGAGGCTAATTGAAATATTTTAATGAGAGAAATTAGATGCTAGACTATGAAAAGCAAACAGTGGTGATGTCTGCTTCACTCATAGGCTTGGTGAGATGTATAAAAACAAGGACACAAACATGGATAGCATTGGAGAGCTCTCTCTGGGAGCTGCTGTGTCTGAGCTTCTGCTGTGTAACCCAACTCATCACTCTGCTTCTAACCCCCCTTGCCCATCCTCCAAACTAACCTTGCATGTAAGGCAGACCTGGGGTAAGGCAGAGGGGTGGGAAGAAGGTGGAAGGGTGGTTGGGAGCCCCTCCTGGGGACTCTGATTTCTGGGAGGGGAATTGTGTTTCTGTATGACCTTTAACTTGTCTATGTCTGTAACTATTCCTGTCTATTGTGTCTATCTCTGCTTGTACATTGTGCTGAGCTGTAGATAGAGCTTCAGTCCTTAACTTCCAGCTGGCAGGGTCTAGACTGGGGGATTTTCATAGCATGGGGGGGCAGGGAACTCCCAAACCATCACAGGTGTGCTTAAGACTTGCTGCAAGGTGAGGCCCTCCTTGTGCTGAGCCAGTCTCAGTACTGATGTGTTGCCCTAAGTCTGCAGTCGGAAGGAGTGGAACAGGCAGGGAATTGGAAGCTGCAGGGTGTGGGGAATAGCATTTCCCAGAGTGCTAATGAGGTTTGTGTTCTGTGCCAGGGAGCAGAGGCCAGGTCAGCAGAGGGCAGCTCCTCTCTGCTGCTGCAGATGGCCATGCTGAAAGAAGAGCTCCGTGGCTCCAGCATGCTCCTGCCTTCCCATGTGCGCACTGATTACAAATGGAAATATTTGCCCCATCCAAACTTTGGGAACTTGTACTCGAGAGCTGTATCTGGTTTGGAGCTGCTGCATTCATTTCCGTGTCCCTCAGGACCCTGTGTGTGTGACTAGGTCATTCCAAGAGTTTTTATCTCTCTCTCTAAGCGTACAGAGCATATGGAAGGAGCTCGGCCCAGGCATTTACATTCTACTTGAGCAAAAGCATCACCACCCCTGGAGGAGCTCAGCCATGTCCTTACTGCTCAGGCTTTCTTACAAAGCCACTGTCAGGTGACAGTGCCCCAGAAGCAGCATCCTGTGCTGGTAAGTCCTGGATGAGAGAAGGCACATCACTGAGCTTCCACTGGATTCTGTCGTGGAGCACTCCAAACTCCTCCTTCCCCCACTCCATCTCTGCAGGTTTGAATGGGGAAAGCACAGAAATTGCTTTCCTCCGCTGCTGGCTTGAAGGGGGAACAGCAAAAGGGGACTGACGCCTGTGGAAGCCTGGGCTGGAGTTGGGCTGGTGGCTGGCTGGGTTCCTTGTGCCCAGTATAAATGGGCACTTTGCCTAGGAAAGGCATAGACAGAGTGAGGGAGAAGGCTCAGGGTCCCTGCCTGGCAGAGCTCCTGGCTTGCAGTGTTCTGCCTTTGGACCCTCCCCACTTCAGACAGCTTCTGCCACTGCACAGCGCTCGGTTTTGGACAGTCCCCCACTTGTGCACCCTTCTGTGCACATCTGCAAGCCTGGCAAGTCCTTGGGGCCATTGGAGAGAGCTACTGGCAGCACCAGAGCCAGCTTCTCTCAGACCACACCATGCAGCCCAGCTCCCTCTGCTACCCTGAGCTGGGGAAGATGCCAGCAGTTTGGCTTCCCCACTGTGCTGTGCAGGCAGTGCTCCATGAAGCTCTTGCCTCGTGGGAGAAGTGCCTCAGACACTCCTGACTCTGGTGGGTTTTCCACCCACCTTGGGCTTTTGCCCTGTGGATCCACAAGGATTGGATATTGCTTGGCTTTGAGAGAGGCTGCCCACAGAGAAATCCGGCAAGGGATCACTGCTACCTGCCTTTCTCTCCCCTGTGAGTAACAAGCTGCTTCCCTTAGATTCTCTGCTCAGCCTGGTCTATAGTGGGGCAAAGCTGTGTTTGTAGCTCAGCCTTTTCCATTTCCTGACTTCCTAAATCTCTGAATTTGCCCATAGCATCCTGTCAAGAATTCCCTACTGAGTTAGAGCCTGTAAAAAAACCTGAACTAGTTCTGTATATATTTTGGGGCAGGGTTTTGAGGAGAGGCTGAGGGAACTGGGGGTGTGCAGCCTGCAGAAGAGGAGGCTCAGGGCAGACCTCATTGCTCTCTGCAGCTACCTGAAGGGAGGTTGTAGCCAGCTGGGGTTGGGCTCCGCTGCCAGACACCCAGCAACAGAACAAGGGGACACAGCCTCAAGCTGTGCCAGGGCAGGATGTTAGGAGGAAGTTGTTGCCAGAGAGAGTGATTGGCATTGGAATGGGCTGCCCAGGAAGGTCGTGGAGGTAAGAGGAGGCTGCATGAGGCACTTGGTGCCAGGGGTTAGGTAATCNTTCCCCACCCAGCCAGCCTGGAATATTTTAATGAGAGAAATTAGATCCTTGGCTGTGAAAGAGAAAAATAAGTGATGTCTGTGTTACCCATTGGATTGGTGAGAGAGAGAAACCCACAAAACAATAACCAAGTGTCTCCTCCTGTGGCTTGCTGGTTAACTCTCTCTGCCTGAGTCTGTGTAACCTGATCTAACCATTCCCCTCCTGTTGTTGGCTTTGACATCTCACCCCTGTGTTCTCTGCAAAGATTAATCATGTGAGCTTGTGCTGGTTTTGAGGCTAATTGGAATATTTTAATGGGAAAATTATAGGCTGTGAAAAGCAAACACTGCTGATGTCTGCTGCACTCATAGGCTTGCTGAGGTGTTTAAGGCTAAGAACACAAACATAGATAAGACACTCTGAGTCTGGGTCTCTCTATCTTCTTGTCTTTCTCTGCTGAATAATCTAACTAACCTAACCTCTCCTTCTAACCCCCCTGGCCCATCCTCCAAACTCACCTTGTACGTAAGGCAGACTCTGGGGTAAGGCAGAGGGGTGGGAAGAAGGTGGAAGGGTGGTTGGGAGCCCCTCCTGGGGTCTCTGATTTCTGGGAGGGGGATTGTGTTTCTGTATTACCTTTAACTTGTCTCTGTCTGTGACTATTCCTATCTATTGTGTCTATCTCTGCTTGTAGATTGTGCTGAGCTGTAAATAGAGCTTCAGCCCTTAACTTCCAGCCAGCCGAGTCTAGTCTGAGGGATTTTACACAGTGTGGGGGGACAGGGAACTCCCAAACCATCACAAAGCTTTCTGAGATAAGGGAGGGGTGGGAAGAAGGGGTTAGTTGGGAGTCCTCCTGGGTTGTCTTGCTGGTGGGGGAGGGGTTTTGAATTTCTGTATTACTTCTAACTTGTACATAACTGTAGCCATCTGTGTGTATTGTGTGTATCTGCTTGTTAATGTGCCCTGCTGTAAACAGAGCTTCAGCTTCTCTTCCATCTGCCTGAGGCTGGTCTGGGGATTCCAAGTGGGGGAAGGGAGACGTCAACTGGGCCCCACCAAAGAGAGACTGTCACCTTCATCTGACACCCACCCCTCAGACATTTGCACACACTGATCAGATTCTCTCTCAGCCTTCTCCTCTCCAGACTAAACAGCCCCAGGGCTCTCAGTCCCTCTCCGTGCGAGATATGCTCAAGTCCCACGATCATCCTCGTAGCGCTCTGGACTCTCTCCAGCAGGTCCCTCTCTCTGGAATTGGGGACCCCCAAACTGGACACAGCATTGCAGCTGTGCTCTCACCAGGGTAGAGCATAGGGGGAGCAGAACCTCCCTAGCCCTGCTGGCCACACTTGTCCTGATGCCCCCCAGGCTGCCATTGGCTCTCCTGGCCACAAGGGCACATTGCTGGCCCGTGCAGAATGTGCTGCCCACCAGCACTCCAAGGGCTTTCTCCACGGAGCTGCTCTCCAGCAGGGCAGCCCCAGCCTGCACCAGTGCCTGCTGTTACTCCTCCCCAGAGGCAGGACTCTGTACTTAGAATCATAGAATCATAGAATGGTAAGGTTGGAAGGAGACCGCAAGGATCATCTAGTTCCAACCCCCTGCCATAGGCAGGGACACCTCCCACTAGCACAGGT
>WBNM01014124.1:12562-27949 GCA_013399055.1 Ramphastos sulfuratus
ACAACCCCCAGATCCCTTTCTGCCAGCAGCTCTCCAGCCACACTGCCCCAAGCCTGTAGCCTTGCTTGGGGTTGTTGTGCCCCAAGTGCAGGACCTGGCACTTGGCCTTCCATTTGCAGATACAGTCCATGGTGAGACTCACTGAGGAGGTGCCTTTCTCTTATGTGTGTCTTATGCCTCCACTTTTATGGGAAGCACTGAGGAGTGCACAAATTCAGGTCAGTCTCCTGCAGAGGAGAAATTAATTCATGAAAGTTCCTACAATGCGTATGTAGAATATTGGCACAGAATCACAGAATGTCAGGAGCTGGGAGAAACCTCCAGAGCAGAGCAGGATCACCCAGAGCAGCTCACACAGGAACCCACCCAGGCAGGTTTGGAATATCTCCAGAGAAGGAAACTCCACAACCTTCCTGGGCAGCCTGCTCCAGAGCTCTGTCACTCTCACAGTGAGCAAGGTCTCATGCCAAACCTCTTCTGCTCCAACCTGCACCCATTGCTCCATGGATATCACTGAGAAGATCCTGCCCTCACCCTCCTGACACTTGGCCTCCAAAGTATTTATGGACATCTGTCAGCTCAGCCCTTAGTCTCCTCCTCTCCAAGCCGAAGAGCTGCAGCTTCTGCAGCCTTTCTTCCTAAGGAAGATGCTCCACTTCCTTGGGCATGCTTGTGGCTCTGTGCTGGACTTGTGTCAGCTCTGGAAAGCCAATGTCTAACTGAATTTTATCTGTTGTCAGGGAGTCTGCCACACACTGAAAATACAAGGAAGAGTGACAGGCTGGGAAGTCGATAGCATTATATTTAGTAACAGGCACGCTGTAGGACAGGCCATTGTGAGGTGATTGGAGGACTGTTGTGCCCCAGACCAGACCATTCCTGTTCTTGCCAACTGGAAATCTGCAGCTCATCTCTCTTCTCTCTGGGGCTGGAGGCTTTTTCATCCTTGACCAACCCTGAAACCCATGCAACAAACCCCCGTGCGTGCCGAAGAAGTCTGAAGTGTAAATGCCTTTCTCCTGGCAGTGGTGTCACAGGGAATGACTGTAAAGTGTGTGTGTATGTGCTGCCATCCTGTTAGTCTGAGGTGTCACAGGGTCTTGGGTGGGTTGTGGGACTTTTTTTGGAGGGGCAGGGCTTGAGCTGGCATTGTGTTTAGTTTTGTTGATGTTTTGGTTTGTTTCTCATTTTAAATCCGTGTGGTTTGGGGTGTTTTTGTGGAGAGGAGTGCATGTCTTGCAGCTTGAGCACAGGGGATGGGACTGGAGCAGTGACAGTCCAGAGGGCAGTCAGACACTCAGTGATTACACAGTTTGTCTCGTGCTTTGGCAGCTACTGCCACCCCACGGTTTTCCATAATGGATGACTGCTGCAGAGCTCAAATACTTTGCGTTTCTCTAGAAACCTCTGGCAGGTCAGAGAGAAGACAATGGACATTCACTTTGCCTTACTTCCTCCTTACTCCTGCGTCCCCTTTTCAGAGACTCCCCCTCTGCAGAGAACAGCAGGTCTGACACAAGCAGTGCTGCTTTGGTGTGGGATGAGAGAGTCCCTTCCACTGGATTTACAACTGAGTAATTGAATATTAATCTTGGCTCCCGGGACTTTTCACCAGCTGATGAGATCTACTTTGCCAGGGTCTATTTTGCCTTTTTTTTTTTGTTGTTGTTGGTGTTTTTGTTTTTGTGTTGTTTTTGTTTTTTTTTTTTTTTGTTTTTGAAGCTTCAAAGCATAGATGTGGAGAAAGCTTTTGAGACCCACTGCTGAAAGTTGCTGCTGCTTTGGGAATCTGTTACATCTTGGATGCCAGATGCAGACATATCTGGGTTAAAGCAATCCGGTCTAAGCACAGTGTCCCCCTGAGAACTGCTTCCAGCAGAGCTTTGCCCTCCCAATGCCAGCAAGTGCCCAGCCAAAGGCTCCGACAAGGAAAGGGATGTTTCAGAGAGCATCATCCCACTTGTTATCCTGCTTCATGCCCGTGGATACTGTCGGCGCAGGGGCAGATTTTTCTTTCGAGGAGGGATCGCCTCTCATCTTATCTACCTTCTCTCTGGGGCTGGAAGCTTTTTTGTCCTTGACCAACCCTGCTGAAACCCAGCACCGGTAAAATAGGATGTAGAATTCGGCTGGCTTGAGGCAGACTTTGGCACGGGCATCGGGCTCCTTCAGCTGAGTTCTTCATTTCCATTCCCCGGCTGCTCTCCCCATCCTCCAACAGATGAAGTCTGCAGAGTCCGAAGTGTATGTGCCGCTCTGTATCTGTTTTTCTCTGATGAAATAAAAGTTGAATCTCCTCTCCTCTCAGACCATTCCCTCTCCTCGGTCCCCGGGCGACAGGGCTTTACCGGCTGCTGGGCTGCGCTGGAGCTGGCTTCGGGATCTCCCGGGAGTCGGGGCGCTCGTCGCCTCTGCGGCCACCGTGCGCATCCCCCTCCGGACGCGAGCAGAGACGGGTGCGGCAGACACCGATCTGCCAGGAGAAGGAGCCCCTCCTGGGGACTGAGCGGCTCCTCTCCGCAGTCACCTGTAGCTAGGCGCTGCCTCTCCTGCATTCCTCTGAAACCCAGCTCCTCTCAGCCCCGATCCCTGGCCGCCTGCTTTCCGTAATCGAACCGGATTGACGTGGAGCGAGAGCAGAGGCGGCGCTGCCTTTCTTTTTCGGAGGGCTGTGGTGTTTGTTTTCGCTGTCGCCACCCTGCGCCCCACAGGAGCGGGAGTGGGGGGCCGGAGGGGTACGGGATGACGGCTCCCCTGCCTCCGCCCCGGGGAGGAGCTTCAGCCCCAGATGAGGTGCGCGTTCGCCTGCCCCCGAAGGCGCCGGGATTACGGCAGCCGCGCTCCCCGAGCTGTCCCGGCTCGCCGCCCATGGCTCTGCTTTCCGCCCGCGATGCTCGTTCGCCGTCCCGGTGCGGAGAGGCGGCGGCTCCCGTGTGAAATGAAGGGAGCGGGATCGCCGAGCGGGCGGCCGCAGCCGCTCTTACGCCTTTCGGAGATGAGCATGGAGGGAGGTAAAACAGCTACCTGAACGCGGAAAAAAACCCGAATCAACAACAAGTAGCTGTCGCCTGGCAGGGAGGCTCGGAGAGCGGCTGGCAGCCGGCGGCACAATCGGAGCCCGCTGGAGAAGAGGAGCCGCTCGCTCTCTGCTGGCGAAGGTATTTGCGGGGCTGGCGGGGGGCAGCTGGGGCAAAACCGGGGCGGGCTGGCGCTGGGAGCACCGGCGGTTCCCCGCCGTGCACACTCGGGTTCGTCATTCATCTGAGAAAGTAGCGAGCCGAGCTGCACACCGACAGCCTTCCCGAGGGTGTGCCTGCCTGCTGACAGCTAACCCAGGGGCTTGCTGTTGCTTCCCCAAAAGCAATCCTTCCCTTACAGAATAGAGAGGGGAGGAGAAGGAGAGACAAACCTCTGGCCCTTTTTTGCAAACCGCTCCCCGTCCGCGGCTGTTAAGATAATAAAAGATAGATGCCCATTAAATAATTGACCGCACACTTTCTGTTCCATCGGCTCAGCTAACGCAGCCCCGCGAGGGAGAAGGGGGTGGGAACGGTGGCGGATCCGTACGCGGGAGAGGCAGCGGTGCTATTTCGGTAGCCA
Organism: Ramphastos sulfuratus; assembly: GCA_013399055.1. Classification (NCBI taxonomy): domain Eukaryota; kingdom Metazoa; phylum Chordata; class Aves; order Piciformes; family Ramphastidae; genus Ramphastos; species Ramphastos sulfuratus. Next base: position 16,163 of record WBNM01014124.1, read on the forward strand.
GCTTTCACGGGCAACGGGGAGAGCGCCCGGAGCCTTGCCCGGGGTGGGCAGGCGGAAGAGTCCTGCCCGGCGCTGGGCGGTGCGGGGCCGAGAGGTGCGAGGCGGCAAAGGGAGGGGAATGGAGGGAGCTGGGGCAGGCAGCGGACGGCGGGGAGCAGCTTCCCCCCGCGCTCGGTGGTGCCCAGGGGCGCCCGCTCCTCTATTTCTTTTTTCCGTTTGCGTTTAAGGCAGAAGCTCGTCCCCCGCGGAGCCGCCGCCGACCGGCCGTCCCCCCGCCCAGCCACCGGCCCTCTGCTCCCCACGCCCTCCGCCGCCACCCGAGCCCTCCCCAGTCATGTCCGACCCGGAGCGATGGGGAAGCTCGAGGACAACGAGAGGGTGATCCTCAACGTCGGGGGCACGCGGCACGAGACCTACCGCAGCACCCTGAAGACCCTGCCAGGGACCCGCCTGGCCCTGCTCGCCTGCGAGTCCCGGAGCGAGTCCCCGAGCGGCGAGGAGCCGCCGCCTCCCCCCACCCTGCCGCCGCCGCCGCCGGCGGGAGGGTGCCCGGAGCCGGGCAGCGGCTGTAGCCCGCGGGGCAACGGCGGCGCCAGCGAGTTCTTCTTCGACCGGCACCCGGGAGTCTTTGCCTATGTGCTCAACTACTACCGCACCGGCAAGCTGCACTGCCCCGCCGACGTCTGCGGGCCGCTCTTCGAGGAGGAGCTGGCCTTCTGGGGCATTGACGAGACCGATGTGGAGCCTTGCTGCTGGATGACATACCGCCAGCACCGCGACGCCGAGGAGGCCCTCGACATCTTCGAGGCGCCCGACCTGCTGACGGGAGAGCCACCCCCCGATGGCGACGACGACGACCTGGCTGCCAAGAGGCTGGGCATCGAGGACGTGGGGGCAACCGCCGAGGGCAAGGGCGGGCGCTGGCGGCGGCTGCAGCCCCGCGTCTGGGCACTCTTCGAGGACCCCTACTCCTCGCGGGCTGCCAGGGTAAGCGCCGACGGCTGGCGCTCCTTCCCGAGGCAACCGGGGAGGCCGAGGGGCTGCCAAGGGTGTGCACACCAAGAGTCCCTTCGTGGGGACGCAGACCTGTGGGGCGTCGAGGGGAAGCTTGCCTCTGTTGGCATGGGCATGCAGAAACTGTGCTTTGGAGGGCCGCTCTGTGTGGGTGATGTTGGTCCCTGTCGGGTGGTCGTGCTTGTGCCCTCCACATCTGCAGGTGATGTCAGTCAGTGAGGGGATTCTGCTGTGCCAGCGTCCTCCTGGGGGCGCGTACATGAGGTGAGGTGGGAGTTGTGCCCTGAGGAGCCTGCACGGGAGCCACACTCATCCTCCTGGCCTGGGGCTGTGGAAGTGCGCTCCCTGGGGGACGTGTGTGNACTGAGCGGCTCCTCTCCGCAGTCACCTGTAGCTAGGCGCTGCCTCTCCTGCATTCCTCTGAAACCCAGCTCCTCTCAGCCCCGATCCCTGGCCGCCTGCTTTCCGTAATCGAACCGGATTGACGTGGAGCGAGAGCAGAGGCGGCGCTGCCTTTCTTTTTCGGAGGGCTGTGGTGTTTGTTTTCGCTGTCGCCACCCTGCGCCCCACAGGAGCGGGAGTGGGGGGCCGGAGGGGTACGGGATGACGGCTCCCCTGCCTCCGCCCCGGGGAGGAGCTTCAGCCCCAGATGAGGTGCGCGTTCGCCTGCCCCCGAAGGCGCCGGGATTACGGCAGCCGCGCTCCCCGAGCTGTCCCGGCTCGCCGCCCATGGCTCTGCTTTCCGCCCGCGATGCTCGTTCGCCGTCCCGGTGCGGAGAGGCGGCGGCTCCCGTGTGAAATGAAGGGAGCGGGATCGCCGAGCGGGCGGCCGCAGCCGCTCTTACGCCTTTCGGAGATGAGCATGGAGGGAGGTAAAACAGCTACCTGAACGCGGAAAAAAACCCGAATCAACAACAAGTAGCTGTCGCCTGGCAGGGAGGCTCGGAGAGCGGCTGGCAGCCGGCGGCACAATCGGAGCCCGCTGGAGAAGAGGAGCCGCTCGCTCTCTGCTGGCGAAGGTATTTGCGGGGCTGGCGGGGGGCAGCTGGGGCAAAACCGGGGCGGGCTGGCGCTGGGAGCACCGGCGGTTCCCCGCCGTGCACACTCGGGTTCGTCATTCATCTGAGAAAGTAGCGAGCCGAGCTGCACACCGACAGCCTTCCCGAGGGTGTGCCTGCCTGCTGACAGCTAACCCAGGGGCTTGCTGTTGCTTCCCCAAAAGCAATCCTTCCCTTACAGAATAGAGAGGGGAGGAGAAGGAGAGACAAACCTCTGGCCCTTTTTTGCAAACCGCTCCCCGTCCGCGGCTGTTAAGATAATAAAAGATAGATGCCCATTAAATAATTGACCGCACACTTTCTGTTCCATCGGCTCAGCTAACGCAGCCCCGCGAGGGAGAAGGGGGTGGGAACGGTGGCGGATCCGTACGCGGGAGAGGCAGCGGTGCTATTTCGGTAGCCAGCTTTCACGGGCAACGGGGAGAGCGCCCGGAGCCTTGCCCGGGGTGGGCAGGCGGAAGAGTCCTGCCCGGCGCTGGGCGGTGCGGGGCCGAGAGGTGCGAGGCAGCAGAAGGGAGGGGAATGGAGGGAGCTGGGGCAGGCAGCGGACGGCGGGGAGCAGCTTCCCCCCGCGCTCGGTGGTGCCCAGGGGCGCCCGCTCCTCTATTTCTTTTTTCCGTTTGCGTTTAAGGCAGAAGCTCGTCCCCCGCGGAGCCGCCGCCGACCGGCCGTCCCCCCGCCCAGCCACCGGCCCTCTGCTCCCCACGCCCTCCGCCGCCACCCGAGCCCTCCCCAGTCATGTCCGACCCGGAGCGATGGGGAAGCTCGAGGACAACGAGAGGGTGATCCTCAACGTCGGGGGCACGCGGCACGAGACCTACCGCAGCACCCTGAAGACCCTGCCAGGGACCCGCCTGGCCCTGCTCGCCTGCGAGTCCCGGAGCGAGTCCCCGAGCGGCGAGGAGCCGCCGCCTCCCCCCACCCTGCCGCCGCCGCCGCCGGCGGGAGGGTGCCCGGAGCCGGGCAGCGGCTGTAGCCCGCGGGGCAACGGCGGCGCCGGCGAGTTCTTCTTCGACCGGCACCCGGGAGTCTTTGCCTATGTGCTCAACTACTACCGCACCGGCAAGCTGCACTGCCCCGCCGACGTCTGCGGGCCGCTCTTCGAGGAGGAGCTGGCCTTCTGGGGCATTGACGAGACCGATGTGGAGCCTTGCTGCTGGATGACATACCGCCAGCACCGCGACGCCGAGGAGGCCCTCGACATCTTCGAGGCGCCCGACCTGCTGACGGGAGAGCCACCCCCCGATGGCGACGACGACGACCTGGCTGCCAAGAGGCTGGGCATCGAGGACGTGGGGGCAACCGCCGAGGGCAAGGGCGGGCGCTGGCGGCGGCTGCAGCCCCGCGTCTGGGCACTCTTCGAGGACCCCTACTCCTCGCGGGCTGCCAGGGTAAGCGCCGACGGCTGGCGCTCCTTCCCGAGGCAACCGGGGAGGCCGAGGGGCTGCCAAGGGTGTGCACACCAAGAGTCCCTTCGTGGGGACGCAGACCTGTGGGGCGTCGAGGGGAAGCTTGCCTCTGTTGGCATGGGCATGCAGAAACTGTGCTTTGGAGGGCCGCTCTGTGTGGGTGATGTTGGTCCCTGTCGGGTGGTCGTGCTTGTGCCCTCCACATCTGCAGGTGATGTCAGTCAGTGAGGGGATTCTGCTGTGCCAGCGTCCTCCTGGGGGCGAGTACATGAGGTGAGGTGGGAGTTGTGCCCTGAGGAGCCTGCACGGGAGCCACACTCATCCTCCTGGCCTGGGGCTGTGGAAGTGCGCTCCCTGGGGGACGTGTGTACGTGTCTCTGTGTGTGTGTGTGTGCAGGCAGGAACAGCCTAGCCCCAAAGTGCCGTTGTCCTTCCTGAGCACCCTCATGGAAATGCGCTTGGGACTGTGGCAGCTGGTCCCACCAGTAGGTCATCATTCCTCTCCTAGCTGTCAGAAGTCTTGGGTTTGGGGTGACGTGGTGGGGACAGTGTTATATAGGAGAGCAACCTCAGCCCTTTCCCAGCTTTGCTCTGCCTGCGCTGGGAGGTGACCTGAGTTAACACAGGAAGTGTGGTTGGGTCTCCCTGCCTCCTCCTCCATTGATTTCTCAGGGTGACCCTCACTGACTGACTGAGGACATAGATGCACAACAGTCAGTGGCTGTACTAAATTTCTGTTATTTAGGTAGGTGGTTTAGATTTTGGCTGCTTTTGATGCCCTGGATTTTAGTGCTGTCTTGTAGTTGCTGCTGTCAGTGGTCGTGTGGGTTTGCTTTTTAATCCAGGGCTTGGGAGCAAGCCAGTGGTTTTAAGTCCTTTGGGAGAAACGCAGAGTCTTGCCTCAAATTGAGAAACAAGAAGAGCAGCCACCAGCAAATTCTCCCTGCAATACAAGGCAGAGAACCTGTAATTGGAAGTGTTTGACTCTAAACAGTAACAAGTGATCTGCAGCGTATTTACCAGGATTCCTGCGAAGTGTTCGGAGCTAAGCCTCGTCCTGCAGAAACCGCAGTTGTGGTGGGTGTCACCTCCTGATTGTTGCCACTGATTTCACTGGCAGTGTCTTTGGCGTGCCCGTGAGCGTGGCTGAGTGAATTCCTGAGTAGTGCTATGGCTTAGTGCAGCTCCTGTCAGCTGAGCCAGGTAAATGGCACAGAAAGTGAAGCCCTCGTGGTTACCGCTGTCACTCGCCGAGTCACAGTGGTGTGTGTCTTTGACGGTTGCCCCGACATGCTTTCCCTTGGCAGCTGGCTCCAGCTGATACTTGAAATGTGCTTTTGATCAAGGATTGGTTCTGAAGAGAAACCCAACAGAAGTGTCTACCTCTGCTCACCAGTGACATTAGCTGTCTGGAGCCTGAGGAAGGTTTGGCTGTCAGCTACCTGACACGGCAGCGGTGTGCATGGCAATTGCACCGCAGGTTGTCATTCAGTTATTACATGGTGCAGAGTTGCTGACGGTGCCCAGCTTGCAGCTTTTGCCATAGGGAATCTTCCCACTCGGCTCTGTTGGAGGCCTGAGGGGTACGGAGGAAATGTGAGATGGGAGATGGCAAGGGGAATGGGAAGGCAGGAGTGCTGATTGCAGTGGCATCCTGAAATTGTAGCTACCACTTGGGTTTTTGACCTGCTTTGCTCCACTCCTCGACAGGACCCCTGGGCACTTGCTGTCCGCATTTTGCATCTGTACCAGACGGTTCTGAACCATCGGTGGCTCAGGTAGAGGTGTTTTGTGTTTCCAAAATGAATGCTGCCATTAGGACCGTGAGGGGAGATTGTGATGTGGCAATATTAATTTCTTCAAAGATATTTTACCTTCCTGTGACTTAAGAGCCGGTTTTAAGGATTCTGTTCTGACTTAGGGCAGACAGAAGCAGGTGGCCTTAGGGCTGTGATGACAGTGTTTAAACGGTGTTTTAATTGCCTTCAGGGCTGCCACTCTCAGCCTTGATCTTTCCTGTAGGAAGAGGACTTTGAGAATTGTTGTCGAGTTCTAAAGCATTAAGGACTAAGTGCACTCAGCGAGCACTCCTCAACACAGTAACCGAAGGTTACGGCAACCTCACTTGGGAACAGGGACGTTGCTTTCACGTCAAGGTTTTCCCACCCCTGAAGACGTTATTTCCCGATTACCCTGGTGACTACACTTTTGTTTTGTGTCAGCTGAGGCGATGACTAACCCCAAAAACATTTGAGTGAAGTCCTGGGCTTACTGAAACCGAGACACAACTCTGCAAGCATCAGTCTTTGCCTGGCAGTGGCAGCAATTGACTCACGTGGCACTTAGGTGAGGGTGAGGCTGCTTAGTGCTAAACTTTCTTGAGAACTGTGGTAATTATTTTATTTTTGTTTTTAGCATTACTGCCTGATTTAACTCCAGCAAGGTCTTTCCTGGGAGGGGTGGTGGTGATAAAAGTGAGACTATCTGCTGTCAATGAAGCGATACTTAATATTTGTGGTTTGTCTTTATCCTAAAAATGTGATCTCTAAAAATAGAAATTTATAGAAATTCAAAGACAAAGTTGCCATGGTAACCTATTGGGGGATAGTGCACACACAAGATTATTCTAGCAAGACCATCCAGTGATGTTACATAAATAGTGGAACGCTTTGTTGACAAGATGGTTTGCTTCATTTGAGATTCCAAAGGGAAATTTCAGCTATTGGTGTATGCAGTTTGGTATTCAGACAGCAACATCTGCTAACCATGGGCTTTTAGATGGAGAATGTAATCCCTGCACATACAATGGCTTTGAAATCTGCCATGTTGTCTTTGTTTCTTTAGTCCAGGAGCTGCATCTGAATATTTTGTCTATTTTCATTTTGAATTTTGTAAACCTCAAATTACAGTACAGAAGTACTCTTTTCGCTCCAGCTTACCAGAGCGAGCATTAGCAAACTGCCCTTGGGCGGGATGCTGCTATGTAGATAGGGAAAGCTGCTGGTGCAAGAAAGATACTGTCAGAGGAGGAGAAGCATCAGGCAATGAAGTCTTTCTGTCTGCTGGTTTAAGCATCTCCAAAGCAGATCATAGCTCACAGGATGTCAGGGGTTGGGAAGGACCCAAAATGCTCATCCTGTCCAACCCCCTGCCAGAGCAGGACCAGACAATCTAGCTCAGGGCACACAGCAACACATCCAGACAGGCCTGGAAAGGCTCCAGAGAAGGAGACTCCACAACCTCTCTGGGCATCCTGTGCCAGTGCTCTGGGACCCTTCCAGGCAAGAAGTTGNCCTCCCAACTTGTACTGGTGCAGTTTATTGTTCCTCCCCAGGTGCAGGACTCTGCACTTGTCCTTGTTGAAGCTAACACCTGAGTCTTCTCTGAATCAAACTTGTACATTGTGGGGTTTGGTTGTTATTACCTGTAAATGATTTTGGGATCCTTCAGTGGCTCATGAGTGCAGCACTCATTATGCTTTGGTAAAGTGTAAAGGTATGTCCAAGGAGGTGAGAAGAGTACAAGAGGCTTGGTTAAGCAGTGAGTTTAGAAGTGTCTGCAGGTGCCCAGCAGGATCTAGAATGCCAATGCTAGTCTCAGATATCATATTTCACATTAATTAAGCTTTTAAGGCCTTTTACTTTTGAGTGTGAGTTGAAACATGATGCTGTTTAAAGGAGTAATTAATATTAGTCATTGATTTTGCCCAAGGATTATGAATTAGTCCTGTACTTAGCACAGGAACTCCAGAGTGGCCCTGGGATTCACAAAGGTTATAGCTGTATGTCCTTCAGTTCTTGAGGTCAGATCTGCTCCTGGGTCAGGGGAAGTGCTGGCAGAGCTGGGGAGCTCAGCAGCAAGGGAGTCAGTGTGGCTCAGGGTGCTTGAGACACTGCCTGCAGCACCTTTGCCTTCTTTAGCAGCTGAAGGCAAGTTGCCCAGACCTTCTGCTGGTCACCCAAAGAGTGGCTGCCAACAGGTCCCTGCCCAGGGGGAGGCCAGTAGCAAGTGGAGTCCCTCACGGATCAGTACTGGACCAGTCTTGTTCAGTGTCTTCATCGGTGCCATGGACACTGGCACTGAGTGCAGCCTCAGCAAGGTCACTGACAACACCTTTCTTGTAGCCCCCTTCAGATACTGCAAGGCCACAAGAAGGTCACCTGGGAGCCTTCTCCTCTCCAGCCTGCACAGCCCCAACTGCCTCAGTCTCTGCTCACAGCAGAGCAGCTCCATCCCTCTGCTCATCCTCGTGGCCCTTCTCTGGTCACCTTCCAGCACCTCTATAGCCCTCTTGTCCCAGGGGCTCCAACACTGGAGGCAGTGCTCTAGGTGGGGTCTCAGCAGTGGGGAGCAGAGGGGCAGGGTCACACTCCTAGAGCAGATCACACAGAAACTCCAGGCAGGTTTTGAATGCCTCCAGAGACAGAAACTCCACAGACTCTCTGGGCAGCCTGTTCCAGTGCTCTGCCACCCTTAAAGCAAGGAAGTTCTTCCTGTTTAGGTGGAGCCTGTTGTGCCTCAGTTTGTGCCCTTGTCCTGGTCCTTGTCCTGTTGCTGTGCAGCACTGAGGAATGAAGTTGCATTGTTGGAGACTCCATTCACTGTCCCACAGCATCTACATCAGCTCTGATCATCAGCTGAAGTGAGTGAGATTGGAGAGGGAGGAAACACAACTTTCCCTCTGCCCTTGACAGGCTAACTCTGCAGGAATGGTACTGGAAAGCATTGTTGTCAGAGACAGCTTCTGCCTTCACTCAAAGCCTGGCTGGCAGGTTCTGCAGGTCTCTGGGCACGTCCTGCAGCCAGTGCCTGCAGTAGGTCAGACTTTAGGGCTTTGGCTGTTTGATATGCAAGGTAGGTTTTAGTGAAAGCCATCCTGCCAGGGTGTTCTGAGGTACCATAGAATCATAGAATGGTAAGGTTGAAAGGGACTTCAAAGCTCATCTAGTTCCAAACCCCCTGCCATAGGCAGGGACACCTCCCACTAGTACAGGTCACTCAAGGCCTCCTCCAACCTGGTCCTGAACACCTCCAGGGAGGTTGTGGAGCACAGAATCAGATCAAAGATCATGTTGGGTGATTCTGTGCTCCACAATGTCCCTGGGCAACCTGTGCCAGTGTCTCACCACCCTCAATGCAAACAACTTCCTCCTAACATCCACTTTCAATCTCCCCTCTGCCACTTCAAACCCATTGCCCCTTGTCCTGTCATTACAAGACCTTGTCAATAGTCCCTCCCCAGCCTTCCTGTAGCCTCCTTCAGATCCTGGAAGGCCACTCTAAGGTCTCCTGGAAGCCTTCTCTTCTCCAGGCTGCAGAGCCCCAACACTCTCAGCCTGTCCTCACAGCAGAGCTGCTGCAGCCCTCTCAGCATCTTGGTGGCCTCCTCTGGACTGGCTCCAACAGTTCCATGTCTTTCCTGTGCTCAGGGCTCCAGAACTGCACACAGGACTCCAGATGGGGTCCATCCATGGAATGGAGTGGTGCTCATCTCAGAGCATATGCTCACAGATTAATAGTGAATAGTGAAGGTTGTTTGCTTTCTGAGCAAATACAAAGGCCCTTATTTGATACAGGAAAATCTTCAAGCTCTCTCCCATTCAGCAAGGGAAGCAAGTGTTTAACAGCTCATCATTTCTGAGTCATGCAGACAGCTTCTGTCTGAAAACCATGCAAAGGAAATAGTAAAGATGGATTAGGAAATTGCAGAGAGGTTATTCCTTTGGCCATGCTGGTGTATTGTTTGCCCAAATCCTGGGTTGATTTTCCAATGGGCAAAGAATCCATTGGATCGAGATGGTGAAAACCAAACACTACTGGAAGCATCCAGCCTCTGGGGCTGTGCTTTTGAAAGAAGCAGCAAGCTTTAGAATCATAGAATCACAGAATCAAACAGGTTGGAAGAGACCTCCAAGAAACAGCAAGCTTTAGAATCATAGAATCACAGAATCAAACAGGTTGGAAGAGACCTCCAAGAAACAGCAAGCTTTTAGAATCATAGAATCACAGAATCAAGCAGGTTGGAAGAGACCTGCAAGCTCACCCAGCCCAACCTAGCACCCAGCCCTACCCAATCAACCAAACCATGGCACTGAGTGCCCCATCCAGGCTTGCCTTGAACACCTCCAGGGGTGGCAACTCCACCACCTCCCTGGGCAGCCCATTCCAATGCCAATCACTCTGTGAAGAACTTCCTCCTAACACCCAGCCCAGAGCTGCCCCTACACTGTGTTGCCGAGGCCTGGAGCAGTGCCGGAGCGCTACAGCCTGAGGCTGTGGAGCTCTCTGTACCCAGGCTGCCTGAATCGCTTTCTAAGTAGCTTTCATTTATCTGCTCCTGAGCTGTTGGCTTTTGGAAGTGCTAATTGCAGATTGCAGGTTAGCAGGTGAGGCATTCAGCATAACCTGGCTCGTTCTGCCTTAATTGTAGGTGGCCTCTGGTGACAGTGACGTATCGCGAGGTAAAATCAGCAAGTTCTCTTCCTCCCCAACTCCTTCCTCTACAGCTGTTCTGCCTGATGCTGCTAGTGTTTCCATGGAAACAAGCCAGCTCCTGGCTTCCTCTTCCCATTGAGCACTGTCACTTACTCATCTGGGAAAAGCATTCTGCCATGGCAGAAATGCCACGGAGGTGATCTGTGCTGTCCTGTCAGAAATGGGTGCTGTCAGGTGCCCATGCATGAACCCAGCTTTGTCTTCAGAGCCCCCAAAACATTCAGGTTCGTGGATCTAGAGAGAATTTGCTGTGGTGTAACTGGGAGTGGGAGTTAGCTCAACACCCAGAGACACCCAGAGACCATAGCTCTGCTCTGAGGACAGGCTGAGAGAGTTGGGGCTCTGCAGCCTGGAGAAGAGAAGGCTTCCAGGAGACCTTAGAGTAGCCTTCCAGGATCTGAAGGGGGTTCCAGGAAGGCTGGGGAGGGACTATTGACAAGGTCTTGCAATGCCAGGACAAGGGGAATGGGTTTGAAGTGGCAGAGGGGAGATTGAAAGTGGATGTTAGGAGGAAGTTGTTTGCAGTGAGGGTGGTGAGGCACTGGCACAGGTTGCCCAGGGATGTTGTGGAGCACAGAAGCACAGAATGTGATTTTTGATCACTTTGGGTGATTCTGTGCTCCACAACCTCCCTGATGGTGTTCAAGACCAGGTTGGACAAGGCCTTGAGTGACCTGTGCTAGTAGGAGGTGTCCCTGCCTATGGCAGGGGGTTGGAACTGGATAATCTTTGAGGTCCTGTTCAACCTTACTATTCTGTGATTCTATAACCACAGTGTGGGAAGGGTTCTCACCTGGCAAACCAGGTTCCCTTCCTTGACATGGTCAGTGTGCAAGGTGCTACCTGTCACATTGGTTTGCTGTGGCAAAACTCCTGCCCAGTGCTTTGATTTGGGGGTGAGAATTTATCTTCAGAGTGGCTGAGGTGGTGGTGGGAGGAATAGCTCATAGCTGCTGCTAGCAGATGATGTGTCACTGCAGTGTGCCAGGGCACAGGGTGCAGGCAGGATGTGAAAGCAGTGATGTAAGGAAGCTGGTGCCTTCAAAGTCCCCTCTTCCTAAAGCACCTGCTGCTTAGCCCATGGTGAATGTCCCCATCCATGCCTCCTGCAGAAGGCAGCACTTTTCCTTTCTTTGGTGGCCTTGTGTTAGTTGTAGTCAAAGACCTTCAGAATTCAGACTGATCCCAAACCCTTGATTAGTTTCCTTTGCTGTAGGAAATTTAAGATATTTTAAAGGCAGTTTCTGTAGAGCTTGCTGGTCCTGTCCCACTCCACCCCAGCATTCGTTCACAGAAGGTGACACTTCTCTTCCTATAACATTGCCTTGCAGTGGCTGTAGCAGGCCCAGAGGAAAGCAAAGGCATCCCTGCAAAATGTTTGCTATTCCAATCACCTCCTGGGGAGTGGTAGCCACAAGCTCTGCTATGGGAGAAACAACTCTTCACAGGGTGTCAGGGGTTGGGAGGGACCCAAAGAGCTCATCAAGTCCAACCCCCCCTGCCAGAGCAGGACCAGACAATCCAGCTCAGGGCACACAGAACACATCCAGACAGGCCTGGAAAGGCTCCACAGAAGGAGACTCCAAAACCTCTCTGGGCAACCTGCGCCAGTGCTCTGGGACCCTTCCAGGCAAGAAGTTCCCTCTTGTGTTGAGCTGGAACCTCCTGTACTGCAGCTTCCATCCATTGCTCCTTGTCCTATCCCAGGCAGCAGTGAGCAGAGCCTGTGTTCCCCTGCTCCTGACCCCCAGCCCTCAGATACTTATAAACATTTATTAAATCCCCTCTCAGTCTTCTCTTCTCCAGACTAA
>WBNM01014125.1:7994-22234 GCA_013399055.1 Ramphastos sulfuratus
GACAGTTCTTGAGCTATATCAGAGTGAATCTGTCCAAGCCACAAGCTACCAGCTTTGCCAGAAGCTTGTTGTGGCAGACAAAGGCTTTGCTGAAGTCCAGGTAGACTACATCCACAGCCTGCCCTGCATTGACCAGGAAGGTAACCTGATCAGAAAAGGAGATCAGGCTGGTCAGGCAGGATCTGCCCTTCCTAAACCCGTGCTGGCTGGGCCTGATCCCTTGGCCATGCTGTAGGTGCTGTGTGATGGCACTCAAGATGACCTGTTCCATAACCTTGCCTGGCACTGAGGTCAGGCTGACAGGTCTGGAATTTCCTGGTTCCCCCTTTCTGCCCTTCTTGTGGATGGCATCACATTGGCAGCTTCCAGTCTTTGGGCACCTGTGCAGTGAGCCAGGACTGTTGATAAATGATGGAGAGCAGCTTGGCCAACTCATCTGCCACCTCTCTCCGCACCCTAGGATGGATCACATCTGGTCCCGTGGACTTGCAACGATCCAAGTGGCTCAGCAGGTCACTTACTGCTTCCTCCTGGATTACAGGGGGACTATACTGGTCCCTGGCTCCACCTGCCAGTTCAGGAGGCCACTTGTCCTGGAGACTCTGTCCCACTATTGAAGACTGAGGCAAAGAAGGTGTTAAGTGCCTCTGCCTTTTCCTCATCTTTTGTTACTACATTCCCTTCTGCATCTAATAAGGAGTGGAGGTTGTCCTTGCCCCTTCTTTTGCCATTAATAGATTTATAGAAGCATTTTTTATTCTCCTTCACAGCAGTGCCCAGTCTAAGTTCTAAATGGGCTTTTGCCTCTCTAATTTTTTTCCTATAAGACCTAGCAATGTCCTTAAACTCTTCCTGGGATACCTCCCCTTTTTCCCAAAGGTGATACCCCCTCTTTTTTTTCCTTTAGTCCCTCTAGAAGCTCCTTGCCCATCCAGCCTGGCTGTCTCCCTCATCAGCTTGCCTTCTGGCACATTGGCACAGTCTGTTCCTGCACCTTCAAGAGTTCTTTCTTGAAGCAGGTCCAGGCTGCCTGCACCCCTTTGTTTTTAAGGGCTGTTTCCCAAGGAACTTTCCAAGTTAGTTCCTTAAATAAGCTGAAGTCTGCCTTTTGGAAGTCCATTGTGGAGGTTCTGTTGATGCCCCTCCTGGTTTCATCATATATTGAAAACTCTCTAATTTCATGGTCACTGGACCCCAGGCAGGCTCTGACCACCACATCTCCCACCAGCCCTTCTCTGTTTGTGAGCAGCAGAATCAGCCAGTTCAGCTAGGTAGGGTCAGACAACAGGAGTCACTGCCACTTCAAGCAATTTCAGTTTGCAGGCTCATGGGTAGGGATTTTGTGTCATATCTAGGCTCTGCTTCTTTTCCATAAGAACATAGCTCTCTACACCAGAAGCCATGTTGGAGGAGAAGAGCTGCGCTGCCATTGAAGGGTGACTCCATTTTGGTGACTCTTCAGGACACCACAGTGGCAGAATTCACCAACCCCACTGTCGTTCATCACAGTGTTACTACACATGCACACCATAGCTGTTCTCACAGCTCACACTGACAACAGTGAAAACAAAATATTGCCATGGGGCAATCATCTAATCTGTGGAAGGAATAGAGATAATGAAGCTGGCCAGTAATATCTGTGGCTTCAGAAGATGTTGGCTGAGTGATGTGAGGCTTGATAGTACTGCATGTGGTGCCAGATACAGCCTTGGACGTGATGAGTCCACCAGCCTCCTAAATAATCTCACATATTACAGACACTCAGCTTCAGTGCTTCCCAGGAAACTCTGTTGTTCTAAAACCTGATACTAAATGAGGAGAACAGCACAAAGAAACTCTTCCCGGAGTTTTCAACACCCTGAGATCTTTACCTAGAGATCTGGGAGTCACCAGCCAGGCCACAGTTTTCCTTCCATTCTCACAGAGACAATGAGACTCTTCTTCTTTTTCCACTGGAGCAGCCAGGAAGTGAGTAGACTGAGCCAGAGTCACACTGACCTGCCAGTAGTAGATAGAAGCTCAACGAAGGAAGGGTGACCATGGGAGCTAGAAAGTCATAGTAACAGCTACATTTTCAATAGCAAAAAAGCAAGGAGATGGAGTTGTGGGTTCTGTATTTGGAATATATAGGAGGAATAAGGTAAGAATTTCAGGGGTGAAGGATCTAGGGGTACTTAGAGACAAGAAGGCTAAGTGAAGGCAAGAGATGTACAAGAAGGTACACACAGGATTTAAACCTTCCTTACCCTGATGCAGGCAGTCAGGTAGTTGAAAACGGTGGCTTTTAGCGTGAAGGACTCACCACGCACCACAGAGTAGGGCATGGTAAGCTCTACAAAGAAGGGTTGGATGGCTCTGAAGGACACTGTTGGGGACAGGCCAAAGCCTGTGTCTGCTGAAGTGCAGAATGCGTTGGCTTTCCACTCGGTGATGGTGTCAGGGATTGTCACATCTAGATCAGCATTTCCCTCAGAGCTGATGAAGCACAGATAGCAAGGACAGAGGGATAATTTTTATGGCATTTTGCTGACAATTTTCACCCTTTTTAGCCTACTGCCTGTGCAGCTGATGGGAACACAGTGTGTTTATTACTGTAAGACCACACCACATCTACTTCCAGCCACTCATTGGATAAATCTAACCACAGATGAAGAAAATTCTATCTCAGGATTGCCACGTGATCTCTGCAAACAATTAAGGACTTTTTGGCATTGAAAAGCCTTACAAACATGGGGAGATTCAAGTTTTCACTTTAAAAACCCAGTTCTATTAGAAAAGAAGGAACTAGGTCAATGTGCTCACCTTATAGGCACTAAACTCCAAATCCATGTTTCCGGGAAATACTTTCGGACTGTCTCCATCAGCTTTTCAGGAGTGTTTAACGTGTCACTATGTCTAGCTGGCAGACGGCCTGAATGTGATGAAATGGAAAAGAAAGTAACTACTGATAACTCCAAATAAGCAAGATCTACGTCAGCATCATGCTTCAGTCTGAGAAAGTGGCAATCAGAAGCTGCACTGGCAGCAGATGTTTGCTTTGGCTATAGTGAGCACAGGTACCAAGAGTTCAAGGTCAGGACATATTTAAGAAGAGACAGCCTTGTATTATTTCCAACTGGTCTCCAGTGAACCTCAAAGTTTGCGAGGCAGCACTTCCACAAGGATGTCAGAGCAAAGAGCTATTTACGACCTTCTCTGCAAGCAGCCTTTTCCCTTTCACGAGAAAAGGAAGTCTTAACACGACTTGTCCAGTCCATCAGGGTAGCTAGCAATAGAACATCCTTCTTTTGCATTGCAGTGTTTTGAGTAGGGTCCTTGTGACTCTGATAACTCAATAACTAGGCTGAAGATGTTCAAACCGAAAACATGCAACTGGAATTTTGGAGGGGTAAGGCCAGAAAGTTTTACTAAACCTATATTTCCACATACAAAAATTATTTCCAAGAAAATATTTTGAGTTTGCAGTGATATCTGGAAAGAAGATGTCTTTCTTTTACTTTGGTTTTGAACAACTTAGTTTGCTTGGCTTTAGAAACAGAAAGAAAATTTCACCCAAGCACATAAAGAAGAAAAAAAATATAACTAAACTCTAGTTTTGGTCATCTTTGCTTTGGCTAAATTAATTTCTACATTTGGATAATATTCTTAGTCCCAAAACCAAGTTAGCACTGGAGATTTTGTCATCCACTTCATCTGGTTTTGACCATACATAAAATTGGATGAGTCAATGACAGACTAAAAACTGTATTGGAAACCCCTTACGTGATATTTGGGGAAATAAGTCTGCTCTAAAAGCCTAGTGGACAGAGAATTTAGCAGCAAAGTAATATCCTCCACTCTGCCAGAGTCTTTGAAAAGTACCTGGTTCTGTTGACTTCTCATGTGGAGTCACAGAACTTGTTTATAGGCCTTCTTGACCCGGAAAAAGAGATAAGCCCCACATTCATGCAGAAGCTTAAATCTGTAAACTCACCAATTCAGTACTACTTCCAATGGTTCAGTTCACAACCCCAGCTTTTGTTTAAGTATTCACCCCAAAATACAGACAGGAACTCTGCTCAGAATAGAGGTAAGAACAAAACCCAGTTCCTTTACCGCCTGTCCTCATAGCATACGTAGGTGCTGCAGACATGACTGAAGGTGATGCAAAGCGAGTGCTTTCAGGTACCATATTCTCAATGCTGCAATACCAAGGTTTCCTCACCTTGGTATTTGTGAAAATCTTTAAACCCATTTCCTATGGGAGAGAAACCAAACATTTATTTGTTACTGATTCCTGTTCAGGTTTACACAGCAGACCTGATGTGGTATTTTACTGCTAAGAAAGGAGAAGCTGTTGCTTTCTGTGGATTGGGTCTTGAGATGATCCTGCTAACCTTGAGTCTGGGTGCCTGGATGACTCAGAGGGAACAAAGCATAGATCCCCTCTGTTTCTGTTTCTAGGACCCTGGTTCCAGTCCATTTCCAGCCTCTAGGGGTCAAGATGAGAGAAAGCTGCATCTCTAGGAGGAAATGTCTGTGTCTATTATGCAGCTCAAGGCTGTATTGAGCTATTTGGGGCAATTGTAATGGCACAGGATTATTTACTTCTCATTAGAACCTCATTTCAAGTCAACCTTGAACTTCTTCCTGTAAGAGGAAAACTGATCCCTTTTCCACCAAGGGGGGAGCAAAGCTGGGAAGACAGGTGAAGCTTATGACTCACTGAACTTGTTTCTGGATAAAAAATAGTGTGAGATCGTTCAGATTCACAAACTCTTCCCTTGTTACATTGCTAAAGAGCTTAAGCTAAAGGTTTAAGTGTTCTCAGTCCTTCTCCCACCCTGCTCTCACTAACTATGCAAGAGGTCTATACCTTTAGGATGGTGTAAGTGTCTTGTTCATTCATCTCCACTACTGGAGAATATGTGATCCCATTCAGTACTATCTTCTTCAAAGGGATGCAATTCTCCTGGGGCTCCTCCAAGAATGTGTCTGGACCATGGACAGAACCATACAATTCCTTCCCTGGCAGTAAGCTATACACCTAGGCAGAAAGAATCGTTGAAAGACTTAGGTTGGAAGGGACCTTAGAGATTGTTTACTCCCACCCCCCTGACATGGGCAGGATATTTCCATTTTCAGTGTCCATTGTCACAAAATACAACAGAGGGAGCTGGATTCAAGCACCGCAACAGTCCCATCACCTGCATGCCTCTGGTGGGAGCAATAGCAATTTGGGAGTTCAACAAGAGATCCAAATTTGGAGATACTGCCTCTTTTATTACGGTCAGCATGTTACTCTGGTTATTAGGGCTCAAATATATAAACAATTACTGCATCCATTCCATCTGCAGTACTTGCCCTTACTCAGGGATTATTGTTTGCTGCTTGGTATGAGGGGAATAAATTCTTTGCTGCGTCCAGAGGCTTAAAGAAAATTAATCCATAGTTGGGACACAATAACTGAAAAATGATCATCGAACACACAACAGTGTTTGGCTGTGGCCAGGAGAAGCAGTCCCCTTAAAAAAGCTTCTTAATTCCATCCCTACAATTATACAAAACACCAAAGAAACAGCTGCTGCCCAGTTCTCATTTTCTGGAGGAAGACAAAAAAGAGCACTAGGCAGCTTTCCTGGGTCAGCACTGACAAAAGGGGCTGTTCAATGTCCACTCCAGCATTGGTCTGCAGTTACTCTGACCGCACTCTGACTTGCTCCACAAACTTACAGAACTGGGTGACAGTTCAGCTTCTGACTTCATGAGGACAACACTCTTGTCCACAGCACGGACAGCACAGAGGGAGTTCGGTGAGGCTCTGAACAGCAAATGAGCATCAGAGGAAGGCAGGCCTTCAGAAGGAGAGAAGCTTAAATCCACCTGTAGCCACAGGAAAAACTATGTCATATATGCTCTACCCTTGCAGAACTTTTCCCTCCAATTCATAGAATCATAGAACTGTTGAGGTTAGAAGAGACCTTTGAGCTCATCAAGACCCAGTGCTTATCTGGAGCTCACAATCCCACCACAGCTGCTAAGCCACTGTCACCAAACAATGACTCTCAGCACACATCTTTTAAATACCTCCAGGGATGATGACTCCGACTGCTCCCTGGGTGACCTGTTCCAATGCTTGATAACCCTTTCTATGAAGAAATTTTTCCTGATATCCAACCTGAACAACCTGAAGAAGCAAGGATGCCTGGAGCAGTAACACAATATCTACTGGATGGTAAGGATTCTGAGGAACTAGTCTGTTAGTTGAGGTCTAACAGACCCATGTACCTTCTTCAAAACATAACTTAAAATTTGTCCTGTCACTTGTTCCGTGTAAGAAGAGACCAACCCCTGCCTTATTCCAGTCTCCTCTGAAGTAGTTGTAGAGGGCAATGAGGTCTCCTCTCACCCTCTTCTGAAGACTAAGCAATCCCAGTTCCCTCTGCCATTCACCAGCTTAGCTGTTCTTCTTTGGACACACTCCATCACCACATCCATGTCCTTGTGGTGAGGAGCCCAAAGCAGTGCTGAGCAGAGGTGGGCAATCACATCCCTACACCTGCTGGCCACAATTTTCCTGATACAAGTCAGGATGGCATTGGCCTTCATGGCCACCTAAACACACTGCTGGCTCATATTCATCCAGCTGTCAATCAGCACCCCTTGGTCCTTCTCTACTGGGCAGCTCTCCAGCCACTCTGCCCCAAGCCTGTAACATTGCATGGGGTTGTTGTGGCCCGAGTACAGCATTTGACCCTTGATCTTGTTGAATCTCATAGAATTGGCTTCAGCCCAGCTATCCAGCCTGTCCAGATCTCTCTGCAGAGCCTTCCTGCCCTCCAGTAGATTGACAGACCTAACCAATTTGGTGTTGCCTGAAAAGTTACTGGGCACTCAATCACCTCATCTAAATAGAGATGTTAAAGAGAACTGCCCCCAGTGCTGAGCTCTGGAGAGCACCACTTGTAACTGTCTGCTAAGTAGGATTTAACTTCATTCACCACAATTCTTTGGTCTCAGTGACACTTCCAAGGAGGGTGAGCTGAGATATTTGTGTTAGGATCCTCTTGTAGGATGCTATACCTGTTTTGCACAGTCATCTTGGGGAGTGGAGCATTGAAGTGCATCAGTTCCAACCTTACAAAGCCCATGTAGGCATGCCACACACCTCCACACTCCCTCTGTGCTACGACAGAGCTGAGATTCTTTCATTCAGTGCCAGAGGAATCAGTACTAACTTTGGTGACTTCAAGTTTCACAATTGCTCATAAAACTTTTAAGATCATTTCCTGTTTTATAGCCACTGTGAATAGGATGAGATAATCCCACATAGCGTCTAGGTTTGTTCAGGCAGCTAAAGTGAGGTCTTGAACCAGGTTAAGGTCTGCCAGATTTGTGTGCCTTCTCCAAAACCTAACTCACAACTCTAATGACCCCCTACAGATCTCTGCTCTGGAAGTTCTTGTTAGAAGTAGTTGTTGTCATTACCATCTCACAAGATTTTGTAATAAGAGGTCTGATCTGCATAAATATTCCCTCTCCTCAACAGCACAAATCCATCCCTAACATGCAATGATCAAAGCATCTTCAGAGTAAACATATTGTCATCAGCTGTCAGTGTCCCTCATGTCCCAATCAGACCACAGCATGCCTTTTGCTGACACCCCTCCCACCTCTCCCAGGGTGGACTCATCATCTTGAGACTGTGAAAGCAATACTCTTCAGGAAATGGCAAGATAAGGACAGCAGCAAACTTGCTACTAGGAAAATTGCTTAGCATAGAGATGGTCCTGTGATTCTGCCTACTCTGCCAACTGCTTTGACTTCAGGATGCTTTCAGAGAGGGAAGCAATATCTAAGCATGTAAATCACTTGGCTTGCACCCAAACTTTAATGCATGATCTTTAATAGTATGACATTTAATATATGAACAAAATTCAGGTGAACAAGCTCCTACAGTGACACTAGTCTCAAGAACGTGTTTACCTTGGGGTTTAGCAGGACAAAAGACTGGTCTTTAGGAAAACCTACTATTCTGAAGTCTTGATAAATTTTAGAGGTTGTTCTCTTCTTAAGGCTGCTTGTACATTGGTCTACCATTCTGCTCAAGAAATATGTAGGGCCATAGAAGAAAAATGGCCTACAGAAAATGCTCACAGAAAGAAAGCCTTATTAATCTTCACTTTCTTAGTTTCTCCATTGTTATTAAAGCATCACTGTGCATTGCTCAGTAGATTCAGGCAAGGTTTACCTGCACTCACATACAATAGAAACTACAATCACATAATCACAGAATTAACCAGGTTGGAAAAGACCTCTACGATCATCCAGTCCAACCTATCGCCTAACACCTTCTAATTAACTAAACCATGGCACTAAGAGCCTCATCCAGCCTCCTTTTAAATACCTCCAGGGATGGGGATTCCACCACCTCCCCAGGCAGCCCATTCCAATGCCAATCACTCTTGCTGTGAAAAATTTCTTCCTAACATCTAGCCTAAACCTGCCCTGGTGCATTTTGAGGCTGTGTCCTCTTGTTCTGTCATTGGTTGTTTGGGAGAAGAGACCAACCCCGCCTGGCTACAACCTCCTTTCAGGTAGTTGTGGACAGCAATAAGGTCTCCTCTGAGCCTCCTCTTCTGCAGGCTGAACCACCCCAGCTCCCTCAGCCTCTCCTCACAGGGCTGTGCTCCAGCCCCCTCGCCAGCCTTGGTGTCCTTCTCTGGACACATTCCAGTACCTCAACAACTTTCTTAAATTGAAGGGCCCAGAACTGGACACAGTACTCAAGGTGTGGTCTAAGCAGTGCTGACTACAGGGGCAGTCCTAGTCCTGCTGGGCACACTATTCCTGACACAGGCCAGGATGCCATCGGCCTTCTTGGTCACCTGGGTACACTGCTGTTCAGTCAGCTGTCAATCAGTACCCCCAGGTCCCTCTCTGCCTGGCTCCTCTCCAGCCACTCTGTCCCCAGCCTGTAGCACTGCATGGGGTTGTTGTGGCCAAAGCGCAGAACCCAGCACTTGGACTTGTAAAAACTCCTGGTGCTGGACTGTGCCCATCTGTCCAGCCTGTCCAGGTCCCACTGCAGAGCCCTCCTGCCCTCTAACAGATCCACACCTGCTCCCAGCTTGGTGTTGTCTGCAAACGTACTGACGGTGGACTCAATCCCCTCAATGTCGAGATAAAGTGTACAGGAGGTGAAACATTTCACAAGAATGATCTCCCACTGGATTGAATCTGTGTGTTTTATTTTTGCTCTAGGACCCCACAAGCAGCCACTTCATCCCTGGAATGAGTTTGAAGGAGTGAAATACACACATATTGTATGACCTAAGTATGACCTAAGATATGCTGTCCTCTTTTTCCTTAACCAGGGCCATCTGCGAGATCAGTGGCTGTGACTGCTTTCTAGGAGAGGTTTTATCAGTGCAGTGCCTGCGAGCACCTTTTTTCCCAACAGTTCATCTCCTTCACAAACCAGTAATCAGTGAATGACTGATAAGTGGCTTGCTCAGTTTTAGTAAATCTAAAGGCAGGAGCTTAGCCAGGCCAAATAAGGGAACTTGACCATGTTCCAGTCCAATGGTTGCTGCCTCAAGAAGTGGACACTCACCTCATTGCTGAAACACTTTTCTACGATAAACTTGGCTGAATCAGCAATCACTTCCCTGCTGGGGGCAGTGGTGTAGACAAGCACTTGGGCCACTGGAGCAATATCAGCTTCTACAGGCAGCTGGAGCAAGAAGACACCATTGGCTAGCAAACAAAACAAGAGCAAAAGTTAAGGTACAGGAAGCAGCCAAAATTCTCAGTTTTACTTCAAGCTGAACTTCATCCTAGCCGTGATGAAATGGCAGACCTCCAGATGGGATGAACAGAAATGTGTAAGTTCTGTTTTCCAGTGCATAAGCATGTTGAATTTTGGTTTAGCTTCTAAAAAAACAGACCATCAGTCTCTTTTAGGAGCACTGGAGCCCCAGAAATGTAGTGCCAGCAGAAAGATGACTGGCACATGGAATTACAGCACATCTGTATCAAGGCTAAATAGAGGTAGAAAAGAAATCTCAAACTCTTCACGTATCTTAGGGGACATGGAAATGTAGATCTCTGCATTTACATGGAAGCAGTGTGTATGTCTGCCAACGTTTCCTGGCTTACCAAGACAGTGGCAATTTGGCAAGGGAGAGGAACTCACCACTTTCCTGGTCCAAATCCAGAATGTGAGTGCCTGCATGCTTAATGATTCCCTTGGTCATCACCTGGATGGAATGAGAAAGCCTGCTGTGATCAAAGTTGTGCATAAGCTAAACCTTAAAGATGAGGAACTTGAAAGGAGAGGGTGTACTGCTTACACCCTGCTCAGCTGATTTTTGCCTTCCTGTAACAGAATCCCACTTCCCACTCTTTGTTGGGTTTTTGGTTTTTTTTGGTTTTTTTTTTTTGTGGGAAAAGAACATATGAAGAATGATGGAAAAATGTTTAAAGCTTGCTGTCACAAACCACAATGTCTGTCTCCAGCTGCCCTACAATTACCACTGACAACGTCACCATATGGCACGTGCAAGCTTACCAAGTAGTAAAAGACAATTTTCTTCTGCTCTTCTACAGCTTCCGGAGTCAAAATATAGTGCACCCGGATCAGTGTGGAGGAGCCACAGTTCAGTGTCTCAGACTTGGGCTCAATTTTGAGGAAGCTATTACTAGGAGAGTAGAAGTGCTTTAGTGGGAGGTAGCCTTCTTCATAACGTGGAGAAACCCAGGAACGGTCATAGCAGTAGGGGTGCACTTTATGAATCGCCTGGAAAAGAAGACAATACACAAGCAAATCCTCAAGCACAGATAGCTGAACTGTAGCCAAAATTCACAGGCTCATATTAAAGGTTTGGTATTTTTTGTGTTTAAGCAACAAAGTAATCTACCAAAAAAAAACCCCACAAGTTTGGGAGATGACCTCACTCCCAGAGAAGCTGGAGTACATCTCAGTCAAACTGAACTATATCAGTTGTTTGCTTCCCACCAGGATCAGCTCAAAGGCTCTTTACCCTAACACCCTGCTGTGCTGGTTTGAGGTTAATATTTGCCTTCTCTAATATCCTGTTAAAGAAAAATGAAGCTGATTTTTATTTTCCTTCTCATTATTGGTGCTGGAGAAGGAATAATGCTGTTCAGTTCAGAGATTACCAATGCTAAGATCAAGACAAAGATGCTGTAGAAAAGGTGGAAAGGTCTCCACTCAAGAATCCATGCCCTAAACTGAAGAGATGTTTTGGAGCTGAGAGTCCAGGTTTTGTTATAAATGAGAGCAAGAAGAAGGTATTTCACATTTAGAAGGGTACTGCTTCACCATTTCATCTGCCTAACGTGCCGTTTTTTCTGTATCTCTCTCACTATCCTTGGAAGTCCTTGCCTTTTAATTACACTGCACAGTTCTGAAAGCTCCAAGCACCTAGTGGGTAACTTCTGTATAATCTTTAATGATTTTAATGTGGGACAAGAGAATTGCAGGAAGAAGAGAAAATACAATTCTAGGCAATCTACCATATTCTAGGGTGAAGTATTATAAAACATGCATATTACACATATACATATGCATATACACAATGGAAATAATGCATTTTCCATTAACAAAGGGATGCTCAGTATCACTCTCCCCAGATAAACAAATTCTTAGGGAGAGAATGCCTATGAATAGTTCATACTCCATTTCTTTTTATGGCAGGAAAAAGAAAAAACAAAAACACACACATGCAAAAAACCCCAATGAAATAAGGAGGACCACTTAGAAACTCAGAATGATAATTAAACCCCTGAGAAATGCAAATTGCCTTATCTGACCATAAAGAATATTGAGATACTTGGGAAAACATTTAATCAAAAAGCCCACAAAGCACTTGTAGCAATGCACCATGTGAGTTAGCACCACTCTTGAAACAGATTTGTCTAGGTAGAACTGGTGATCCCTTGGAGTAGAACGGACTGTTAGGATCTTCTGATGTTTCTTCTAACATAATACTGCTATTGCAAGCAAAAATCTTATACAAGCTAAGTGCAATTGTGACATGGCAACCTGGTTTGTTCTGCAACTATTTCCACCAGATTGGTGTCAAGTTTAGCATGAACCAGGAACAAGAAGCTAAGTGCTTTTGCATATATAGTAGAAACTTCAGAGGTACTTCCAGCCCTGTGGGTCACTTCATCACCTCCTTTGGCTGCAGGACTCACCCTAATTCCAACAGAATCAAAGTTCAGCATGGAAGTGTTCAGGGAAAACCATGCCCTGCCTTCTTCATTTGTTGTGTAGTTTGTTTCCTGGTCTCCTTGTAAAGAAATCCTCACAGTTTCATTGGCCATTGGAGCACCAGATCCATCCACTAGTTTCACCTGGAGGGGCAAAAACAGTACAGTATAGAAGGAGAGGAACATCTGCCACCTGATAGACCACCAAGCTAAGATTGGTTGGCTTAGGGCTCCACTGCACTTTACATGTGCATTAACTGTCTGTTTCAGAGAGAGCTGCAAACTTTCCCAATCTTATTTCTTAGGCTCTTTCTTATCTTCACCTTTGAGTCAGAGGAGAGGACATGGAGACTGACACACACTCACACGCCTTAGGTCTCCTATTAAATGGGTGACTGGAAAAGCAGAATTCTGCCTGACTGGAGAAGTGGAAGCACAAGGACAGAATGAGGACTGTGCTCTCAGCTACTGTTTCCCAGTTGAAGAGCCTGCAGAGGAGAGGGGGCCCACAAGGATTAGCTGCATTGAGCTTTGGCATCTTTGCAGAGGGGGTGGGCATCTATCTTGTCCAGGAGGTTTGGTACTGTGATTGACGGGCACTCCTGGCATTCCACTCTCATTCTCTTGTTTTCCTACCTGCCCAAAGAAGGGAATTCCAGGTTTGTAGTAGGAATCTGAGTGCTCAAATGTGATTTTGCTGATGGTGGTTGTGATCTCAGAGAAGCTTGTTCCAGTCAACTCCACTCCTGCAGGGAGAAGCATGAAGAATTAATTTGCCATTGTCTGACCAGAATTACTTTTATTCCAGGCCAACCCTCCTTTGCTGGATAAGTGATTTTGTTGATGCTCCTGGCCTCCAGGCAGGAAAACTTCAGAATTCCAGAAAAGCAAAGGTCTGCTTTCATCTGCCATTCCCATTTGGCAAGTCTCTCTGCTGCTCTCTCTTGGGTTCATTACAGAGGTCTTTGATCCAGATAATTCATACCTGTCTCCTCCTCTTTAATCTTAGCCTCCACATGGAGTTTATTCTCATATCCACTTCTCTTGAGCTGGAATAACTTGGTCTTTACCACTTCAGAAATGCAGCCATAGTTGTCTGTCTGTTTAAGGAAAACAAACAAGTCTCATTTTTATAATGTTTGTCCAACTTAGTGAATCCATCCTTGTACATTGCTCTGAATTGGAAGAGAAACCATTATCTCATTCCCTCTGCTGTTTTGATCAAAACTGGAAAAGCAGATAAATCATTTGGCAAGGAGCATTCTGAAGTACTTGCAGCAGCATCAGGGCAAAGAGTTTGCAACTTAGATTTTTTTGTATGTGTGTGAAGTTTGAAATTGCTACTTGCTACAGAAACACAGGGAATTATTCGAGTGTATGCTACGGAGAAGTTTGTATCAGGCACTGCTGACTCAAAACGCACAAGCCCTAAGAGCGATATATAAACCAAAACCTCTCTGTATGTGTAGAAAGATGACAACTGGAAAAAGTATTTCCAAAGTTTGCAGCCTCTCTTTGGCATCTTCCTGTGCAAGGCTGGTCTCCACAGGAAAGGGAAGAGAGGCATGTATCACAGTATCACAGTATCACCAAGGTTGGAAGAGACCTGAAAGATCAACAATTCCAATCCATTACCACAGACCTCAAGACTAGACCATGGCACCAAGTGTCACGTCCAAACCCGCCTTGAACACCTCCAGGGACGGTGACTCCACCACCTCCCTGGGCAGCCCATTCCAGTAGTGAATGACTCTCTCGGTGAAGAACTTTCTCCTCACCTCCAGCCTAAACTTCCCCTGGCACAGCTTGAGACTGTGTCCTCTTGTTCTGGTGCTGGTTGCCTGAGAGAAGAAAGCAACCTCCTCCTGGCCACAACCACCCTTCAGGTAGTTGTAGACAGCAATAAGGTCTCCTCTGAGCCTCCTCTTCAACGGGCTAAACAATCCCAGCTCCCTCAGCCTCTCCTCATAGGGTTTGTGCTCGAGGTCTCTCACCAACCTCATTGCCCTTCTCTGGACACG
>WBNM01014125.1:22442-43297 GCA_013399055.1 Ramphastos sulfuratus
CTGATCATAGAAGGAGATCAGGTTGGAGAGGCAGGATCTGCCCTTCCTAAATCCATGTTGGCTGGACCTGAGCCCTTGGCCATCTCTCAGGTGCACAGTTATTGCCCCCAAGATAATCTGCTCCATCACTTTCCCTGGCACTGAGGTCAGGCTGACAGGCCTGTAGTTTCCAGGTTCCTCCATCTGACCCTTCTTGTGGATGGGGATCACATTGGCCAGTTTCCAGTCGTCTGGGACCTCTCCGGTGAGCCAGGACTGGTGGAAAATGATGGAGAGCAGCTTGGCCAGCTCATCTGCCAGCTCTCTCAGGACCCTAGGATGGATCCCATCCGGTCCCATGGACTTGTGGGTGTCCAAGTGGCTCAGCAGGTCCCAAACTAATTCCTCATGGACTTCCAGGGCAACACACCGCTCCCCGACCCCATCACCTAGCTCAAGAGGCCACTTGTCCTGAACTCCTCCCTCCTCACTGTTGAGGATGTAAATGAAACTTATCACTGCAGCGTCCATATTTTCTTTTAAGGCAGATAACATTTTATCATGAGTAACAGCAGCACCAGAGGGATCACACTGTAGCAGACCCCAAGGGCCACAAGAATGCCATCTGCATTCATTCTTGTCCTGCCATATTTCCACAAGTGCTCTTACCCCATCTTCTGTCAGTTATTGCACCTATCTATGTTTCAAACACCATTTAGTTTTGCTATTGTAGACTTGTCAATCTGATGAGTGAAAAAAGCATGGGCATTTTTCTGTATTAATCACTGCTGCTAAACCCATATTCCTTTTCTTCTTGCTCAAGATGCATCGACCCTTCCTGACTTCTATTCCTTTGCTGCTTCTAGCAACAAGTTCTCTAGTGTAAGCCAACTGCAATTCTGCTCTCATTGCTCACATCTTTTCTCTCTTCTCCACCCGACCTTTTTCACTGTTGTTTCTTTCATCTTTTCCTTTCCCATCACCTTCTTGCCTTTACATACATCTTTCTTAATGCAAAGACCTTCTCCCGGTTTTCATATTTCATCTTGCACCCAACATCCTCTCCTTCTTCAAGGACTCTCTTCCCTCTTCACACTGTGCTTGCACATACTCAGTGCAAGCCTGTGCCTACAAGGCATGATCAATAAACAACACTTTCTCCTATCATCACAAGGGTACTCATGCCTCACCTGTCCAGAGAACTCATCACATACTGCTTTAGACTCTTCACCATAGCAGGTGGTAGCTGCATATTCAAAATTCCGGCAGACACGGAAGCTGACGAGGCCAGGAACAGGCTTCCCAAATGTGTAGCTACCAGTAGCAAGGATTGAAAGAAAAACAGAGCCATTAGGAGTGTGAGAAGGATGGAGAAACACTATGAGCTCATCCCCAGTGGAGCCAGGACTCTTCCCTAGAGCTGCCTCTGGGATATGGCAAAGTCATAACAGGAAGTAATTTGGTAAAAATTTAGGACAGAGTTTGGTGACAAGGGTAGGAGCACTGTTTCTTATAGTCCTCTGTGAAGGATATGGTTTAGCACCAGACTTGGTAGACTAAGATAATGGCCAGACTCAATCTTAAAGATCTTTTCCAACCAAAATAATACTTCAATTCTAATACTGATTTAGCTGAGAGTACCCCCTCATACTGGAGAACATGTTGCACTATCTACCCCACCATCCAGTTCTGATGGAATTATTTTGTGTATGGATGTGCACTGGGTCTTTTAGCATGTTCTTCAGCCTGAGTCTTGATTTGGCCTGTGGGATGCATGGTACACTGCTATTCAGAATCAAATGAGGTGGCCCAAAGGAAAGAGAGCAGTTGTGTCACTTAAGGTTTCCTCTCAGCAATGAGAAATAGAAACAACAGTTAAAACACCATTCTCAGGTAAACAAGACCTCTTCCCTAGTGCTGTAGCTGCTCTGAAATCATAGATTCAAAGAATCATTCTGGTTGGAAAAGATCTTTATGATCATTAAGTCCAACCATTATCTGACTCTACTAAGCCTGGTGCTAAACCATATTCTTCAGCGCCACATCTCTGCTTCTTTGAAACATCTCCAGGGATGGGGATTGAATCACCTCCATGTCCAGACTGTTCCAGTGCTTGACAACCCTTTCAGTGAAGAATTTTCTTCTAACAGTCAACCCAAACCTCTCCTGGTAAAACTTGAGTCCATTTCCTCTTCTCCTATGACTTCTTACTAGGGAGAAGACACCAACACCCAGATGACTCCAACTTTCACTGAGTTGTAGAGAGTGAGGTCTTCCCTCAGCCTCCTTTTCTCCAGAGTAAACAACCCCAGTTCCCTCAGCTGCTGCTCACAAGGCCTGTTCTCTAGACACTTCACTAGCTTCAAGACCCTCTCAAAACACAGAAGATCTATATGCATATTACATACAAAGTCCCCCATGCAAATAAGTGTTGCCGTTTGTCTAATGGTAGATGTAGTCTGTTTGATCCTGGCCCCCCCCATATACTGAGATACATAATATCATATTTCAGTCTCCCAGACAGACTTTCAGCAGTACCAGCAGAAAAATTTTGAAATCGGGGACTTGAAAGAATGACACTCACAGACCACAAACTGTCACCTTCAGCTTCTCATCAAGAATGGTGATCACCTTGGGCATTTTCACTGTTACTTCGAATTTTGGCAGCACTGAAGCAGAAACAAAGGAAAACAGGCATTACGGTGAGGAATAATGTAAGAATGAGACACAAAGGCTGCTTGAAGATTATTCTTACAAGTGACCTGAATTCCTATAATTTCTAAATGATCGGATTTTAGAGGCTTCATAGAGCAAAAGAATCAATGAATGTTAGGGATTGGCAGGGGTGTCTGGAAATCATCAAGTCTAAGCTCCCTGTCAAAGCAGAATCACCTAGGACATGTGCTATTAAAGTCAGTGAGGACTGCAGGCACTCAGCCAACCACTGTACCAGGTAAGAAGACAGGATTATTACACCAGCTATTAAAATGCAGCAACTTCTCTGATAACACATGAGCTGTCAGTCACAAGGCAGTAGGATACAGTAAAACAGAGGTAAGTTACTAGAGATATCCCACAAGCATATAGAGTTGGGACTGCAGTCTGGCCTGTGTATCTCCAAAGCACATAAATCTTACCAATTTACAAAATAGGAAGACCTCATAGCATCCCCAGTGACTTTGCACAGGATGACATCACATCTAAACCCAGCAGCAGGAGAGGAACTGGATGGTGCCTGTCCTGGGAGAACTAGGACGGATTCAGGACTTAGAAGTTGTTCTGTGACCGAAAAAGGTCAGCTAGCTTCTGGGACTCATCTCAGCTGCATGAGCCAGGTTGTATCAGACCATGCAACAAGGGCTGCAGCTGGCTTGCTAGGTTGGAAAGCTATGTTGGTTGTCAACATGTGAAGGTGTGCATCAAGATGCCATTTTCTAGCCTAGCAGATGGAATTAGTATATAGGTGAGAGCACCAGAGAGTGGTTAAGGCACTAAGGTGCCACGCAAGCTACAGGCCTAGCATGTGGGTGAATAAAGGCAAAGTCTGCATTTACAGACAGCCCCAGACTACACCAAAAAGGCAGGGCTTCAGGTCAGAGGCAGAGGAAATCCAAACTCGTAGCATGACACTTGACAGACATGTGGCCAACTGAAGATGCACATCACTCCTCCTGATAGGAACCTTGCTGAAGTGAGACAGTCAGAAGATCTAAATGGCCTCAGGCTTAGGGAGGAGTAGAGAGAGGTCACTTAACTCCTTCAGTCTTCACTCCTCAGACAGGGATGATGCTTGGGAGGGAGTGGACACATAGATCATGCTGGATGTCCTGGACAGATCTACTACCTTGTTCGGTTAAGCTTTCATGAAACATCTGACTAGCTGTTAGAAACCTGAAACTACAGCAACAGTTACCATACTCCTCCACTGAAAACGGATGCCGAACTGTCTTGCCAGAGGCCTTCTGTGCCACCACCGTATAGGTCCCTTGCATAGGTTCAAAGGTGAGGTTGAAGAACAGCTGGGTTAATCCTCTCTTCAACTCTACCTTTGTCCACTGGTACAGACGGTTTTTCTTTGGGTCCTACAGATAATGAAATCACAAGAAGATGTCAGAAGTCTATAAGGAGAGCCAAAAGGCACTAGTGAAAGCAGTGAGAGGAAGCCCAGCCCCAGTGTTTCAGCAGGCTGGGCTTCCTGAAGTGGAAGGCACTAGCAGAGTTGTGTGGGGAGCCCAGGGCTGGACAGTAGAAGGAGCTGTAACCTGGGCCCAGAGTACATGGTTGCCACCATATAAATTAAAAGCTCTGTATATTCAAATTAACATAATGGATATTCTTGAGGCAACTGGTAGTTATTCTGCCTTGGCTGAGGTGCAATAGAAGTGGAACACAAAGCGAATGTTTGTACATACCTCGATATACACCAGTGGAAACTAGAAAAAGAAGAAAGGAAAATAGCATATTTAGGCTGAGTGTCAGCAACCACATTTCAGGGACCAATGAGATAAGGAAAAACGTTCCTGGTATGGAGCAACATAACATTTTGAAGCGGGAAAATCCTTTGTCTCAGGCATAAAAGTAATCTAAACAGAAATTACTAACTCCAGGTGATCTACAATGCTAATAAGAGCAGGTGTACACTATTATAGTGGCAGAATTTCTCACTGCTGAGGTGTTTATACCAGCATTTGCAGTTTCCTTTCCAAGAATGCAGGTCGCAGCTTTATGCAGAAATCTGAAGAACAGACCCTATTAACAAGATCTGAGGTAACCCAAGGATTGCACAATTATCTCACTGTACTGAGAGCTCTCCCCAAAAGACACTTCTTTCCTCCTCTTTCCCTCACAGATGATTTAAGGTCAACTAGTGAAAAGGAAGTATCATACTTACCACCTCGTTCAAGGGGCGGAAGTTTTTATCCAGAGAAACAATTCTGAACAGCACTGATGGAGAAGGGCAAACAGTGAGGCTCCACAGTGCAGTCACCAAGTAGAAAACATCAGTTGCAACAAACAAATGATACAACAGAGAACAGAGCTGTTCTCTTCTACAAATTCCACTCACTAGAAAGCTAAGTTATGCTATAAGGTTACCCATGTAAGAAATTAGATAGTTAAGAAGATGTTAAGAGAAAATCTGTGGCAACGTGAGCATCGTTTTGACTATGAATCTCATTAATTGGGACCAAAGTTAAATTTAAGTTGCCTTTGTTTACTTTGCAAGGATAGATTTTTACATTGGAATTCACATGAGTTTTCTAATTTTGTTATAACTAGACTGGCTTCTTAGGAAGGAGGAATGCAAGCAAATTATTTCAGCACTTGGCTGCAAGTTTCTGTTGGCTCTGGATGGGTAGAGAATTCAATGCCTCTTTTAGGGCATTCAATTCTATGCAGGCCAAATTTAGGAGATCAATGGCCCAGAAGAAATAAATGGCTTATACAGTTCTCTCTGTCTTCACTGAGCAAAATCAGCTGCTGCTTTGAAAGCTGTTTCATGACTTAGTGTGAATTTTGGCCCTGTTCTCTAAAGGACAAATATCCAGTCTTTCTGATTTTAATGTGGACCACAACAACAGATCCCCCAATGCCAGAGGAATTGTGTGCAGATGTTCCAGATACATATTTGAATCTTAAGGTTTCCCAAATTCTTCCCACATGAAGTATTAAAAACATAACCCTCCACTGGGAGTTTGTGGTTCTGACCCCCACTACAAGCAGTCAAAATCTGGCCAGCTCAGTCCAACAGTTTTAGGACAAATTTTTGCTTCCAACACAAATCTCCACCCCTTCCCTAGTACCTGTCTGTCCAGGCTTGTAGATGGGTTTGTCTGTCTGGATGAAGACCAAGCTCTCGGAATTCTTGACCACCACTGACTTGCGGCTCCTGAACTGCAGTGTTGCCCCCTTCACCATCACAGTGACAAATGTGTCTGGTGACAGGTTACTTGATTTTGGAACCTGAAAAGTAAGAAGGCAGCTAATGTTATCAAACAAATTTAAAGGTTTCCTGAACTGCAATGGCCTTCATGAAGTAAGAGATCGAATATATAACCCTGATGGATCCAAAATAGAGGTGACAGAAACTGTAATCTGGAATGAGAAATCTCTCTTGATTCCTATTCTTACTCATTACAATTGGCGTACAGTGATCGTGCAAAGGAACTCCCAGCCCTAATACACAGTTTTAAGAAATTCTTACAATCCTGAACAAAACTTTTCTGTCCTTTTTTCATTTTGACATTCACAGGGTCAATGGAATAATCCCACTTTTCTTTCAGATAATGTCCCTAGTCCTCCTAGAACATTTCTTTTTCTAAACTAGATATGCTAGATCTCTATAAATCTCTCTCCAAGTAAAACAAAAAAATAAAAATCTCTTCAGCGTATATCTGACAAATCTCATATCAACAGCTGGCTGAAAATGAGCCAACAGTGTGCCCAGGTGGCCAAGAAGGCCAACAGCATCCTGGCCTGTATCAGGAAGGGTGTGACCAACAGGACTAGGAAAGTGATTGTCCTTCTGGACTCGGCACTGGTAGGCTACACCTTGGGTACTGGGTTCAGTTTTGGAGCACTCAACTACAAGAAAGACACTGAGGTGCTGGAGTGTGCCCAGAGAGAGGCAATGAAGCTGGTGAGAGGTCCGAAGAACAGGTCTTCTGAGCAACGGCTGAGGACATTTGGGTTACTTTTTCAGGTGAACAGAAGGCTGAGGGGATACTTTCTTGCTCTCTACAACTCCCTGAAAGGAGGTTGTAGCAAGGTGGGTGTTGGTCTCTTCCTAGTAACAAGTGATAGGACAAGAGCAAATGGCAGCAAGTTGCACCACAGGAGTTTTAGGTTGGATATTCAAAATACTTTTTCACTGGAAGAATTCTTAAACTCTGAAACAGGCTCCCAAGGGAGGTGGCTGAATCCCCAACCATGGAGGTGTTTAACAGATGCAGAGATGTGATGCTGAGGGACATGGTTTAGCACCAGCCTTGGTAGAGTTAAGTAATGGTTTTTAAGGTTCTTTTCCAACCAAAACAATTCTATGATTCTAACCCAAACATGGATGCCAATCTGTTCAGTGTCTTGAACACCATTTCTTCAGACTTCAGGCCAAGGACATAATCTATGTTCTGAGCTAGACGATCAATTTTCCTAGTTGCCCGTGACATGTTATAGTCCCAGGGGCTATCAGCTACATGAATTTCCTCTTTCACTCTCTTTTCCAGACAGAGGCAATCATAGCTATATAGTCCTGTGCTCATTCTACTACTATGGTGTACTACTAAAGTATACAACAAGGCAAAGTGTAGGCAAGGTCCAGAAGCTCTACTCCAATTTGAAGGCACTCAGGTGACTGCGGCTGTTGAAGCATGATGTGGAGAGCCATTGGAAGAAGCCATTCACTGAACAGCCATCGAGAGCGTCAATACTAAACCTACATCTTTCTCCCTGGCCTCTCCTCCTCCTATTCTAGAGAGACACTGGGTTTCTCGGATTCAGTGTTTCCCATTTAGGTAGCACACTAAAGAGATCTCAGCAGTGAGGTGTGGAAGGTGGACATGAACACACCTTTGGCCAAGAGGGAAAGGAATATCTACACAGTGTTACTCTGGTCATTATTACTCAGCACCCTTACAGTTTATCCATGGCACAAGCAATCAGCCTAGAATGATGAGATACTCACAGAGAAAGGGATGCAGGTGAACACATCCTTCTCTGACACAACATCATCAATCAAGCTCCTGTTTTCCCCTTGATACTCGAGCGTGGCACTCAGCGTCACAGACTCGTTCAGGTGGGTCAGCTGCACGCAGACTTTCTCAGGGGAATTGGTGTGTATCAGAAAGGGCAGCAGCACCATGTACTGCCTAAGGACAAGGAAGAAGAACAGGTCAGAGGAGCAAGAACAGGTAACAGGAGTTGTACAGAAAGAACAAACAAACCAGTCTGAAGATTATGGTCTTCACTGTACAGAAGTGTAATGAGATTTTCAGGATGTCAGTAACAGCAGGGGAAAGCAGAAGGGCTGGTCTCAAAAGTAAACATCACAGGAAATCCTCAGTGCCAATGTTTGGATCTTTTTCTAGGTTCTGGCACAACAGCAGCACGTCCTCCTGGGACTCAGAATAATGCCAATGAGGAAAAGTCAGTTTTCACCTTTACTAGACTCCGAGAACAGGGTAGGATTCAGGAGCCACACAAGTGCTGGTACTCAGTGAATATATGGTGCAAAACAACTGTAGCACTACTCTCATTCCTCGCAGAAACCCAAAACTACCACACCGTGGTGCCAGATCTTCAGCAAAAACACTGGCAAACATTTCAGAGTTTCAGGGAAGCAAGCCC
Source organism: Ramphastos sulfuratus (assembly GCA_013399055.1). Classification (NCBI taxonomy): domain Eukaryota; kingdom Metazoa; phylum Chordata; class Aves; order Piciformes; family Ramphastidae; genus Ramphastos; species Ramphastos sulfuratus. Next base: position 30,765 of record WBNM01014125.1, read on the forward strand.
CTCTGTCTCAGCCTAAACAGGGGGACTCTGCTCATCCCTTTGCAGAATTTCTCCAAATGGAGCAGCTTGTTGGTGGTGTCCCAGGTGCCCAGCAACTGCATCTGAGAAGCAAACCTCATCTGCCTAATGCCAACAGAGCTCTCTTTTGGGTGGGTGAGGACTGGCACCCCCGGAGCAGCAAGCACCTGGGAGAAGAGCCCTTGACACCTCAGCAAGTAAGGAATGGCATCCCCTTTAGTGGTAGCAGAGGCTCTAACACTTTTATGTTTATCGGTTGGCCTGAAGGGAGAAAGATCTGGCCCTGCTATCTGCTTACCCTGCATTTAGAAGAAAGTGTTGCACCACAAGCTTGTTTTGCTGGGAAGTAAAAGACATGGCCAAAAAAAGGCCAGAGGAGAACATCTTTAGGATGTCAGGACTCCTCATGTGCTGCTCCTACCATACATGCACATATACGCACGCAACACATGCTCTCTTCACACAGAAAGAGGGCAAAGGGAGGCAAAAAGTGATGCAGCACAATGTACCCTCACAGAGCTTAACGGTCGCAGTCACAGCATCATAGACTCAGAATTGTTTTGGTTGGAAAAGACCTTTAAGATCTTACAGTGCCACATACTTCTAGGTAAGAAGGGAATTTTCCTTCCATAGGCTGAGCTGAAAAATGTGAATCAAGAAGCAAAACCATTTCTGTTCACGATAGATCTGTTATCTGTTATCTCTTCCCGATTTTTTTTTCCCTTTCATTAACAATTTAAAAACCACTCCCATTTCCTGGGCATTTCAAGCTGGCAAGCACAGCAGTCGACCCAAAACGACACCTTTCAGTGTTTCTTTAAAAAGTTTGTCTCCTAACAAAAACTGAATTCATAAACAGTTATAAAAAAAATTGTCTTTCAAGGGAAAACAAATTTACACAGAAAAACTTCGTTGACATCCTGTCAGCTCACTGAAGCAGCAAAAGGTATTCTCACAGACCTTTCCCTCTTTTTTCCTTTTCCTTACTCTTTTCCTGAAGTTTTACTGTTACTTCAGTTTTATAAACGGTTTTGGGTCCCCCTGAAGCACTAGAGCTGCTGCTTGTAGAACACACTTCATGCAGGCATGGTGTTTTTATTCCTGGGTAAAAGAAAGCAGGCAGAAGACAAAGAAACAAAGCAATAGCCACAGGAACACAACCCGGGTCTCCTGCTTGCCCAGACACCCCCTCGCATAGCTTACGGCTCTGTGGTGGGTGAAGTGTCTCCAGGAAGGAAGAAGAGGAGAAGGAGAAAGGTGTTTGTTTTGATGAGCAGCTTCACCATGGTGCAGACCAGGACGTGATGAGCCAACCGGACACCAAACCTGGTCCGTTGCTGCTTCTACTCCTGCTCTGCTTTCCGAGTCGAGCCCTTTATACTCTCCTCTGCAAACAGAGGCTGGAGGAGATAAGGGCTACGGGCCAGGGCCGATCCGGAAACGGGGAGAAGCAGTAAGGAGGAGCTGGAACTAGCAGCTCTGAGTCTGGGCAGAAGGCCAGGCGCTGGCAGGGAGAGGGAGGGGAGCGCGCCCAGCAGGCTGGAGCTGCCTCTCTTTTGGGGCAGGGCAGCAGAAAATGGAAGACAAAAGGTGGTAGCTAAAGAAAAGAGGAGCTAACAGCAGAGAAGGCTTCCATTTCTGGTAGGGCTCCTTGTATGAAGCTGGACGCAGCGCTGGCCATTGAGGCTGCTGGAGGAGCAGGAGCAGCCTGATTTCTTTCGAATTGCAATCAGAGGATGGAGCTAGGGTTTGGGAGACAAGAGTGGGTGTTCCTAACCACCACTTACAGGCAGCATCTGCAAACAGGGATTGCAAACTGAAAACTTTACCCTTCATTCACCCTGTTCCCTTGTGCTGTCCATTTCCAGTCTCACCAGCGTTAATACCAGGAAATGAGGCCAGATAATGCCTAGACAAATGAATTGTCAATGGAAATTTGACCTTCACCCTGACAGAAACAGGGACAGTGACATGATGGGAAGCTGCCAAAAGTTCAACCCATTAACCGCATGTAACACATTAACCAGTTCCCCAGAGCAGCAGCTGCCCTCACACAGCGGAACAAACGTGGCATGAGCCTTGCTTTCCCTGTACCAGTTCTTGTTCCAGGTCAAGTTATTGGTGCATCTAGATCAAGTTATTGCTGTTTGATGGAGTCAGTCACGGGTTCATTATGTGAAAACCCACTGTGACAGGTAATGTATCACAGAGGGAAATTTCTTTTCAGCCATTGTCTTTACCTTAGTCAGCAGCAGGATGATCAATAGCTGTGATTATTCCCATTAGAAATGGCAGTTGAACATCTCTCAGGCTTATAGGCTTAACCTAAATGTGAAACTAAACTCCAAACCTAAACTCTGTGTTAGAGCATAATTTAGAGATTAAAATGGGTACTGGATAAAATTATTATCTGTCTGTCCTTCCCCTCTCCTACTACTATCACCTGATGTTCAGTAAGGCCAGGAACTTTGAAGTTAAGAAATTTAAGTGCAATGAGATAACAAACCTTCATTACAGACCTCATTCTGCCCTGAAATGACCTGCTTGGAAAAGCAGAGAACAGTCGTGCATGGTATAGAATCATAGAATCACTTTCTCTCACCCTAATGCTTGTTGATAGGGAGAATAGACCAACACCCACCCTGCTCTGGCCTCCTTTCAGGCAGTTGTAGAGAGCCAGAAGGCCTTTCCCCGGCCTTCTTTTCTCCATGCTAAACAACCCCAACTCCTACCTTGGGGACCGTGTAAAAGGCAGCCCAGGCTTGTGCTCTTCCTTCTCCATGTAATGCCTAAAGTTTGCTCTGTCTGCCTGTGGCAGTTTGAGGGATCCCAGGTCCCCCTTAAACAAAACCATAGGGACAGGTGCCCATCCCAGAGGGGTGGACCTACTAATCCCAGGATATCGTAATATTGTTATTCAATTCTTTTTCTGGTATCACAGCTTAAAAGACAGTGCCTGACTTGATCTCTCCCCCTACTCTTCCCTGCATTTCTTGCTTCCACTTCTCTGAGCAGCACATGCTCTTATCTCATGGTTCGTGGGTGTGCTGGTCTGAGGCTAATTGGAATATTTTAATAAAAGAAATTAGATGATAGGCTGTGAAAAGCAAACAGTGGTGACGTCTACTTCACTCACAGGCTTGCTGAGATGTATAAAAACAGGGACACAAACATAGATAAGAGAGAGTCTCTCTCTCTGTCGGAGTCGGCGTGTCTTCTCCCTGGGCTTCTGCTGTTAGCCCAACTAATCACTCTGCTCCTAACCCCCCTTGCCCATCCTCCAAACTCACCTTGCATGTAAGGCAGACCCTGGGATAAGGTAGAGGGGTGGAAAGAAGGTGGAAGGGTGGTTGGGAGCCCCTCCTGGGGACTCTGATTTCTGGGAGGGGGATTGTGTTTCTGCATTACCTTTAACTTGTATATTTCTGTAACTATTCCTGTCTGTTGTGTCTATCTCTGCTTGTACATTGTGCTAAGCTGTAAATAGAGCTTCATTCCTTAACTTCCAGCCAGCTGAGTCTAGCCTGGGTGATTTCATTGTTTGTGGGGTAGGTAACTCTCAAACCATCACATGGCTTCTCCACAAAAAAAGAAGTATGTTTCATGCCAGTGTGGAACCTTCTCCTTTAACTTGTGTCTTAGTCATGTTCTTTTAAACTTAGGATGGGGCTGGGCTCTTCTCAGTGGTGCCCAATGAAAGGACAAGGAGCCACAGTGGGGAAGTTAGCAGGCAGGGAGTTGAGCCACTGAGGCCTTGTAAGCCCAGCTGGGGGAGGGGGGACAGTTTCAGCCTACCCTTAGGCCCAATGAGGGTGGAAGGGGTGGAGGATTCTAGGTGGCCAGTTTGGGCCAAGTGAGTCTTGTACTTATTTTACCTGATTGCCTTTTGTATATATGCTCTTGTAAATAGAGTTTCTCTTTAAAACTTTCAGTCAGTGTGCAGTATCCTCATTCTCCCTCCTGAGGAGGGGTAAGAGTCAGTTCTGTTCTCCAGAACCAGATACGCTCGTGGCCCAAACTGGCACACTGCCCATTAGAAATAAAACCCAGGAAGACCTGTCACAGCCACAGAGAAGAGGATTTGTACATAGGGTGGCCAAAGCCTTTTTGAAGATGCTTCAAACAGGTCAGAAGCCAGGCTGTTGGAACACAAACACTGCAGGAGGGAGGTGCAGAACTGCGCAGAGCAGAGGCAGCTAGGGCTACCCTTTCTGGCAAGTAGACAGCCAGTTCACATGGCTGACAAGCCAGCCAGATCATTAGGACCTTTATCAAAGATGTGCTGTGTGGCAAAAAACTAGAGAAATGTTTTTGTTCAGTTCCAGGGTGGGCAAGACTTTAAAAGCTTGAGAATCCCAGTAGATACTAATGACCATGCACAGTGAATTGACTTTTAAAATCTGTCCTCCAGTCACTTGTCTGCCATCCCATTCCCAAGAGTAGTGTGGGTCCCTTGCAGCCTGATTTCAAGGGTCTCTGCATGGACCATGAGATTCAGCTCCTATGACAAGACAATGGCAATGAGGTTTCCTGATCTCTCTTGCCATTTCCACCTGCTGTGAGTACCACTTAGAAGGCTAACAGGCTTTAGAGAGCTTTTTGGTTAGATTTTAAGTGGCTAACTCTAAGCACCTCAAGAAACCCAGGAGGATGGTGCATTTTAGTACTCTTTTTCCTGGATTTCTCTCAGTGAATCTGAAATTCTGTCATTTGGTATAGCTCAAAGGGACAATTTCTCCAGTATCTGAACCAAGAGTCCTGCTGTGTTCATTGATAACATCACAGAAGTGCTGATTGTAATGGACCTCAACAAGTTACCTAGTCCATCCTTTCACTTTGAAGCAGAACTGCTGCCAATGCTGTCAGCTGTGACTCTGCCAAGTCAAATCTTGAAAATTTCTAAGGATGGAGAATCTACCATTTTTCTGGGGATCCATTCCACTGTCATGAAAACCTCTTTACTCATGTCCAGTCTGTACTCGCCAAGCTGCAGATGCAGCCATTGCCACATCTTCTGCCCCTACCAAGAAAGGTCACATTCAAACACCCTTGTAACTGTCTTTCAGGTATGTGTAGACAGTTGTTTAATCACTCCAACTTCCTTTTAGCCAGGTTAAACAAGCAAAGCTTCTTCTGTCACTCCCTGTTGGGTTCATGAAGGGCAGGTCCTGCTTGTCAAACCTAATCTCTTTCTGTGACAAGGTGACCCATTTAGTGGATGAGGGAAAAGCTGTGGATGTTATTTACCTGAACTTTAATGAAGCATTTGACACCGTCTCCCACAGCATCTTCCTGAAGAAACTGGCTGTTCATGGCTTGGGCAGGTGGACACTGCATAAAAAAGTGCCTGGATGGCCACACCCAAAGAGTGATGGTGAATGGAGTTAAATCTAGTTGGTGGCCAGTCACAAGTGGTGTTTCCCAGGGCTCACTATTGGGGCCATTCCTGTTTAATACCTTTATAAATGATCTGGACGAGGGGATTGAGGGACCCTCAGTAAGTTTGCAGATGACACTAAGCTGGGAGGAAGTGTCGATCTGCCTCAGGGTATGAAGGGTATGAAGCAGAAGGGTATAGAGGGATCTGGACAGGCTGGATCAACAGGTTGAGACCAACTGTATGAGATTCAACGAGGCCAAGTGTCCAGTCCTGCATTTGGGTTACAACAACCCCATTCAGTGGGGTAAGGTGGCTGGAAGGCTGCCCAGCAGAGAAAGACTTGGGAATGTTAATTGACAGCTGGTTTAACATGAGCCAGCAGTGTGCCTTTGCTACCACTTTAAGCCACTCAGGTCAGGGAACTCTAGAAGAGCCTCAGCAGATATGCACTTCACTTATGCTACGGTCTGTATTTTTGTCTTCATCTGTCCTGATACTCTCATGCGTTACATCATGGGTGTCAAGCCTCACAAAGCAGGGGTGTGTAATTGAAGGCATTCTGTAAACAGTTGTGCGAGGAATCTGCTGTTGTGTTGCACCCGGATTGCTCAAAACTGCATTAATCTACTTCTTTCAACTAGGCGGTGCAAGGACCTTTCAACTATTTGAAAACAACATTTCTGGGGGAAACAGCAATTTTCTTTTGGTTTCTGTTTTCTCAGTGAGTCCAAGTTGTTTGTAGTGCTTACATACATGTGGTATGGCGATGTTATAAATGATCTTAGGCACAAGCCAATTTGTACCAAAGGCAATGTGAAATTTATTTGTTAAAGCGGAAGCAAGCAGTGCTGGGCACGAGGGGAGTCTTCACTCTACCAACTCATGCAAAGAGTACAGGAGAGCCAATGGCATCCTGGCCTCCATCAGGAACAGTGTGGCCAGCAGGACAAGGGAGGTTCTTCTGCCCCTGGACTCAGCACTGGTTAGGCCACACCTTGAGTTCTGGGTCCAGTTCTGGGTCCCTCAAATCAAGAGAGATGTTGAGGTACTGGAATGTGACCAGAGAAGGGCGACAAAGTTGATGAGGGGCCTAGAGCACAGCCCTGTGAGGAGAGGCTGAGGGAGCTGGGGGTGTGCAGCCTGGAGAAGAGGAGGCTCAGGGCAGATCTCATTGCTGTCTACAACTACCTGAAAGGAGGTTGTAGCCAGGTGGGATTGTTCTCTTCTCCCAGGCAACCAGCAACAGAATGAGGGGACACAGTCTCAAGCTGTGGCAGGGGAGGTCTAGGCTGGATGGTAGGAGGAAGCTCTTGACAGAGAGAGTGATTGGCATTGGAATGGGCTGCCCAGGGAGGTGGTGGAGTCGCTGTCCCTGGAGGTGTTCAAGAAAGACTGGATGAGGCCTTAGTGCCATGATCTAGTTGGTTGGCTAGGGCTGGGTGATAGGTTGGACTGGATGATCTTGGGGGTCTCTTCCAACCTGGTTGACTCTATGACTCTGCACAACAGCCTCTCCTATTTATACATTCCATTTATGCATATCTATCAAGTTTGTTGGAACATGTAAATGAGTCATTGAGATTCTCACTGCATCAGAGATCTCCCGTGTGCCTGCATCATCTGGGCTGTTGGCAGTTCCCCAGGTCTCTCTGGTGGTCATTGGAGATGAAAACCAACGTCCTCCTCCTCCACGTGTCCTCCCGACTCTGACCCCTGGTGCATGCGCAATAGAACTCGGCCACGCAAGTCACCCTCCCCCACCCTTCTCCATCCCAGGCAGGCACATCTTCCCCGTGGTGTTACCCCAACATGAATCATACCCATTTATCACAGCAGCATCAATCCCGATTAAAATAATTGTTGTGGGGCACTCCAAATCCTTTCTTCCCCCTCCAAAGAAGAAGGCACGAAAAGCTGCTTCCCCTGTCCACCTTGTGGGCTTGAAGGGGAACCAGCAGCAGGCGCCTTTCCACAGGTGTACTGACTCATAGGAAAGCCCATGCTAGGATCAGCTGGTGGTTGGTTGGGTTCTTCGCGTGCAGTATATATGGCAAGTGGACACATTGTCTAGGAAAATACTAAAGAGAGTGAGGAAAAAAGCACAGGGTTCCCACCTTTACACAGCTCCTGCTCTGCAATGTTCCCGCTTTGGAGAGCTCCCACTTTTGGACGGCTCCCACTTTGGCACATCTCCCGTTCTTGCACTGTTCTGTGGCAGTCCCGCTCTTGCACAATTCGTGCCACTTTGCCCACCAGTCTGCTAGCTCGGCAAATCCTTAGGTCCATCTGAGAGAGCTGCCTGTGGCACCCAGACCTGACTCCTCTCAGACCATACCACAGCCTGACTTCCTGCTTGCTCCCCTGAGCTGGGGAAGACGCTCGCAGTTTGGCTTTCCCCTGTGCTGCTGAGGCAGTGCTGCTCCACGAATCTTTGCCTTGTGGAAGCTGTGACACTCAGACTTTTGCCACGTGGATCCTCAAAGTGGCTTTAGCTTGCAGTTTCAGAGGCTGTTGACAGAGAAATTCAGCAAGGGAAGATTGCAAAATTCCTACCTCACCTCCATGAGTAAAGTCTGCTGTTCCCTTAGATTCTCTGCTCAGCCTGGTTTATAAGTGGAGTAAAGATGTGTTGTAGATTAGCTTTTTCCATTCCCTTACTTTCCTAAATCACTACGCTTGCCCATAAGCATTCTTGTGAAGACTTCCTGGCCAAATTAGAACCCATAAATAAACCTAAGCTAGTTCTGTGTATAGTTTAGGAGTGGAGTTTTCAGGAAAATAAAAATAATTCTATTTTTATAATTCCTTCCTTGGCCAATTAATTGCCAACCAAATCAATAATTTCCAACTTACTTGTAATGCTCTTCATGACCTGCAAAACAAACCCCAAAACTCATGCAGAGTTATGATGTAGGTATATTTTATTACAGCGCTGGGTGCAGGCAGGAAGGCTCCATCAATCCTGCACACTCCATGCTGGCACAAGCCACAGTTTATGTTACAAGAGCATACATATTCATAGTAAGAGGTAGGGCTATTACAATTATTTCTTGTAGTTCATTAACATAGGTATTTTCCCATTCTCCACCCCGGTGGTCTTGAATGGTTATCTGAGATGAGCGCCAGCACAGTCTTCCTCACAGAGTTTTTTTCCATCTTTGGTCAGCAGGCCCTTCTTTACTGCTGATGCCAGAGTATCTCTGCTTCTCCTTTATCTTCTTCCTGCTTTCCTTAGTCATTGCAGGCCTGGGCCCTTACAAGATTACATATCACAGATATCCAACTAGTAGCTGCAGACACTACTGCAGTAGTTGTTGTTCAGGTTTGCATATTGTCAACTGACTACTATAAACAAACATTCCTGCAAAGTTTGGTATTTTATGGTTTGCTACAGACATCCTCAAAAAATGCGCATCTGGTCTGTAAGACCCTTTCCCAGCACTCCTTGATTTTTCTTTTATCATTCGTTAACCTCTGAACTAGGAAATTCAGATTAAACCTCCAGTGTTTGGGTCAATTAGTTTCTCCACAGCCCTTCCCCACCATGTACCATGCTGCCTAGTTCTTGACTATCTCTTAATTTCTGTCTCTTCTCCATACTTGTTTCCTAAAATCTCCCTTCAGCCTTCTCTTCTCTAGAATAAACCATCCCAGCTGTCTCAGCCTTTCCTTATATGACAGATGTTACAGTCCTGTCATGATCTTTGTGTCCCTTTGACATATTTTCTCCAGTGTCTCCATGTCTCTTTGTACTGAGGAGCTCTGAACTGGACACACTACCCGAGGTGTAACCTCTCTAGTGCTGAGTAGAGGGAAAGGATTACCTCTTTGACCCACTGGCAATACTATGTCGAATTCAGCCCATCATACCATTTGCCTCCTTTGCAGTGAGGGCACCCTGCTGGCTCCTCCAAGTTCACCAGGACCCCCAGGTCCTTTTCTGCAAGGTTGCTTTCTATCTGGGTCACCCCTAGTTGTACTGGGGCATGGGTCTGTTTCTCCCCAGATGCAAGACTTTGACCTTCTCCTTGTTGAAATTCGGGAGGTTCCTGGCAGCCCATTTCTCCCTTCTGTCTCTCCCAGAACAAACACACACCTCAAAACATCTATCACTAACCTGATGCTTGCCAAGGCTTACAACTTGCTTACTGGAAAATTCCCATGGAAATTCTCCCATGTATCACTCCAGGCTTGGGGAAGAGTGACTGGATAGCAGAGCTGGGGGTGTTGATTGATAGTTCTCTGAACATGAGCCAGCATATGCCCAGGTGGCCAAGAAGGCCAACAGCATCCTGGCCTGTATCAGCAATAGTATGGCCAGCAGGAACAGGGAAGTAATTGTCCCCCTGCACTCAGCACTGGTAAGGACACACCTTGAGTACTGGGTTCAGATTTGGGGCACTCACTACATGAAAAACATTTTGCAGCTGGAGTGGGTCCAGCAACAAAGCTAATGTTGAGAACAGGTCTTGTGAGGAGAGGCTTAGCAAACTGGGATTGCTTAGCCTGGAGAAAAAACCTCTGAAAGGAGGCATTCTTGCTCTCTAGAACTCCCCAAAAGGAGGTTAAAGTGAAGTGGGTGTTGGTCTCTTCTCCCTAATAACAAGTGATAGGGTGAGAGGAAATGGCCTCAATTTGCACCAGGGGAAGTTTAGATTCAATACTAGAAGAAACGTACTCACTGAAAGCATTCTCAAACACTGGAAGAGACTCCCCAGGGAGGTGACTGAATCTCCATCCCTGGAGGTGTTTAAGAGAGGCAGAGATGTGGTGCTGAGGGTCATGGTTTAGCACCAGACTTGGTAGAGTTAGGTAATGGTTGGACTCAGTGATCTTAAAGGTCTTTTTCCAACCAAAGCAATTCTATGATAGTGAGGCAGATGATCAGGGCAAGCCACAACTGCTGTGTGTGCTTCAGAGACTGTTCATACAGACTTGGCCATGTGCAGCCACTGGTATGCATCAAATGTGCTGGACATGCACAGGCAGGCCTTCAGCCTGTAGCAGCAGGCATGCTGATCATGCTCTTTGCACAGTTCTTCTCTGAACTGGGAGCTCCCCACAGTAAGGATTTGTTCATTGTTTCTTCTGTCCACAATAAGACATGGCAGAGGTGGAAGCAACTTGGTTGTTTCAATAATAACACACAATTGATTCTAGCACTTTGACTCATGATGTCCTGCCACTTGGCCAGTTTGTTGGCCTATGAAACATGGCATGCAGCTTATCCCTTCCAATGGGAGGAAGTAGTGACATGGGTGTATACTTCTGGTCCAATGCAGTACTGGAGGTTTATTCTTACTGCTGGATTTACAGTCATAGTCTCAGTTAGCCCTCTTCTCTCCCACTCATAGTATTGGGTTGGAAAGGAGGAGGCTGCCACTGGGAGAAGTCTGTTTGTGTTTCCAACAGTGAAAAGTAGGGTTCGTTTTCCCAGTCCTGCTGGCACTAGATAATGGAGATCCAGGGAATGGAAATGAAATTTGGTGCTCAGGAATGGAGCAATATGGCCAGATCACCCTCAGGGATATGAAGACCCGGCATCTGTGCCTGACAAAAATTTTGTTGGCCCTCATAGGACAAGTAAGAATCATAGAATCACAGAATATCAGGGGCTGGAAGGTTAAGATTAGGGCCAGGAATATGTCCCAAGTCTCTTCTGGTCACGGACAGGAGTAATTCAACAGATGTGGACTGAGAATGGATCTACTACTGAGGATAGCGAGCCTTTATGGACAACAAACCTGTTCCTGCAAAATACCTTTGTGAGGATGTGGAAAAGGAAAGTCCTTGGTCTCGTGTAGACCTTTGGTTTGCAGGACAATGATCCACTAGTACCATTGATGAGATGGTTATCAGATGAAAATGCACATGGGATTTATCTTAGGGATTTCTCACAGATCCATGGAGCAGAAAATTCACAGCTGGAGGCTTGAAGATGATCTTTCATCAGGACAACACAGTGTTGCACAGGGCTGTTAGAGAGTATCCTGAAAGAGACAGGAAACAGAAGTGAGAGTGAGAGAAAATGTTGAAATTGTCTTCTGGAGGCAAGAAATCAAAACCATCTGATTTTGAAGGGTGGAGCCCAGAGGAAGTGAAAAAACCCAAGTCCAAATGTTGAAAACAAAATGTACCCAAACCCCTGTCTGCCTGGAGATTACACATCTAAGTAATTTTGCTATTGTGGAACTAAAATCAGAACCAAAGATAGACATGATGTTCTGCATTGACAGTGACATCTGCCAGCATGAGAATGGCACTGCTGAGACTTTCATAGAAAGATGATCACCTCCAAGAAGTTTTAAGAACAGAAAACTGAACTTAAGAAAGGAACTAACCCAAGTTAGTGCTACTGAAAGGAACTAACCCAGAGTGCTACTGACAGAAAGATCTTGTGTGAGTTTCCTTGCTAGAGAAGTGTTAAAAGATTAAGTTATTGTCTGAACTCTTATAAAAAGGAAAGGGCCAGGAAAAGTCACTAGACCAAATCATAATATTTTTCCTCATGCGGAATGTTGAGTTTCATCCAAGTAAAGAGTGAGCCAAAATTAAGATTCTGATTTAGGGTGGCACCAATAATACAGCAAAAAGTTGTGTTCAGTGCCATGGAAGTGATGGTAAGAAGAAAATCTTCCCAGGAAGAAAGCTCCTGAGATGTGTTGCAAGAACTCTGGGTCTTGTGGAACACCAGGCAATCTGAATTAGCACTGTTGTTTTTAAAGCAGAATTAAACTCACTTGGTACCATTGTATATAGAACCATCTTCCCAAATCCAGCCAGAGTTTGTGCTGTTCCTCAGTCCAATCCAGAAACATTCTGTCTGAATACTCTTGAACAGGTCCTAGAAATAGTGGTGAATTATGAAGTGAAAGTGAAGTGAATTAAGACCTGAAAGCCAGCCTGAAAATGAAGGCAAGGAGGAGTAAAGAGGACAGACAGCAACATACACCCCCTTGCCTGACTGTTCCTGACAGCACTGCTTCTCCACAGTTTCTAATCAGAAAGGTAAGTCCTGCAGATCATGCCTGGAATAACAACTCTGTGTATGTTCACAGGAAGGCAAGTGTGCTGCCCTGGGTTAACACAGGGGCAGCTGATACTGGCACAGCCTGGGAGGGAGGGGGAGGGGGAG
>WBNM01014125.1:43323-53729 GCA_013399055.1 Ramphastos sulfuratus
GAGGAGAGGAGAGGAGAGGAGAGGAGAGGAGAGGAGTTAGAGGAGTTTTTCTTGTACACATGTGCAATAATATCAAACAGCAGCAGCCTTTTCAGTGGTGTGGTTGGGCTTCCTCCTTATCTCCTGTTGCCATAAGCAAAGCTTCAGAGAAGCCATCTTCACACAGAAGCATTAACAAAGCTGGCTTGTTAAAATGGAAATAGGAGTAGCTTGAGGAACACTTGAGTGTTGCTGGTAGTTTGAAGGTGACTGTACTTTCCATGGCAAAGGGAGGTTGAACAGTCAGAGCCTTTGCAGCCTAGGACATGGATGGCTTGGAGAATCTCGTTTATATGGGGAAAGTTTAGCATGGATTATAGGTAAAACTCTAGTAGCAGAGACAGCAGTAAGAAAGCAGCTGGACAAGGGAGGCTTTTTTTCACCCAGAGAAATGGGTAATCTGGGGCAGATGATTATTTCCCAAGGAATGGGGATTTACCTAAGCAAGTGTGAGAGCCTGGTGCATACCACTAGTCGAGCAGAGACCTGGCTTTGTAAACCTCCACAGAACAATGCAACTTCTGTCCAGGAACGGGAAGCTATCCACATTCATTGGACCTGAGCTAATAAGCTGTGGTTTGAACAAAACCAGAACAAGCACTTCTGCTCAACGTAGGTAGATGTGCCTCACCTCCCTAGTAATCAGTTCTGCCCATCTCTTTAGTGGTCATACATCCCCCTACCAGTCAGCACGTGCTGGAAGATACACATTGGAACAGATGGTTTCTGATTCCACCAATACAGCTGAGTTTATTTGGCCGAGAGAGGAAGTAAGTGTTGAAAACAGGCTGAGAAAGAAATGACCATGCACAAAGGCAGGGACTGGCAGTGGTCACTAAGCAAGAGGAGCAGTTGCAGAAGGGAAGGCATCACTTTTGCAAAGAAAGCATTTCAGGAGAGTGGGGGGTTTGTAGGCAACAAGTACAGTGACTGCACAGTGACATAGTCTTTTCCTGTAATCATTCATATCATCATTTCTTGGGATAGGTGGAGAGGGGCAGTGGAGAAAGCTGTCTCCTTACATCCTTCATAGGATGATTCTGAGTAGCTGACAGTGACCCTCAACTCTCCCTCCTGCCCTTTGCTTCTCTGCCTGCTGGGAACTTCTAAGATGTGTACCTAACATTGGAAGTGCAGAACAACATTACAGTCATAGATGTGTCCTCTCCTTTAAAGTCAAAATACTGCCAGAGTGACAGCACTGCTTGGATGTCAGTTCCCGAAATATCCACAAGGAAACAGAAGATCCTCAAAGAACGAGAGAGCCATTACCATTTCGCTGGTATCACTGATCACCAGGAGATGAGCTCCTTGTCGCCAGCAGGATTCCTGGCTGGAATGCCAGTCCTTCTTCTGCTTGGAGAAGGAGTAGCAGCTCCCTCTGTAGGCCACCCACTGCTCAGGGCAGCGTGAGTGGGAGTCATCTGCAAAGGAATCAAAACATCATCTTTTTCCTATCATTGGCTAACAGAAGGATGCTTGTCATAAAGAATTTGCTGAAAAGCAACTCTTCTGGATAATTGCAATGAAGAAAACACAAGTCAGAATAATCACCTAAAACTAACAATGCATAAACACTAAACTTCAGATCCTCTGTACAATTTCCAGATCTTCATGCAGGAGTCACAGGCACTCTGATGTTGATGCAACTCCTTCTACACATACACCTCCACCGGGTTTCCTCTGAATTACTTAGATACCTGAGAACCAAAATTTTCTATCTGAAAGCAGATAACACTCTGGGCATGAAAATAGTAGGGGGAAAAAGAGACATCATTCTGTTGGTATTGTGTGATCATGTCACGTGTCATGTGAATAGATTTTGAGCAGCGAACAGTAGGCTCTCCTCTCCTACACAGTCTAGCACCTACCTTTTGTTCTGTGGTATACCACTATAATTACAACAGGCAAGTCTACAAAAACCTTTCAGTATGTTTCAACGCTTTTTGCTACAAGACCTGCAATGGGTTGCCTGGAATCTACACAAGGAATATATTCTTCAAAATATTCTGGGTAGGCAGTAGGTACTTAGGGCTGTAGAAACCTAGAATAGCTTCTGGTTTATCTCCATATTATGGAGTTCAGGATTAGGGCTCCTGTGCTTAGATAAGTCATCTGATCCTTTGCTGTTGGTTGTTCATCCTCAGCACCCCTTTGTGCACTTACTCAGCTTCCAAATCAAAGCAATTGCCAGGGAGATGCTCAGTATCCCAAAGCTGATAGACAAGCCTGACAAAACTGCTGTCCGCTGACAGGGAGCTGTAAAGGAGAAAAGAAACCATAGTGAACTGGAGCCACATGAAACTGACAGGTTTATGTGGCTTGCTTGTGTCCTGGACGTTTCCATCAGGAACTGAATGATACAGAACGTTCTTGTCTGTCTACAGTCTGAACATCACTGCCATCGCAGGGCCCCATTTCAGCTGGGCTCAGGGACATCAGCCTCTGCCTGAGCTTCCCAAGGGATGTGCCTGTCCCCAGGTCAGCCACAGCTCTGCTGCTGCCTGCCCCCAAATTTGGCTGGTCCAGCCCCTACAGCTGCTGACCCCAGGAGGGAATCATTTATGTCAGTCAGTCAGGGCCCCCTGGGACCATATGGCACCTCGTGTTGGCCGAAGCCTTCCAGCAAACCCGCTTCCACTTTAGTATTGAAGCATGGGATGGAAACACAGTGCACTGCTGCAGCCATCATGTTCCAACTTAGCTGCAAAAAATAAACTCAAAGCTTTCCCCCTCAACTTCCTCAGCAACAGATTTAACCTCAGCATCCTGTTCACAGGTTTAGACACATGATTGTGTTACATCTTCCCAGGACACTCCCAAGTCAGTCCTATGCTCTCATCTGCCTCTCCATTGGCAGGGTGGCAGGCTAGCCTTGAAGACCTTGGGATCTCCTTTCACATTTTGACCACCATTATCTGCTGTTCACTTGCTGCCAGCGGCAGAGGGTGAATCCTTGGGGCAACCTCCACTGTAGCTCTGCACAGTTTCCTTTCAAGGGCTGAAGCAGGACTGCCACTCATCTTACAGCACCTATGTACTAAGCACCCAGGCTACATCTTGGTTTCCTATAGTGTCCTGGAGTTGTGTTTGACCATACAGGCATTTACTTTTCATATGCCATTTGAAATATAAGCACTAAGATCTCTCTCCCAGGCCAAGGAGAAAGTGATGCTTAGTTCCACAGATGAGCTCCAGGATGGTTTGGTTTGCTTGTTTTACTAACCACAGTATGACAGCTGCACAGACAACAGGACTCTCTAAGAAGCACTAAATAAATGCATAGCTAATAGTTACTGATGTTGAACTCAGGATTTTCCTGTGCTTCTCCCAAAAGCTACATCCTGCTCTTGTGGTGCTCCAACATCTTCTATCCAAATATGGTGGCAAAGTATCTGGTGAAGCTCATGAAATCTTAGGTGCTTCTCTCTTGGTCATGTCACAAGACCCAAAGAGATACATTTGTACTCCCCAAAAAAGCCAGGAGGTTAAGGAATAAGATGAAGGAGGAGAAGGTTAGCTTTAACCAAAGACACTACCACAGCAAGCACAGAGAAAATTGGTTGGAAGAAGGGCTGTCAGCAGGATGTCATATCAATAGAGTACAAAATACAGAGGGAGCTGTTCTCTGCTCAAGTAAAATTACAGGCAAGTTAGGTTAAATAACCAACTGCATCAAGAAGACACAGTAACAGCATGCCCACAGGCTAGGCACATGCCAGCAAAGGGCTGGAAATATTTTATGGACTTCCAGAAAAGGATAGTGACAGTATGCATGAACTGGCAAAAAACACCAGAGCAACTGACAAGTGTCAACTAATCACATTAAATTATTCACATGCCAGGTCAGGGCATGATGCTGAGACTGAATGCATCATCAACAGCCAGGAAACACAGAAAGTGAAGCAGCTTGTGACTGCTCTGAGCCATGCTCAGGCCATCAAGCTCCCCACAGCTCCATCCAGCAGCAGCTGTGAATGATGCTGGATGGTGCAATGGTGAACACAAGCATGCTGAGAATCATAGAATCATAGAATCATAGAATGGTAAGGTTGGAAGGGACCTCAAAGATGATCTAGTTCCAACCCCCTGCCATAGGCAGGGACACCTTCCACTAGTACAGGTCACTCAAGGCCTCGTCCAACCTGGCCTTGAACACCTCCAGGGAGGGAGCAGCCACAACCTCCCTGGGCAACCTGTTCCAGGGTCTCAGTTGAAACAAAAACCCAACAACCAAAACAACTACAACAATACAATAAAAAAAGGCACTGTGGAATAATAATTTGAAAATAGAAAACTACAGGGAAATGAAGGAGTTTGTCAGAGAGAAATTAAAAGGGATGGCTAAAGCAATTAAATATTTGTAAGCAGCAGGAAAGACTTGTTATGATCTCTCAGTGGAGGCTGAAAACAAATGCACATCACATAGCAAGAATATTGTGGGAAGGAGAAAGAAAGCCAGTGTTAAAACAAAAGAGCAAGAGACTGCACTTAAAGACAAGACTACCTCCTTTAAGCATTGTTTAAATACATGAAATGGAGCAGATCAATAAATTAATAAGAATCAGTTTTGATCTTAGATTGGTTTGTGGGCTTACCGGCTTTAAGAACAGTTTCTGGCTTATGGCAATGTAACCTGCTATTTAGGCTAAAAGAAGTTTCTAAGATAATGAGAGAGAGCATGAGGGAGCTTTATTTGTAAGCACCATTCTTCTGGTATCTTCCTAAGGTAGAGGCTGTGTTGTGTCTCCTGAAGCTTGCAGCATCTTCTACCTGCTCCACTTGTAGTTAAAAATAGCAACTTTTAAAATGTTTGGGTTTTGTCTTTTGTTTTTTTTTTTTAATCACTATTAAAGAATAAAACTCCATCTCTCTTCAGGTACAATGTAAAGACTTTTCAGTTACAACTCTCTCCTGTCCTTCATGCAACAGGGCAACAGGAGAACTGGAGGACTTGAGTTCTCCACCTGCTCTCTGTTCCTCTTACAAAGTCACCTGGTGACCTGATAAGTCACAGAATCATAGAATCATTTGAGCTGGAAAAGACCTTTAATATTTGTCAAGTCCAACCATCAGCACAACATCACTGTGGCCATTAAACCATATCCCAAAGTGCTATATCTATATGTTTTTCAATATCTCCACTGATGGTGACTCCACCAAGCCTGTTCCACTGCTTGACCAGTTTTTCAATACTTTTTTTTTTTTTCCCCTAATATCCAATCTAAACCTCCCCTGGTGTTACCTGATGCCTGTTCCTCTTGACCTACCAATTGTGAAAAGAGACCAACACCCACCTCAATCCAACCTCTTTTCAGGAAGTTGTAGAGTCAGAAGGTCTCCCTTCAGCTTTCTTTTCTCCAGACTAAGCAACCCCAGTTCCCTTAGCTGCTCTTCACAAAACCTGTTCTCCAGACTCTTCACCACCCTTCTTCATTACCCTTCTCAGGACATGATCCAACATTTCAATGTCTTTCTTGTAGTGAGGGCCTCAGAATACAAGGTGCAGTGTCAGCAATGCTGAGTATAGTGACATGGTCACTCTCAGTCATCTCTGGTGACTGTGGATTTTGCCATCAATTAAGCCTCAAGAGAATGGCCTAAACCCAAGATTAGAGGGTAGGGTGGAGCTGCCTCTATGCAGATTGCAACTGAAAACTAAGTGAAAGGGGAGAAATATCTGTTGAAAGAGGGGTCCTTGTTCTAACATCACATTTGTGAGGATTTGCACTTCTGTTATCTCTCCTGTCTTGCCTCTCAAAGAAGATATCTCCTGCATTCTCCAGATCACTGTTCCTGATTTTAGGGAAAACTACTTCCAGGACAAGGTGATTGGGATGACAGACAGTGAAATAGTTAATCCTCAAATGTCAGCACTGGGCACTGGAGCTGGTTCCTCCTGGCAATGAATAGAGCAGTTCACTCTCTATTGTTTCCAATCAACTGCAGAAAAAAGGAACTGACTCAACTCTTGCATCAAAACAAAATCCCGAAGCACCTCCACAGTCAGAGCGGTGGGAGAGTTCTGCTTCAATTCTTAGAAGTGAAAAATTATGTTGTTAGATAATTTAGGGAGGAAAAAAAAAATAAAGTGAAGTCATATTGAAATGAAGAAAGTAAAGTATTCATGTCTGAAGTGAATTTAAGCCTGAATTAAGACTTGAATTGCAGTGATCAACTCAGGAAAGTGGAAAAAAACACTCAATAAATTGGGATTTTTACTCCTTCCAAAAGGGAATCCCTCCAGATCCTCCTTTTTGAAACTGGTTCAATGGTCTCTGCTTGATCCACAGCCCCTGATCAACATGTGAAGTACTTGTAGAAGAGGATGGGAGAAGTACCTGAGAGGAGTGTGAAACATAGGTGGGAAATCTGCTTGGAGCATCCAGAAATATTTCCATGTAGGTGTCTGAGGAACTGTGAAAGAGTTTTCTCAGGAGAAGGGAGAAGCAGGTCAGTGGGCATTGCATCCAACATTATAACTTTCTAATATACAAAGCACCCCTTAAGGTTTATTACTGCTCTGGAGTAATGACTGGGTTGGACTAGCTGGTCTCCAGAGGTCCCTTCCAACCCCTAACGTTCTGTGATTCTGTGATTCTGTGACTGTGATATGTGGCATTCATCTGCAAGTAAAATGATCCAATATTTTTTGATTTGGGAGTCCAGTTCAGTTCAAAAACTGAAAGCTGTTAGCATTTTATAACTCAAGTCTTCTAGGACAGCCTGAAAGATGACATTGCACTGTCCCAGACAGCTGCCCTCAGCTCCTGCCTACATAGGTACAGGAACAGCACAACTATTTAGGATCAGGGAGGAGTATTTAACAAATGAGGATCCTAGAGTTCAGGTCTCACCGGGAGCAGCTGAGGGAACTGGGGTTGTTTAGTCTGAAGAAAGGAGACCGAGGGGAGACCTTCTTACTGTGCATAACTCCCAGAAAAGAGGTTGGAGCCAGGTGGGAGTTGGTTTCTTCTTCATAGTAGCAAGTGATAGGAGGAAAGGAAATGGCCTCAAGTTGCGTGCAGCAGGGGAGGTGCAGGTTGGATATTAGAAGAACCTTTTTCACTGAAAGGGTACACAAACACTGGAGGTGATTAAATCCCCATCCCTGGAGGTGTTTAAAAGACACAGAGACATGGCACTGAGGGACATGATTTAGCAACAGACTTGGTAGAGCTAGAGAAAGGTCAGACTTGATAATCTTAAATGCCTTTTCCTACCAAAATTATCCTATGGTTCTATCATTCTGTCCTTGGCTGTGGCACAGATTTGGTTATCACTGTGACTACAAGTGTGCCACACTTGTCAAAAGTGACTGCTGTACTGACATTTTGGTAGTGTTACATATCTAAGGCTCTCTGGAAGCCAAAAAGAAGACAGACAGGGTAACTCTTAATTTTCGAGGAGTCCATGAGAGCCATCGGTTTGACCAGAGAACTGATCTATACACCTGTGCTATACTGCATCACTGGGATGACTTGGTAGCGAGGGCATGGATTTGAAAACAGGGATTAAATATCTCATAGCACATCTCTCAGAAGTGACAGATGCAGAGACAGAGCTGAAAACAAAGATTTTCCAAGGAAAGTTACTTAAACTGCTCTCCTTCAGGACTCCTTGCACATAGAGGAGAACTGGGAAACAATCAAATAATAGGCACAAAAAGTGTGTTCAAAGATCAGCTTCCTTCTTTTAGGCCCTCTGGATTTAGCTAAAAAAAATATGAGGAATTTGTAGAGAAGGAATAATAAAAAGAAAAAGAAAACAGCAAATGCCTCAAGAAGGCATTGGGTAATCTCTACCTCCACTAAGCTGGGAGTGAAAACAAATGGCAGGGAACGAAGGGACATCCCTGTGCTTTCTGATGCAAGAGAAAGTATTGTTTCTAATAAAACCACATAGAATCAATCACAGAATCATAAAATCATAGAATCAGTCAGGGTTGGAAGGGACCACAAAGATCATCTAGTCCCAATCCCTCTGCCACGGGCAGGGACACCCTACCCTAGATCAGGCTGGCCAGAGCCTCATCCAGTCTGGCCTTAAACACCTCCAGGCATGGGGCCTCAACCACCTCCCTGGGCAACCCATGCCAGGCTCTCACCACTCTCATGCTGAAGAACTTCCTCCTCACATCCAGTCTGAATCTCCTCACCTCCAGCTTTGCTCCATTTCCCCTAGTCCTGAGAGCCTAGAAAGTCCCTCCCCAGCTTTTTTGTAGGCCCCCTTCAGATCCTGGAAGGCCACAAGAAGCTCACCTGGGAGCCTCCTCTTCTCCAGATTGAATAGCCCCAACTCTTTTAGTCTGTCCTCATAGCAGACGTGCTCCAGCCCTCTGAGCATCCTCATGGCCCTTCTCTGGACACTCTCCAGCATCTCCACATCCCTCTTGTACAGGGGCTTCAGAAGTGGATGTAGTACTCCAGGTGGGGTCTCACCAGAGTGGATCAGAGGGGGAGAATCCCCTCCCTCGCCCTGCTGGCCACACTTCTTCTGATGCAGCCCAGGCTCTGCTTGGCTTTCTGGGCTGCAGGTGCACACTGTTGGCTCACGTTGAGCTTCTTGTCCACCAGCACCCCCAAATCTCTCTCCTCAGGTCTGCTCTGCAGCCAGTCACTGCCCATTGTGCTTGGTATTGCCTCGACCCAGCTGCAGGACCTTGCACTTGGTCTTGTTGAACCTCATGAATTTGGCTTGTGCCCACCTCTCCAGCCTGTCCAGCTCCCTCTGGATGGCATCCCTGCCCTCCAGCCTGTCTGCTGCACCACACAGCTTGGTGTGGTCAGCAAACTTGCTGAGGCTGCACTCAATGCCTCTGTCCATGGCACTGACAATGATGTTGAACAAGACTGGTCCCAGGACTGATCCCTGAGGGACTCTGCTTGTCACTGCCTCCATTGGGACATGGACCCATTGACAGCCACTCTTTGGGTGCAATCATCAAGCCAGTTCTTTACCCATCCAGTGGTCCACCCATCAAACCCACATCTCACCAGCTTGGAGACCAGGATGTGGTGCAGGACAGTGCCGAAGGCTTTGCTCAGGTCCAGGTAAATGCCATCAGTTGCTCGCCCCTTGTCTATTCATGTTGTGACCTGTTCATAGAAGGCGACCAGGTTTGTCAGGCAGGATTTGCCCTTGGTGAAGCCATGCTGATTGTACCCAATCACCTCTTCACTCTTCCTGTCCCTGTAGTGCCTCCAGGAGGATCTGCTCCATGATCTTACTGGGCACAGAGATGAGACTGACTGGCCTGTAGTTCCCTGGGTCCTCTTTCCTACCCTTTTTGAAAATAGGAGTTATGTTTCCCCTTTTCCAGTCAGTGGGGACTTCACCAGACTGCCATGACTTTTGGAATATAATAGAATATAACATGTAACAGCAAGACTACCTTCCCAAAAGATGGAGTGTGATTACCAGATATGAACTTGAGGGTTGCTGTGCTGTCATTGTTTCCACAGCACAGAGAGTGACCATGCAGCAGTGATAACCACAGATGAATGCAGCTGTTCTGGTCAGGGGGTAGAAATCTGGTGTCCTGCAGTAAGAGCCCCCTTTGCTCTAACAGCATGGGGGAAGTGCTAAGGTCAGACATTGGAATCACAGAATTGTTGGGGGCGGAAAAGACCTTCAAGATCACAGAATACTTGAGTTGGAAGGGACCTTGAAGATCATCTAGTGCCATGGGCAGGGATATCTCCCACTAGACCATATTGTTCAAAGCCTCATCCAGCCTAGTCTTATACTCTTCCAAGGATGAGATGTCCACAACTTTACTGGGCAACCCATTCCAATATCTCACCACCCTCATAGTAAAGAACTTCCTAATGTCCAATCTAAATCTACCTTGCTCTAGTTTAAAACTGTTGTTTCTTTTCCTATCACCACAGAGCCTTATAATCCATCCCTTTCCACCTTTTCCATACCTTTCCAGTATCTTCAGGTACTGGTAAACCACTATAAGGTCTCCCTGGAGCTTTCTCTTCCCCAGGCTGAACAGACCCAGCTCCTCAGCTTGCCCTTGTAGGAGGTGTCCCATCTTCTGATAATTTTATGGCCCTCTTCTGGACCCTCTTCTTGTGTTGGGGTCTCCAGAGCTGGAGACAGTACTCCAGATGGGGTCTCACAAGAGCAAAATAGAGGGATAGAATCACCTCCCTTGACCTGCTGTCCAGATATCTTTTGATGAAGCCCAGGATATGGTTGGCTTAGAATCATAGAATCATAGAATGGTAAGGTTGGAAGGAGACCTCAAGGATCATCTAGTTCCAAACCCCTGCCATAGGCAGGGACACCTCCCACTAGGACAGGTTACTCAAGGCCTCATCCAGCCTGGCCTTGAACACCTCCAGGGAGGGAGCAGC
>WBNM01014127.1:0-64482 GCA_013399055.1 Ramphastos sulfuratus
AGAAGGAGACTCCACAACCAATGCTACAAGGCAGAACACCCCAGCCACCTCTCTGAGGAACAAGGTGAGATGCACACTAGGGACAGGCTGGAGCAGTTTTCTCTGTCCCCATGAAAAGTTTGTGGAGCAGTTGATGAAGAGCCATGAGTCCAGCTCAGGTCTTCCAGCACTGCTCTGTCTCTAACTGGTGCCACCAAGTGGGAAGCACCTGCGGCCATTTAGGACATGCTATGACACTCCACAGCAGGGCCTGCTCATGGGGCACCTTGTGGTGAGAGGTGCAAGCTGGGCAGGGAGTGCTCACGTACTGAAGTCGAGGATGTAGAGATCCGAGTGATCCATCAGATCGAATTCATCGCCCATTCCCTCTTCTGGAGACGGGCTGCAGAAACCAAGCAAAGCAGGGCACTCAGTGCTAAAATGCTCGTATGACAGTTGTGGTCCCTTGGGCCCCCCAAGGGCTGAGCAGCTCCAGACCTCTTCCTAGCCTGCCTGGCCCATGCAGGGTCTCTCTGATCCCTCCTGTCCCTCTGCTTCTCCCAAAAGCACCCAAAGCCACCCCTCTCCCAGCTACTTGCAGAGCCCATGAAGCTGCACAGAGCCCGAAGCAAATCACACCACCTCCTTGGCAGCCAGATTAAGGGACGGAGGGACATCTCCTTCTCTTCCATGACCATGACAACTCCAGCTGTAAACCTCCTCCCTCTCACCTTCTATTACTTTGCTGCACCTCCAAACACATGTCCCACTCTGAAGAACACCACCTTTCCCTTCTTGTACTTTCGCCAGGCTCTGGCTGGTTTCACTTCTCATTCACATGCCAGAACTGTGGTACCCACCCACAGGGTGGTGACAAACAGCTGCTTCCAGAGCTGTGGCTTGTTTCAAGGCTCTATTTGCTCAGCAATTTCAGTGGATCCAACCCTCCAAAGAGCTTCAGTCAGACCTGGAAAGCTGAGCCCCAGGACAAGGCTGAGTAGAAGTCTGCACAGGTTGGAGAAAGGGTGTGAGCAGCTCCTGAAGATCGGCAGACATGCTTTCAGAAGCATCTGTCCTACTCTTTGTATGACAAAGAGGCCTTATGGGCTGCTCTATAGCAGGCAAGGCCAGTCAGGCTGGCATCAGCTGGAGAACCCAGTGCACTGTCGGAGACTCACCAACTCCACAGCACTGCTCCATTGTGGGAAGCTGCCCTGGGAATATGGCAAGAAACAGATCAAACCACCTGGGCAGGTGGTGGTAAGCCCATCCAAATCTGGCCCCAAACACCATGTGGGGCAGCCTGACAGCCCACACCATGTCTTTTTGCAGACCTCAGGCCAGCTTCAGCTCACAGCCAAGGGGAGGCACAGGATGGCAAGTGAAAGGATTTGCAGGAACATCACAAGGGACAGATGTCTCATCTGGGAAGGCTCAGACATCACAAAAGAACAACATACATAGCCCAAAAAGCTGTGCTGGTGACTTCAGTGAGGTTAGGTAAGAAACTGAATCCTCAAGAGGACTTTTGACAAGGCTGTCTAGTTGTGATGCAGCGCCACTGACCGTGGGAGCCATGACTTATCTCTAGAGATGGCAGCAGACTTGGCCAGCAGCTAGTGACCAGATTTTCTGCAACCTGATGAAGCAGCAAAAGGAGCCACATACTGCAGCAACACTGCTGTGCCCATCTCAGCTCCGGCTTTCCAGCACTGTGTGAAACATCTGCAGACTACCACACACCACATGTTACTCATGGAAACCTGTGAGCTAGATTTTCCTGTCTCTAAGCTCTCAGGAGCACCAGTGCTGCTGACTGAGCTGCATGCATGTGCCCACACTGCTGCAGCACTGCAGTAGGTCAAGCGTGATAAGCCAAGATGCTTCCTCAGAGGACAACATGGAAGGTGCTTTGCAGATGTTCAGCTTCTTCTACAGACAAGCAAAGGCAGCAGCAGCAACAAACAAGCACCTGAAGCAGGCACCAAGGTCTTCGCCTTGGCTTAGGGGCACCTCTTTCCCTCTTTGCCTTTTGTACTGCTGCATTACAGATCATTATGGTTGCAAAGACCTGTAAGATCTTCAAATCCAGCCATCATCTAAATGTACCAGGGCCACTACTACACCATATTCTTCGGCACCATATCCGGGCTTTTAAACACAGCCAGGGATGGAGATTCAACCACCTCCCGGGGAAGCCTGTTCCAGTCTTTGAGTGAAGTTTTATCTAATGTCTAACCTAGACCTCCCCTGGTGTAATTTGAGGTCATTTCCTCTTGCCCTATCAGTTGTGACTTGGAAGAAGAAACCAACCCTGAGCTGGGTCCAACCTCTTTTCAGGAAGTTGTAGAGAGCAATGAGGTCTCCCCTCAGCCCCCTTTTCTCCAGACTAAAGGACCCCAGGTCCCTCAGATGCTCCTCACGAGATCTATTCTCCAAACCCTTCATCAGCTTTGCTGCTCTTCTCTGGACCTGCTCCAGCACCTACAATGTCCTTCTTGTAGCAAGGACCTCAAAACTGAACCTAGGACTCAAGGTGTGGCCTCACCAGTGCTAAGTACAGTGGGACAATCACCTTTTTAGTAGCACGAACCCTTCAGGAAAAGCCCACAGGTCAGCAACCTGCAACCAGGGCAACATCCTGCTTGTGTTCCTCTGATTATGCTAGTGACTGGACTGCTTTTGAGTTCTGCTGGATGAGCTCAAGCTGCATGCCAAGCACAAGGTTTGAAACAGATTCTACCCAGTTGTATGCTGTTCATTACTCCAGGTCTCCCATGGTTAAGATCTACTGCAATTATTTCAGCACAGCCATCAAGATGTTCCAAGTGATTTCTCTTGGAGCAGCCAGAAATCATCTGCATGGCAGGGCAAGCACAGGCATTTCTCAGCTTGACTTGAGAATTACTGTAGGCTCCAGCCACGGCTCCCTGGTTGTGCCAAAATGAGGATGGCGTTTCAGAAGGCTGCAGTCTTGATGGAACAGCCAAAGCACTTGAGAAACTTGAGCACTTGAGACTACTCTTTGCTGAAAAAGCAGTGCTTGGACCAGTACTGCCACAGCCTATGGACATTTGGAGAATGTGAAAGAAATGGTGTATTGAGTCCTGCTTTGGTTTGTAAAAAGGCAATTAAGAGTGTCCTCACTGCTTAGCTGGGACCTGGCACAGTGACTGCACAGTGTCCCTTGCTTCCCCAACTATGACCCACTGAACACATCTCATGAGACATGAGACAGTACCTGCCTCTGCCAGCTTCCCACAGCCCTAGCAGCACAAACTGCAGGGCACAGCTGGCAGAGAAGACCTGTTGGTGATGGGTCCCATCTGCCTGGATACAGGCAAAAGCCCCTTTAATTCCACCCCTCTGTGCTCACCACACCACAATCTAATCTCGCATCCGCGTCACAGGAAATCCTAGACCATCCCTTATCTTTCAAAGGAAAGCCAGCAGGCACCACATCTGTGGCTTTAATCACCCAGCTGCAAGCAGCAAGGGAAAGCCTGGAGTTCAAGATCAGGAGAGCCACAACTCGCTGATAGCAGGGTGCAAGGGCACCCCTTTGCCAGCCAGAGCTCAGCAAAACTGCTTGTTGCAGCTGCACAGCAACTTGGCATGATAATGAATGCTCTTGCCCATTAACCACCCTGGGAGAGGCCCTAACCTCTCACTAGGGCCAGGCACTGTCAGGGAAAAACACAGCCTGAAAACAAACCTGAATTGGCTTAAGGCTCTGGGAAGACCTTAGGGTGGCCTCCCAGTACCTGAAAGGGGCCTACAAGAAAGCAGAGAGGAGGGGCTTTTGACAAGGGCTTGTAGTGATAGGATGAGGGGGAATAGACTGAAGCTGAAAGAGGAGATTCATACTGGGTATTAGGAAGTTCTTTCCAGTGAGGGTGGTGAGACACTGGAATAGGTTGCCCAGGGAGGTTGTGGATGCTCCTTCCCTGGAGGTGTTCAAGGCCAGGTTGGATGAGGCCTTGAGTGACCTGGGCTAGGGGAAGGTGTCCCTGCTTATGGGGGGGGAGTTGGAACTGGATGATCTTTAAGGTTCCTTCCAACCTAAACCACTCTATGATTGTATGATTCTATGATCTCTTTAGCTGAACTGTTTTATAGCATTCCTTCTCCACACCATTTTCCCCTGTGAGTGGTCTCTACAAGCTTACGTGCTGGTGGGTTTGGGAGGAAATCAGGCCAAGGCCACAACTGTGACACAGCTAAGGGGAACACTAAGCTTAGTGCCTATCACTTAAATAGACACAGATGATAGGAGTGCTCCTGGCAACAGGAAGACACCAGAGCTGGGGCAAAAAGACCAGGGCCTGGGCAGTACTACAAAAGAAACTAAGCATCTGGATGCCACGGGAGTAGGCACACTGCAGAATCAGAGTGGTAGAGGTCAGAAAGGACCTCTGGAAATCAAGTCCAACACTTCTGCCAAGCCAGGTTCACCTAGAGAAGGTCACATAGGAACAAATCCAGGTAGGTTTGGAATGTCTCCAGACATGGAGACTCCACCGCCTCTCTGGGCAGCCTGTTCCAGTGCTCTGTCACCTTTCAATTAAGGAAGTTCCTCCTCATGTTTAGATAAACTTCTTCTGTTTGAGTTTGTGCCTTTTACCCCTTGTCCTGTCACTGGGCAACACTGAAAAAAGCCTGGTCCCATCCTGCTGACACTCACCCTTTCAGTATTTCTAAGCATTGATGAGATCCCCTCTCAGTCTTCTCTTTTCCAGACTAAAAAGATCCAACTCTCTCAGTAATTCCTTGTAAGAGAGATGTTCCAGTGCCCTCAGCATCTTTCTATCCCTTTTCTGTACCCTTTCCAGCAGCTCCCTGTCCTTCGCAGAACTGGATGCGATATTTCAGACGTGGCCTCATCAGAAGTCTCTCTTGATCCTTCGAGGGAAGGCAAGACACAAAGGGATTTGCCTGTCCGCCCACCCCCCAGTGCTGCCGCCTAGCAAGTTGAGCCTGCTGGCTCCTCCTCCCCCTTGCTGGGCAGGGGAGCACAGGTCAGGAGGCAGACCACAGGGAGTTCTCCATTACAACGACTTCCTGGAAAACTTCTTATCTCTTCGGGCAGCTCCAGAATACACCTGATAACTGTTACAGGAAGCCAGCACAGTTCTCGTCTGCATCTCCCCCTTCCAGCCCAAGCAGGCTGCATTCTTGGCTGCCAGCAGCTCTTCCTATCCCAATCTAGTGCTGACTGGGGTTGAACCTGGATTAAGGAATAAATTGAATACTGAAGTTGTTTGGTGGAGAAGACAAGGCACTGCTGTGTTGCCTGGCAGAGGAGAACCAAACTCCCACAAATTGTTGTGGAGTTTCTCCTGGTTTGCCAGCACTTCCTGGGAGCACCTAGTGGCTTAACACCAGAGTTCAGCTGCTGCTGGAACACAAATCCACACTCCAGCATCTCTGAGCATCCCAAACTGCCACTGGACCCTACTAAGCCTTCCACTGTACAAAGCTGCAACCAGTATCTGTTGAGGAGACTGAATCAGCACAGCATCTCTGTATACCTCACCTGTGCTAAACCCTCCCTCACATCTGCATGGATGGCCTACTTAGAATTAAGGACATTCCCTTGGCACTTCTGGGGCCTGAAGTTTTTTCACTCCAGCGAACGCTGGTATGTTCAAGTCACAGAATCACAGAATGATTTGGGTTGAAAGGAACCTTAAAGGTATCTAATTCCAATCCCCTGCCATGAGCAGGGACACTTCCACTAGACCAGGCTGCTCAAGGCCCTGTCCAACCTGACCTTGAACACCTCCAGGGAGGAGGCATCAACCACCTCCCTGGGCAACCTGTTCCTGTGTCTCACCACACTCACTGGAAAAAAAACCCATTCTTTCTAATATCCAGCCTAAATCTCCCCTCTTCCAGCTTAAAGCCATTCCTCCTCATCCTAGCACTACAAGTGTTTGTCAAAAGTCCCTTCCCAGCTTTCCTGTAGGCCTGCTTCAGGTACTGGAAGGCTGCTCTAAGGTCTCCCTGGAGCCTTCTCTTCTCCAGGCTGAACAGCCCCAGCTTGCATAGCCTGTCCCCATAGGGGAGGTGGTCCAGTCCTCTGATCATCTTCACAGCCTCCTCTGGACCCACTTCAACAGTTCCATGTCCTCCTTGTGTTGGAGACCCCAGAACTGGACATGGAATCTGTCCTGCCTTGTCCTGTTTTCAAAATTATCCTCTGAAAGTCACAGCCTGGGCCTCAGAGAATGACCCAAGTTTTTCAAACCACACAGAGGGCTGAAAACATTTCAGATGTTTCTGCCAGGTAGATGCTGTCAAACAGGTCTGTGCTCCAGAGCTGCAATTCGTCATTCCAGACATCAGAGTGTGTCCTGCTGACGGGCTACTTCCTTTCTTTTAGCAGCTGTTAAGGCTCTTGGCCACATTCAGCGGCCCTGCTCCCTGACAGTATCACTTCCAGTGTTTGACAGATAAATCCTTAACACCAGGTCCTCCTAGTGAATGGAAACTTTGCTGAGGAACACTAGCACAGAAGGGAGTGTTGCTGCCTGGTGTGTATGGGCTCTTCAAACAGCTCCCAGCCTTAGCTGACATCCCACTGGAGCTTGGCAGGCATCACACTTGCCGAAGAAAGAAGGAAACAAACTCTGATGGGAGATGCAGGGCAGCATGTAGGGAAGGATCAGCCAGCCTGAGATGTGGTACAGCACAACAGGCTAGGATACTTGTAATTCTGATGGCAGGATCTCCTCCCCACCACCCCTTCCATAGCAAACTTAACCACTGCACAACCCCTCTTGAACAGTGTATTGCACACTTCTGCCTCTACTTGAAGGCTTGTCACCAGCTGCTTGACAAGCTTGTATGGCATCTTTATCTCTTGTCCTTTTCTAGAGGAGCCCTCATCTACATGACTTCTTACACTTGTAAAGCAGATTGCAGAATACCAGGTTGGAAGGGACCCCACAGATCATCCAGTCCTACCTTTCTAGGTATAGTTGAAATGAGATGGCCCAGAAACCTTGTTGAGTCTTTGTTCCCAGATGTAGGGGAATCCACTGCTTCTCTTGGAAGATGATTCCAACATCTAACTGTTCTCATGGGGAAACATTTTCTTCTGGAATCTTCTAGATAGGACAGTGGGTGTGTGCCTCTGACTACAGCATGGGGCAGAGCAGGGAGGGAGACAATGCTGAAGGGAATGGTGAACCTTCTCACAGAGCCACCAACTCACCTGGTGCCTCCAAAGAGAATGATTTTGTCCCCCACTCTGCAGCAGCACTGTCGGCGTCGAGGACATGGGCCTTTCCCCTTGGGCTCAATCTTCCTCCAAGAAAGGGAAACTAAGAGATGCAAAAGAGTGCAGTAGGTTGTCACAAGAGCCTGGCCATGAGCCAGGTGTAAGCAGGTCATGGATTTAAATGGTTGACAGCAAAATCAGAGGCCCATTGTCCACAGAAACCAACATCCACACTCCTTATTGACCTCTGCCCTAGTGGCACCGTGAAGCACTTCTACAAGGTTATTACTGAAGTGTTAGATGCCAGGCCCAGCCCTGGAGCTCTACCTGCTGAGACACAGGTTGCAGGTCAAGGCCTTTTGCTTGCAAAGCCTGAGTGTCAGGACCCACGGGCTGCCACGGCAGCAGGTCAGACGTCACAGGGAGGGTACAGAGCAGAGCTCCAGGAGCAGGCAGGTGACCTGTTTTCCCCAGCAGCCTGCTGTGGGTCAGCTCTGGAGGGAGACCCAGGAGCCAGCTCCATCTGCTGGCAGCAACTCTGAATGCAGAGGACCCTCGCAGACCGGAACTGAACCAGGCAGACAGCAGCCTTTGTCCTTGCTGCTCCGCGGAAAGGATCCTGGGGGCTGACTGATCACTTGTGCACAGCCCTGAAACCTTCAGAAGCTCTCACATCAGCTCAGGGAGCAGCGAATTGGTTGGTAACTTTACTATGCAAAGCAATTAATTAACAAACAGTCTAATGAACTACAAAAAGTGCCTGAGGACCCCAAAACAACTCAACTGATTGATACTCAGAGTGCCAGCTGAAGAATGACCCCTTCTGCTGCACAGTTTGATCTATGCCACGAATGTGTATGGTGATCCTGCAGCTTAAATTGAGTGGTTTCCCCAGCTCCCCTAACCCCATTGCTTCCTCATCTCTTCTGCCACAACTTCTCTGTGTTGAAAAACAAGACATAATTTTGCTAACCACTCTTTGATGAGGTTTGTCTTTCAGCAACATTTCCTTCCCCAGTTTGAGACCTGGAGATGATCTGAGGAAGAAGGAGGGTCCCAAGCACAGCAGCAAGTTCACGCCAATGCTTTTAGAAGAACCATTTTTCCCTCAAGCAGGCTCCTAGCCCTTGGAGAGTAGGCTCATCTCGAGGGCCTTTGGCACTGTCACCACTGCAAGTTAAAAGCATGCATACCTGGATTGAATTTCCAGAGGTCATGGAAGTGTCTGTTCAGACGCGCGTTGTAGCCACCAAACACATAGAGCTCCCCGTTGTAGCTGACTGTGGGCAGCAAACACAGACACGTTCAGTGTGCCACCCGGGGGGGCCCTAACCCAACAAACCAAAGTGGTGCTGCTTATCCACCTTCACTTACATCACCCTCATATGCAGGTCTACATGCAAGGCCTTTCACTGGGAAGCAGCTCCCCTCAGAAGCCAGGCTCTGGTCACAGAATATTAGGGGCTGGAAGGGACCTCCAATGCTCATCTAGTCCAATCCTCCTGCAGAGCAGGATCTCCTATACCAGATCACACAGGAATGCGTCCAGGCAGGCCTTGAGTATTTCCGGAGAGGGAGACTCCACAACCCCTCTGAGCAGCCTGTGCCAGTGTTCTGTCACCCTCTCAGTGAAAAAAAATTCCTCCTCATGTTTAGTGAAACTTCCTATGCCTCAGCTTCCATTGCCCCTTGTCCTGGCATTGGGCATCACCAAGTAGAGCCTGGCTCCATCCTCCTGACACTCACCCTTTACATATTTATAAGCATTGATGAGGTCACCTCTCAGTCTCCTCTTCTCCAAGCCAAAGAGCCTCAGTCTCTCCTTGTAAGAGAGATATTCCATTCCCTTCATCATTTTTGTGGCTCTGTGCTGGACTCTCTCAAGCAGTTCTATGTCCTTCTTGAACTTAGGGGCCCAGAACTGGACACAGATCTGGTCACCCATTACTAACCCACACCTCCACCCAAGAGACCAGACATCCCTTCTGGGGTGGGCAGGAACTTCCTTCCCCTGTCCTCCTCCCTCAGCAGGGCCAGACTCACATGCTGAATGGCTCCGTCGGCCTTCAGGAAGCACTGGGGTTTGAGGGGAGTCCAACCAAGAGTTTGTTTCTGTATCAAACACCTTAATGCGGTTGCAGTAGATCTCATTGTTGGAGTGAAATGGCCCAAAGCGATCAGCTCTGCCACCAAAGACGTACATCTTTGTCCCAATGATGGTAGCTGAATGGAAGTCTCTCCAGCGAGCTGGTGTACCCTTGAGGGCACAGAATGAAACACAAGACAAAAGTATGCAGGTTACCCAGGGAGATGACAATTTGAGGTGGCTGCCCATTCCTGGAGAACTCCCCCTCCTGCAGATCCCAGCCACACCAGACAGAAACTGTGAGACAAATGTCGGTAGACAGTCACAGAATGGTTTGGGTAGGAAGGGATCTTATAGATCATCTAGTTCCAAGCCCTCTGCTGCAGGCTGGGCCACCTTCCACCAAACCATGTTGCTCAAGGCCTCTTTACACAGCCCTTACTCTCAGTCCAACAGTGATAAATGAATCATTATAAAATACTATTTTTAGATTAATTTTTCTGACCTGGTTCCTTTGTTCTAGCTGAAAACCAGTAAGAAAAAAAACATGGTTTCTTCTCATGAATAACATTTAATTTCTTCCATAAGAACTCCAAGTTATATTACATTCTCAAAAAGGTTATTACTAAGGAGGAAAAAAGAAAAAAGCTTCCAATCTGTATCCACAGCCAAATTTTAAGATTTATTTAGAATGTATCCCTCTGAATTCCAAAATTAGCTGAATTTTAACATACAATTACGTTACCAAGCCCAGTTAGATTAACAGACATTAGCTTATTAATAACTAATAGGCAGTAGTTAAAGTAAAGCAACTAATTAACTTTGAAAGTGCTGTGAAAAGTCAGTGTATTTGCAGTTTTTGTGTATTATACTGCTACCAGACCATGGTAGTTTTCTTTTATTGGAATTTTCCAATAAGCCTTAATCAGGACTTTCCTGAAAGTTCAGTGCAGAATGTAAATAAATTACAGCATTGGTTGCAAAAGAAGAATAATAAAGTCTCTATCATTCATTGGTTTGCTAAGAGGGATAAAATGGCAACGTATAAACAATTTGTCTCTCTTGGCTCTTGGGCTCTGTTGCTGTTCCTTTGCCTTTCTGACTCCTCGCACCATATACTAACCTCGACTGACCAGATAACATGTGAGATCTTGCTGGTTTTCTATCTGGGGGGAGAGAAGAAGGTGGTGTTGGCCCCTTCTGGGCTTTCTTTGTCCAGAAGGAGAGGACTGGATTTTTGTATTATTTCTAAATGGTATATAACTGTAAATACATGTAAGAGTATTTGCATGTAAATTTAGTTTGCTGTAAGATACAGTTTTATCTTACTTCCAAGCTGTCTGAGCTGGTCTGGTAAATTTAATTTTGAGGGGCTGATTTTTCCCAAACCCACCACAGATTTTCACAGCTGAAACTGAGAAACCCATTCCTCTGCTTTGTGCTGCTTTTCAAAAGGTTCCCCTTACAGCTGACAGAAAACAACAAAGTCAAAGCTGGCATCTTGGCAGCGATGCTACGCTTTCAAACACAGTGCAAAGAGACAGCATTGCTCACTCCAGAGGACAGCAGAGGTGAGACTTCCTCTGCAAACCAAAGTGAAAAGCAGGCACTGACCTTGGCAGAGATTAAGGTCCACGTCATGTTTGTGGTGTCCAGTTTATGGATATCATTTGAAAAGCAGTCGGCCTGGAAAACACAGCAGGGCAGAGCCTGATCACAAAGGGACTGAACAGCCTGGCGATATCTGGCCCCAAGAAGGATGCTGTCCTGCAGACCTGGAGCATCTCTTTGGAGTCAGTACTTCCTAAGAGACATGCTGCTTGCTCCAAAGTGTCAAGGTAGGCAGCACACTTCTTGCTTAACCACACTGAGGAGAAGCCCATTGCTTCTCAAATGTGGTTCTGTCTCTCCCTGCAGCTTTCCCATTTGTTTGGTGTTCAGCTCAGTTTGGGGCTGTCCTGCACATGCCTCCAGAAGCCTGTTCCCACTTCATGCAGCAACAGAAGAAAAGGGCACTAAGGGGACAGTCAGACTGGCTCTGCTAAGGCCATGGGATGAGAGGCAGCAGCTAAAAATTACTTCTAGGAAGCTAAACATCCAGAAGCAAAATACACCTGGATCTCTGATGACCCCCCAAAACTCATTTACAGCTGGCTGTCTGGAAGAGCCTGCATTCACACAAACAGCACAGAGTCCTGCTCCTCCAGACAGAGAAGACAGTTGGCTGAATATAACCCAGCACGTGTCCAGGTGACCAAGGCAGCCACCAGCATCCTGACCTGTATCAGCAATAGTGTAACGATCAGGACCAGGGAACTAATTGTGTCCCTGTACTCAGAACTGGTCAGGCTGCACCTCAAGTCCTGGGTTCAGTTTTGGGGCCCTCACTACGTGAAAGACATCAAGGTGCTGGAGTGTGTCCAGGGAAGGACAAAGCTGGTGAAGGGTCTGGAGAACAGATCTGGTGAGAAGCAGTTGAGGGAACTGGGGCTGTTTACTGTGGAGTAGAGGAGGCTGAGAGGAGAACTCATTGCTCTCTACAGCTTCCTGAAAGGAGGTTGGAGTGAGGTGGAATCATAGTGAGAGCGTTGGTATCTTCTCCCAAGTAACAAGTGATAGGACAAGAGGAAATGGCCTTAAGTTGCACCAGGGGAAGGTTAGGTTAGAGATCAGAAGAAACTTCTTTCCTGAAAGGGTTCTCAAAGACTGAAACAGGCTTCCCAGGGCAGTGGTTGAATCCCCATCGAAGAAGGGAGAGATGTGGTGCTGAGGGAGATGGTTTAGCTCCAGACTTGGTGGAGCTGGGGAATGGTTGGACTTGATACTTTTAAAAGTCTTCTCCAAGCGAAACAATTCTATGATTCTATAAAATAGCAGTGAGACAGCACCAAGCTTGTCTGGTTTGGTTAAAACCAAGCCACCTTACCACTGCCCCTGCTGCTGTAAGCAACATCATGGATTTAAAGTGCTGTTGACCTCAGAAGAGTGGGGATAATCCAGAGACTGTTGTAACAGAGCCCCCAATTTTCTTCCAAATAAACAGATGTGACTTTGCACAGCTTCTCTGAAGCTGGTAATAGTCTGAGATGATATTTATCCACCTCTTAAGATGAGAGAATAAGGATTTGCTCAAAGGAGCATGAGGCACACTGACAGCTAGTGCAGAATGACCTTCAGCTGAAGGTATTCTTAATAGGAGGGCGAGTGTTTGCAGAGGGGATGAATATGATGCGAGTGGGGAACATATACTGCTTAGGACAGAACCTTACAACAATGCTGCTGACATTGGAAAGTGTTTTTTTGGGCTCATTTCTCAGCTAAAATTCATTGAGGTGTTGGGTAGAAGGTTGGACTTGATGATCTTAGAGATCTTTTCCAACCTTAATCATTCTATGATTCCATAAATTAAATGTAGATCTGCATATAATTTAAATGTTATGCATTTACCTATCTAAATTTGGCTGAGAAATGAGCCAGAAAAAAAAAAACCCCAAACAGTCAAAGATTTATATTTTTACCTCTAGCTAAATGTTTTTGGAAAGTTAAAAAAAAAAAATTTTAAAATCCACTTTTTTTTAGGCCTACTTTCCCAACCTCCTTCTCCACAATCAGCATAACCTGAGTGATTAATCACAGAATCACATAATGGTAGGAGTTGGAAAGGACCTCTGGAGATCATCTAGTCCAAGCCTCGCTCTGCCAAAGCAGGCTCACCCAGAAGGTTGCCCAGGATCACAATGTCCAGGTGAGTTTGGAATCTCTCCAGAGAAAAGAGACTCCACAACCCCTTTGGGCAGCCTGCTCCAGGGCTCCAGTCCCCTCACAATGAAGAATGTTATCTTCTTGTTCTGGTGGAACCTACTGGGTTCCAGTTTGTTGCCCCCTGTCCTGTGGC
Organism: Ramphastos sulfuratus; assembly: GCA_013399055.1. Classification (NCBI taxonomy): domain Eukaryota; kingdom Metazoa; phylum Chordata; class Aves; order Piciformes; family Ramphastidae; genus Ramphastos; species Ramphastos sulfuratus. The sequence goes on from WBNM01014127.1 coordinate 13,186, forward strand.
TGAATGCCACTATAAAGAGTCTGGGCCCATCCTTTTGCCCCTCATCCTTTAGCTATTGATCAGTCATAATTGCTTTCAACTATGGATACAAATATACTCCTGTATTCTGCCTCTACCAATGTCCAGGGTAGGATCAGCAAATAACTACTCACCAGCTGTTCATAGCCTCCAAAGATAAACATGGTCTTTCCCAGGACACAAGCTGAGTGCCCATCTCTTGCTCCTGGGACCATTCCAGACACTTTTGGTGTGAACCACTTGTGCGTGTCTGAAACAAAACCAGGAGGCAACAGTAAGAAAATACAGTAGATGTTGGGATAGCACAGCTCTTTACTGCTGCTCTGCAGTTCTGAGACAGAAATCCTTCTCCCTGTCACAGATAGCACCTGCTTCTCTGGAGAAGCTACAAGTTTCCTCAGGCAAGGCTACCTGGTGACAGAGGTTTCAGTTCCTGGGCAGAGCCTCTGACCCTGCCTGACCTGACCAACAGCTCATGTTTTAACTGCGAGTAGCAAAACACTGCTTGAGCAAGGTTATTTTTATCCAATCTCTTGCAAAGCCTACTTGTGAGTCACTTAACTCTGCATTTACAGCCTCAATTACAATGGAGCAGTGATGCCAGGTGGCTCAATTAACCTCATAGCGCAGAGATGCTGACTAAATGACTGGGGAAAAACAGCTCTCAACTGCAGGCAGAAGTCACTTAACCAGAAGCTCACCAATGTCAGTAGAGCTGCTGCACACATCCCTGCCTCTGCAATGCAGCTCTCCCTATCTTCTGTGTTCCTCTTGTTACATTCTCATGCCCTCTTCCTTAGGAGCCTTCCTCATGCTCCACCCTTTAGGGTTCTCTTTGCACCGCTCCCCATGAGCCTGCACCAGGCAAGTTCAGCCCTTCAGCCTTCACACTCCAGGGGTTGGCTCGGTTTAGGGGAGGACTTTAAACCCTGCCAGAACTATTATTCATGTCAGAGCCACATGTAACCAAGCCATTGACTTACTGCCAAGCACAAAAAAGCACCTGTCCCAAAAGCCCAGAGAGGCACAGATAAGCCTTGAGGCAGCAGGAGACATTACTCCCATTCTCCCTAACTGCTGTGAGCTGCCAAGAGCAGTGCTTATTTCAGAAAGTGGCAACATTGGAGCCAAAGCAAGATTCTTCATGAGGATAAACTTCTCTGAACTTGGCCTGCAGCCACAACTATCCATCTAGGCTCCAGCTGGAACCACACAAAGGGTCTTGCAAGGTCAACAGAATCCCTGGAGAGTCTCTAGTGAAAAAGCTGCAGTGGCTGTCTAGCTCCTTTCCTTCACAGGGGCTTCTTCCAAGCTCAGTCACACAGTAGCAATAAGAGCTCACCCAAACACAACACATCAAGTTAGAGATGGAAAAGACCTTGACTCGTGATCTAATCAGCCCCCTCAGGGGACAGAACTGCACTCAGCTAGGACTTTAATCCAACCTGATGTGATTCCTATGATGGAACTTATACCGCAGACGTGGGGCTGCAAGTGCCAGCTTCACTTTCCAGGATTGCAGGGGACAAGGACAGCCTGTACAGACAGCTGCAGAGAGTTCAGACCAGGACTGAAGTCTGGCCTTCCTATTAATTTTCACCTAATGCTAAAGCACTGGAGTTGGCAGGGAGACCAGGCAGCTTCTACTATGAGGCCTCTGCATAGGCAGAGGTTTACTGGTGGGTTCCCAGCTGCATGTGTCAAGGCAAGGGGGAAATCCTGTGCCCACAGAGCAGCTCCAAGATGTGAGATGCTTCCTGGTGAAGACAGGAACCCATGATCAAACACCAGAAGAAGAAGTTTCCTTGAAAGACCAGCAAGCCAGTTACTGGTCAGTATTTAGATGAACTTGCTCCAGATGTACTCCCTTATTTTCCTGATACTCCTGCCCACCCAGTTCCTGATGGTGTCTGTTCTCCCCAGTAGCACTATGGAGAAGCCAAATGAAAGTCTGAAGGAGTTTCTTCCAGGGTTATCACACTTGACCCATGACTTCCCTTACTGGGGCACCCTATCCATGACTACTACTATTGTGTTTTAGTCCTCACTCTCCCTCATACTTTCAGAGAGAAGGGCCACCCTCAAGAGGAACCACAATCCTCATGGGCACCTTCTTGCTGCAACCTTCAGCCACAATACATCACATACAGAGAACATTTCAGCTGTAGTTACTATGAGAGAGCACACAAAGGTGACAGAAAAATGAAAACCAGTTTGACCATTAAACAAGCTCACTGATCTCTGTTCAAGTGCTTCTGCAGAGCCAAACACACAGACACACCAGTCACCTTGCTCCCCTTCGAAACCTGTTGAAACAGCCAACAACGCCAGCTCCCCATTTGCACCACTTCCTCCAGTCTAAGTTTGTAGAGACTGAAGGACAGGAAAGCAAGCTGGAGAGGAGTGTGGTGGGACAGACAAGTGGTCTCAGCAAGAGAAGTTGGGACAAAGAAGAGTGAGAAGCTGGAACTTACTGACGTCAAAGGCATAGAGCACGTTGCAGGCTCCCTCGGTGTCATTGCGGCCGCCCCATATGTAGACAGTGTCGTCTATGAGCACTGCTGAGTGCCCATACCTCATGTAGGGCACCTCTCTCACCTGGTCTCGGCTGTTGGTCCACACTGGAGGCAGCTTGACCCAGCGCAGAGACACTGAAAGCACAAGTTTGAGCCCACATCAAATGCTAAGCCCACTACATGTGCTCACAGGTCACAACCCATCCTGCACAATGCTTTCCCCCCACCCCACCAATGACAAGAAGTAGAGCAGTCTAATAAGCAAGACAAAGCTGGATCTGACTCTGAGCAGTAGACACTTAGAGAATGCAGAAGCAGCTTTCTAAGGACCCCTCATCACAGGAAGTACTAGAGGATCAGAGGACTCTGGACAGAATTCTTTCATCAAGGAAGATCATAGAATCATTTCATTTGGAAGAGACCTTTAATATCATCGAGTCCAACCTACAACCTAAGACCAGCTTGGCCACTACACCATATCCCAAAGTGCCACGTGCACACATTTCTTTAACACCTCCAAGGATGGTGACTCCACTACCTCCCTGGGCAGGGATAAAGATGTCATGAAGGCATGTCCATGCTGACTCATCCTAGATGGTGAGTGAAGGTACAACACACACAAAATAAACAAGCAGAGAAATTAAAAAGCAGAGTGGTGATAAGGAATACAGACACTACTTCAGGCTACTGACATTTTTGAGAGACTCAAAGCTAGAAGAACCACAGAATGCCAGGTTAGAAAGGACTCCAAGGATCATTTGGTCCAACCTTTCTAGGTGATAGTGATAGCTGAAAGGAGTTGGCCTAGCACCCTGTCAAGCTGAGCCTTAAACTTGACCAGTGTAGGAGAATCCACTGCTCTCCTCGGGAACTGATTCCAGTGAGTGGGTAGCAACATATCTGAAGGCATCATTTGGATTTGCAATAGTGCAGTTTAAGTAAAGCTATGCAGCAGCTTTGTAGAAACAGGGTTTAATTGCTTTTTCATTTGCCTCTATTTTGTTTTTTTTTTAAGCTTTAGATTTGGTGTCTGCATCCTTTACCTCCATTCACAGCTGAGTTCTCTCTCCTAACTCCTGTATTACTAATGAGCTCCTTGTGAATAAAAGTCCTCCTTCCTGGCAGTCTGTAAGTCATGTTCAGCAGCAGTCAGAGCAGTCAACAGGTATTACAGGGTTTAATGACAATGCAAGAGTCACAGTGACTATTACATGGCCATTGCATAACAGCACCCAAACATCCTCCGTCTGCAACACACACAGCCTCCAGTTTTGTTTACAACACAAAGATAACACAAAACCACAGAAGAAAACAGTCTGCATCTCTCCTGAAATCCTAAGAAGGGGAAAGTGTCAGGAATCTTCATAGATGAGCATCTAGCACCGAGGCAGAAAGGCTGCTGAGGAAGCATAGCCAATGCTGAAGTCAAGCTAGATGGATTGTTTCCTACATAAAGAGAAGTCTTTAGCAGACTAAAAGAGATTATTCAAAACATAGTATTCTGGCTTTAGCACTGGCACCTGGCAATGCTAACTGGCTTAGGAAGCCAGTGACACCTTCCACGTGGTGGCTGCAGCATTGTGACACTTCAGTATTTGGGAGTGGTGAGAAGGGAAGACAACACAAGAGCATTCCTTTGGGCACAATAACTATGCCTTCACCATAAAAGCAGTGCTCTACTGGCACATTTTACAAGCTACAATATTCAACTGTCTTGAACTTGAGAGACAAACTGAGAGACAAATGTCTGCTCACAAGACCCTGAGCTACACCCCGCCCTACGCTGTGAGCAGGTCATGGTGGCAGCCCTGTGTAACCAATGTCTTCAGGCACAGCTGCACAATTCAGCCTTCTCCACAATCAGATTTAGAGTGAATTCACTACAGATAAACTAGTTTTATCTACATGCCATGGTGTGTTCCTGTCCAGTCTGCAAAACTAGTAATTTCTTCTCTGCTCTTGTTTCTATTCAGCTGGACCCACCCAAGCATCCGTGCAGTTTTCGGACCACCTGCCTGATGACAGAGAAACACTTCATGGAACCAGCTTCACAGTCCAATTCATGGACCACCTCTCTTCGGAGAGGACTGAATCAAGAAATACAGCCTCTCCCAGTACAGCCATGGCTCCAGCACACCCTCCAGATAGTTACTGCCTACCCTACACAAATGGCTCTAGTTCCAGATGCTTTTCTAAGCCATGTTGTCAATGATAGCTGCTGCCAAAATGAGAAGGCCTCCATCCTTGCCACATGCCCCTTACTGGCCACCATCATACTGGCAGCAGTTGTCAGCTTGTCCTCCAAGGGAAGCAGATCAGGAATCTAAGCTTGGACACTTAACTAAGTGCACTGGCTCTCTATCCCACCTCTTCTTCAACTACCTGAAAGGAGGTTGGAGTGAGGTGGGGGTTGGTCTCTTCTCCCTAGTATCAGGTGATAGAACAAGAGAAAACGGCCTGAAATTGTGCCAGGGGAGATTTAGGTTGGACATTAGGAAAGATTTCTTTGCTGCAGGAGTGGTCAGGCATTGGAACAGGCTGCCCAGGGATGTGGAGTCACTGTCCCTGGAGGTAGTCAAGAAACGTGTGGACATGGCACATGGGGACATGATTTAGTGGCCATGGTGGCCTTAGTTTGATGGCTGGACTCAATGGTCTTAGAGGTCTTTTCCAACTGAAACAATTCTGTGGCTATGATTCCATGCTAGGGCAGCTGAGCGTGGTCATGCTGCAAACCGCAGGCAGTACCTGAGCCAGATAATCACCACCTATTTGAACCTAGTTGAGCCAATCCTCGTGGAGAACAAGAGCATAACAAGCCATTGGCTGCATGGTTACTTTTAGTGAGTCCTTATCCTAGCAGTCTGGTGAACTACAGATCCTGTCTGCCCCGCTCCTGAAGCTGAAGATACAGGGCTGCACGAGGGAAGAAGCTCTGACAAGTCCTTTTGGAAATCAGGAGGCAGACAGCAGGTTACAGTGCGTAACACACACGAAGCAACAGTGGGCAAGAAAATCAATACCCAAGCCCAGCAAGCCACACTTCCATGCACCACAAGGAGACACTTACCTGCATTGAAAACGTGGACATCAATCTGGCGCAGAGTCTCATAGTCTTCTCCAGAACAGTATCCACCAAAGGAATAGACCTTGTGCCCAACAGCCACGGCCGCGTGGTTCACCCTCCGTGGCCCACCTTCCAGGTGCACTGCCCACCGGAGCATTCCTCCCTGCAAGCCAGACAGTCTTAGGACCCCCAGTGCCACAGCCACATGCTTCCTGGGCCAGCACAATGTCACCTGGCTCTGCAACAGAGAGAATGCCAAAAGAAGACAATTCACCTTGCAGGTCTTCCTACCTGCTCTGAACGGCAGTTACAAAGGTCGTGCTGCTGGAATCCTCACTCATCTGCCTCCCAATCCCAGACAGTTTTACTCTAGGCAAGGTAGGCATCGTAACCTAAGCAAGGTTTGGAGGAGCAAGCAGAGAAGCCCTCAGACACAAAAAGTCCTCAAGGTGTCTGTAGAGGCAGCCCAAGCTAAGCACCTTTGGTGAAGGCAGCCGAGTGCTGTGTACTCAGCCATGACCTGGTCACGTACACATCACGTTCATGCCAGAGCAATTTGTGCACATGAACGAGAACAGATTGTGAAGGTGAAAAGAACAGAGTCAGAGGGAAAGGAGGAATCATGAGAAACAGTAGAAGAGAGTTATGGGGCCCCCAACACAAGAGAGACACAGTCTTGCCCAAGTGGGTCCACAGCAGGGCCACAAAAATGATCAGGGGGCTGGAACACCTCTCCTGTGAAGACAGGCTGAGAGAATTGGGGCTGTTCAGCCTGGAGAAGAGAAGGCTTTGGGGAGACCTTATCGTGACCTTCCAGTACCCAAAGGGGTTCTACAGGAAAGCTGGGGAGGGACTGTTTAGGAGGGCTTGTAGTGATAGGATGAGGGGCAAGGGTTTTAATCTGGAGCAGGGTAGATTTTGGTTGGACATCAGGACGAAGTTCTTCACAATAAGAGTGGTGGAACACTGGAACAGGGTACCCAGAGATGTGTTTGAAGCCCTGTCCCTGAAGACACTCAAAATCAGGCTTGATGTGGCCCTGGGCAGCTTGATCTAGTTGGAGGTGTCCCTGCTGACCACAGGGCAGTTGAATCCATGGAAATATTTTAAAAAGCTACCCAACAAGGAAATCCAAAGAACCAGCTTCACATAAACCAACCACCTCCTCAGTACAGGGCTGGACTATACTACCAGCATTTGGACTCTCTGATTTCAGCACCAGGGTCTTGGTCACCGAGAAACAAGAGAAAAGAAACCTCCCAGCCTGGAGAGAAAGCTCTTTGCTATCATCAGAATAAGGCCTCCTCCTACAGCAAATCCAGGCATCACTATGAAAATGTTCTAACTGCAATGCTTCACACTTCAAACAGATGGCTTACATTGACTCCTGCAGAAGTCACTGAAACTGATTTTTGCAGCAGTTCTCCTTTGGATCTAAGGATCTGGAACACAATCCTGCCTGGGCTGGAAGAAGGGAGATTTAGGATGGATATTGCAAAGAAATTCTTTACAGTGAGGGTGGTGAGACCCTAGAATAGGTTGTCCAGGGAGGTTATGGATGTCCCCTCCCTGGAGGTGTTCAAGTCTGGGTTGGACAGCAACTCGAGCAACCTGGTCTAGTGGAAGCTGACCCTGCCCATGGTGAGGAGGTGGAACAAGATGATCTTCAAGGCACCTTCCCACCCAAACCATCCTATGGGTCTCTGTGTGCTTCTCAAAATGTAGGTCAGTTCAGTACTTTAACAGGTTTCTCTCAGCTGAAAGACAGCCATGAGAAGAGATGTTGGTGCTTCAGAGAGCCTAAAGAAAATTCTCTTTTTTCATTGCTTGGTTACAGCTTCTTGGAAGATTTAGTCAGTGCACTCCCACCCTACACTTAGTTGTAGCATTTGCAGAACACAAAGAAATTTGCAGATGCCTTAAGCAAAGGCCAAAATTCCTACATGTTTTCTCTTATTACTTTACAAAAAGAAAAGGTAATTACAAGGAGCACTTTTCACAAAAATCACAGAATGGTATGGGTTGGAAGAGACCTTTGGACATCATTTAGTCCACCCCCCCTGCTAGAGCAGGTTGACCTAGATCAGGTTGCAAAGGGACATGTCCAGGTGGGTTTTGAAGGTCTACAGAGAAGGAGACTCCACAAACTCTCTGGGCAACCTGTTCCAGTGCTCCAGTGGCCTCAAAGTTTTTCCTCATGTTTAAGTGGAACCTCCTCTGACCTAGTTTGTGGCCATTGCCTCTTGTCTTATCACTGTGCTCCACTGAAGAGAGTCCAACCTCATCCTCTTGACCCTTGCTGTTTAGGTGTAGGTAAGTAGAGACTAGATTCCTTCTCAGTCTGTTTTCCTCCAGGCTAAACAGTCCCAGATCTGTCAGCCCCCCTCCCCCACAAGACGTATCTCCAGTCCCTCCAGTATCTTTGTAGCCTTTCACTGGACTCTCTCCAGTAGTTCCCAGGCTCTTGAACAGAGGAGCCCACAACTGGACCCAGTACTGCATATGTGTTGTCACCAGAGGAGAGCAGAGAAGGTGGAGAATATCCCTTGACCTGCTGGCCTCAATCTTCTTGCACCCCAGAATATCATCAGCCTTCTTGGCCACTAGGGCACATTGCTGGCTCATGGTGAACTTGTCCACCAGCACTCCCAGGTCTTTCTCTGCAGAGCTGCTTTACGGCAGGTTTTAAAGTTTCTTTAAACTTTCTGTTTAAAGTTTCTAAAGCAGATGGAGAGCAGTAAGAGGTAGCTGTTCTGCTCCAAGTGTCTCTCTCCATCTCCTCCATCAAGCAGAGCCATACTCACAATCAGGCACCTATCACCATCAGCCTGACCATCACAGCATCTGGCTCACCTGCACACTCATCTTAGCTCCATCTGGGGAAAGAGTCAGAGACGTGACCCAGCAGAGATGCCTTAGGCTTCCAGCTCCTGCCATGCATACTACAGACAGTTCAAACTGCCCTGAAGTTGTGCCAGGGGAGGTTTAAATNCTGACCTAGTTTGTGGCCATTGCCTCTTGTCTTATCACTGTGCTCCACTGAAGAGAGTCCAACCTCATCCTCTTGACCCTTGCTCTTTAGGTGTAGGTAAGTAGAGACTAGATTCCTTCTCAGTCTGTTTTCCTCCAGGCTAAACAGTCCCAGATCTGTCAGCCCCCCTCCCCCACAAGACGTATCTCCAGTCCCTCCAGTATCTTTGTAGCCTTTCACTGGACTCTCTCCAGTAGTTCCCAGGCTCTTGAACAGAGGAGCCCACAACTGGACCCAGTACTGCATATGTGTTGTCACCAGAGGAGAGCAGAGAAGGTGGAGAATATCCCTTGACCTGCTGGCCTCAATCTTCTTGCACCCCAGAATATCATCAGCCTTCTTGGCCACTAGGGCACATTGCTGGCTCATGGTGAACTTGTCCACCAGCACTCCCAGGTCTTTCTCTGCAGAGCTGCTTTACGGCAGGTTTTAAAGTTTCTTTAAACTTTCTGTTTAAAGTTTCTAAAGCAGATGGAGAGCAGTAAGAGGTAGCTGTTCTGCTCCAAGTGTCTCTCTCCATCTCCTCCATCAAGCAGAGCCATACTCACAATCAGGCACCTATCACCATCAGCCTGACCATCACAGCATCTGGCTCACCTGCACACTCATCTTAGCTCCATCTGGGGAAAGAGTCAGAGACGTGACCCAGCAGAGATGCCTTAGGCTTCCAGCTCCTGCCATGCATACTACAGACAGTTCAAACTGCCCTGAAGTTGTGCCAGGGGAGGTTTAAATTAGTTCTGAGGAAAAGTGTCTTTCCTGCAAGAGTGGTCAGGCATTGGAACAAGCTGCCTAAAGGTGGTGGTGGAGCCACCATCCACAGAGCTGTTCAAGAAATGTGTGGACATGGCACTTTGGGACATGGCTTAACGGCTGTGACAGTCTTAGGTCGATGGTTGGACTCAATGATTTTGGAGGTCTTCTCAAACCAAACCAATTCTCTGATTCTATGAAAGGTACCCAGAAGCCAGCCACCTCATTCCCAGAGCTATTAATCTCAGGAAAATATAAGTAATTTCTTTTTAATTTATTTTCCAAGTTCTCTCCCAAATAGTGACTGGCAGCCAGAGTACACTCTGTGCCCAAAAGTCACAGCAACAGGACACATGCAATGTCTGAACAGAGGGCATCCTGCAGTCTTGCTTGTATCAGATGAGCACAGACCATAGAGACCCACCTGAAAAGCCACTTCTTGCAGCAATCAACATGACTTTAATTGCCATCAGCGGCCCACAAAGTCACATCAAGCTTTTCTCAGAGAATGGTAGGAGTTGGAAGGGACCTCCGCAGATCAAGTCCAACCCCTCTGCCAAGGCAGGTTCACTTAAAGATGGTCACACAGAAAAATCTCCAGGTGGGCTTTGAATATCTCCAGAGACAGACTCCACCACCTCAGTGCTCCATCACCCTTAAAGACATTTCTCATGTCTAGATGGAACTTCCTCTGTTCAGGTTTGTGCCCATTATCCCTTGTCCTGTCACTGGGCACCACTGAAAAAAGCCTGGTCCCATCCTGCTGACACCCACCCTTTCAGTATTTCCAAGCCTTGATGAGATCCCCTCTCAGTCTTCTCTTTCCCAGACCAAAAAGACCAAATTCTCTTCCCTCGCAAGAGAGATATTATAGAGCCCTCAGCATCTTTGTAATCCCTTTCTGCACCCTCTCCAGCAGCTCCCTACCCTTCTTGAACTGGGGAGCCCAGAACTGGACACACTATTCCAGCAGTCACGCTAGAGCAGAATAGAGGAGGTGGAAAACCTCCCTCAACGTGCTTGCCACACTTCTCCAGCAAAGCTGCTCCAGAAGGACCCATGAGTACTCCCTTCTCCTACAGGCCAGACTTCACTATGTCTGGGACCACCACAAATTCAGATCAAGCAGGTTTGGGTTTTACTTTTTAAAACACTATTTTTTTAAAAGCCAGGCAGCAGCTCTTGTGTAAGTCCTCTGCAAAGCTAGAGCACAGAGGAGTTTCCATGGAGACCACCCAAGTCACCTTTCAAGCTATTCTGAATTGTATCTAAATCTGTTTCCTGCCTCAGTCATGAGTTTTCACTGAAAGATCTAACCACTTTCCTCAAAATTGCTTCTTGGTGTAGGAGACACCTTGAAGACCTTAACTGGCCTTTACCACCAGTGTCAGTATCTTCAGCACCCTTCAGACAGAGTCCAGACCTGAATAAGAGGATGAATCTTATTTCTGAGTTTTCCACTCGATTCTTCCTGCGGTAGAAGAGCACAGCAGTTCAGTGCTTTCACTCCAACAGCAGCCAGCTATGCTACCTGAACATCTTCGCAATTAAGACAAGTTACAGGAACGTAAGAAATCACAGAATCATAGAATGGTAGGGGTTGGGAGGGACCAAGTCCAATCCCCCTGCCAAAGCAGGATCGCTTCGGGCAGGTCACACAGGAATGCATCCAGACAGGTCTTGAAAGTCTCCAGAGGAGGAGACTCCACAGCCTCTCTGGGCAGCCTGGTCCAGGATTCTGTCACCCCCACAGTAAAGAAGTTTTCCCTTATGTTGGTGGAACTTCCTGTGTTCCAGTTCCATTGCCCCTTGTCCTATCACAGGGCACCACTAAAAAGAGTCTGGCCCCTTCTTCCCGACAGTCACTCTTCAGATATTTGCAAACATTAATAAGATCTCCTCTCAGTCTTCTCTTCTGCAGGCTAGGCAGCCTGGGTTGAAGGCAAGCACATCCTAACAAGCTGATCTAGTCAACTGAGAAGCAATGGCTGAAGGCCCAGCTGGTTGTGCTGTAGGAAAGGATGAAGTTGGTGTTGTAGCAATGTGCTTCCTACGACTACAATTTCTGGGAAGGGTTTTGCCAGACATCAGCCCTTCCCAGAAGGGAGGCAGATGTAGAACACTCTGGGGTGGTGTTTAGGACTGCAGCTAGCTACATGTGGCCTTGGCTCAGGATGGAGATGTCCCTGCAGAGCAAACATACAGCACAGCCGCTTGCTGCCACTTGGCTTAGAGTCACTGGAGTGCTTTGGTTGGAAAAGACCTCTAAGATCATTGACTCCAATGGTCAATCTAAGACCACCATGGTCACTAAAACATGTCCCAGAGTGCCATGTCCACATGTTTCTTGAATATCTCCAGGGACAGTGACTCCACCACCTCCCTGGGCATGCAGAACCACTGGTTGGCTTTGTGAAAAGAAACAATGAGCAGCGTGAAGCAATCCTCACAGATCATACCCTACAAGGCAAAGGGAGACACAGGATTTAGCAAGCTGCCAAGGTTTTCCAAACACAAGTGTTCTTCTCCACACTGTAATAAAAACATCCAGACAGATTCCATCTTTCTCTTCCACTGCTGGCCATACCATATCCCAAGCCTGTCACAACCTCTTCCTGCCTTCACCAAGGGCTTGGTCTCCTTTTCAGCCATGCACAGATCTACCTCCCTCTCCTCTGTACACAGCCCCACAGCCCTGCCTCCTGAGGACCTCTCTGCTCTTCTCCATGCTTTCTGCACCCACAGCTCCAGCCTCTCTCTTGTCTTTTTTAAAAAACCTCCCACTGAAGCTATCTTCTGTCCCAAAGCCACTTTCCTCTTGCAATTCCTCTCTTTGCACTATCTACAAACATGAGTGAAATAAATTTTTGAGAGCTATTTCCTGTCCTAAAGCCCTGCTTGCTTTTGTGGCATGTGTCTTGGCACCTCGCTTCACTTCCCCAAAAGCTAAGCAAGAATAATGGAATGGTTTGGGTTGGACCTTAAAGGCCATCTAGTTTCAACCCCCCTGCCATGGGGGGCACTAGACCAGGTTGCTCAAGGCCCTGGACCAGGACCCAACCTGGCCTTGAACACCTCCAGGGAGGAGGCATCAACAGCCTCCCTAGAAAACCTGTTCATGTGTCTCACCACTCTTATTGTAAAGCATTTCTTCCTAATATCCAGTCTAACAGATCTTCTAATTTCACTTTGCACTCACACAGGTGGCAACCATGCAATCTTCACAACCTCACACTGTCCTGGTCTGGCATCATCTGTACGAGTTACAGTCAAGCAGAGGGAACACAGACATTTGGGCTGAAGCCCTGGTAGGTCCTGTCATTAACTGCCAGGAACAAGAAAGTTTCTAAAAAGCGAGGTCACAATTCCAACAACTGTTGAAGTGGCCAATGCTGATGATGCCGGGAGTTAAGCAAGCACAGCAATGACTTGGTCCTGTGCCATTAAGCACAGGGAGGCTAAAATTAAAGAGTGCTCCAAATGCCTGAAGCCCTTCACTAACCACACAGCACCACAAGCCCAGGTACACGCTTACTCAGCCATGAGGCGAACACAAATTGGCTCTGTTGCTGCTGTCAGGCATCACACCTGACCACAAACGTAACCTCACAAGCCTGTCAGCAGAGAAGTACTACGCATGACCTTCAACACCTCCCTTCCTCTTCGTCAGCACTGAGATCCAGCAAAGAGCACAGCAATTCACCCAGGGCACTTCACTGTTAAGCAAGAGAACCATCAGATTAAGTCAAGTCTTCTAATACGGCACCTAGAGACAACACTCAAATCTCTGGCTGTGCTGCTAAGGATGCACACTGTACATGAATCACAGAACGGTAGGTTTTGGAAGTGACCTCTGGAGATTATTGAGTCCAACTCTCCTGCCAAGGCAGGTTCATTTAAAGGTCACACAGGAACACCTCCAGGACTCCACCACCACTCTAGGCAGCCTGTTCCAGTGCTCTGTCACCCTTGAATTAAAGAATTTCCTCTTCCTCTTTAGATGGAACTTCTGTTCAAGTTTGTTCTCACTACCTCTTGTCCTGCCACTGGGCACCACTTTTAAAAAAAAACTGGTATCATCCTGCTCACACTTACCCTTTCAATATTTCTAAGCCCTGATTAGATCAGTCTTCTTTTCCAGACTAAAAAGACCCAATGCTCCATTTTTCCTCATAAGATGTTCCAGTCTTCTCAGCATCTCTGTAGCCCTGAAACAACCTTCGTCTTAACTGTCCTTACACCTAACAAGAGTCTACCAGCACCATCCATACAACCATCTGAGATCACCAGAAAAAAAAAATCACTGAATTTCTCACTAGCATTCTATAGAAACACAGAATTGTTTCATCTGTGAAAGTCCTCTAAGATCACTGAGTCCAATCACCAACCTAAGACCACCATGGCCATTAAGTCATGTCCCAAAGTGTCATGTCCACATCATGGTTTTAGCTGGATATTTCAGCTGTTTGTTATCTGCTTTAGACATACTATTTTCAATTCCTACAATTAAACTATGAAAACACTTCATCTGAGCTAGAAAGCTGCTGACCATCTACAAGTACACCAGCAAAACAGAATCAATTACAGAATTATTTCATCTGGAAAAGATGAGTCCAATCATGAAAGTAAAACCACCAAGGCCTTTAAACCATATCTCCAAGTGCCATGTCCACATTTCTCCAACACCTCTAGGGACAGTGACTCCACCACCTTCCTGGGCAGCCTGTTGCAATACCTGACCAGAAAGATGATGCAGTCTTTGTACAAAAATATAGATCCTTGGATAAACTTCTTTGTGTGGAGAATTCACTGGGTTGCCTTATTCCTTTATGCATAGAGAAAGAAACCTTGAGCCACTGCTAAAAGCTGCTCAAATTCCCCTTGCTGCAGTCAATTCCCACAGCAAGGGAGAGAAACTCATTAGAAAGCAGCCTGGATTTTTGAGGGCTTGATCTTCAAAGCACCACCCCAAGCAGAGAAGCCTACTATTCCTGCAACGTGGCTTCAGAGAGCAAACCCTAACGTGTGGCTGCTTCAATCCCATCTCCCCAAAGATGCCAGCCACAAGGTTTAGTGATGCTTAAAATAGTCCAGCTAGCTCGCAGCAGCCCATATAGACAGTTTTATTTCAAGCACATCCAACTTACTGTTAGAGATAGGGTGAGAACCACCCCCTTTCTTCACTCATGCTTGACATTTATCTGATGATGCTTTGACTATTTATGCTATGGCAGTGTGAAATTGCAAGCTTGCACATTCAGCAAGCTTGGACACTCACAATGTGATTCCAGCAGTGCTAAACTAGACGGTGCTAGAACAGCCCCTCCTGAGCTCGTTAACCGAAAACCGATCTGGAAGCTTGTTTTAGACACAGAAACCACAGACCTCAAGGAGAAACGGATTCCAGTGTTCCTCCTTGCAGACAGCAGCAACGACCACTACTTTGTTTTTGCCCAAACACTTTGCCCAGTACTGACTTGCTTTAGCCCAAAGCTCCAGCTACGATTCTGCACCTTCTGAGGTGGCTTCTCCCCTCCCTCATCTCACCTTCCAAGCTCCCACCGTTGCTTCTCTACAGAGATATTTCCTTGAGTCGTTCTTCCTCTCCAGGAATTTCTCTGGGCCTCTGGCTACTGTCAGGCTGTTTCTGCCATGCCACGGGCAGCCCGTGGGAGGGCACAGCCTCGGGGGGGGACAACGAACGCGGCGTTATTTGCTTCGGGCACAGTTCCGCTGTTTCCTTCCCCTGCACCTGCCGCCACCATAGCGGCGCGTCCCGCCGGGCTGCTCACGGTGCTCACCGACACCGCTGCTCCCTCTGCCCTAGTGCACGGGGTCGGCGCGAAGCCCCAAGCCCAGCAACGCGAACGGGCTGGGCTGGCACGAGCCCGCGGGCACGGAGAGAGGAGGCCCGGCGGCGGTTAACGCCGAGACGCCGAGCAGGAGGGCAGCCTCCACGGCAGGGACGCGGCAGCCCCAGAGGAGGAGGGGAACGAGTCCAGCCTAGGGCCGACTGTCGCCAGCACTCTCGGGCTCTTCGGGGTCGCCCTGCGGCACGAGTCACTGCCCGAGGGTCCCTGCCAGCCCTGAGGCCGAAGGCAACCGGGGAGAGTGACAGCCCCGGGCCCCGCGGCCAGCCCTCACAGCGGGGCTGGGTGGTAGCTCCAGCCCGCCCGCGCTCGCCGCGCCGAGCCCCATCATCAGCCCTTCTATGACCGGCACCACGCCGCCGGCTCCCTGTGAGGAACGGCAGGGACGCCCCGCTCTGCCAGCCGGTCCCTCTCAGCCTCAGCCCCGTACCTGGCGGCGGGAAGGCGACCCAGTAGTCCCAGTCCTACGGCCGCGCCCGCCGGTCCCTGGGATTTGTAGTCCGGCACCGCCCCGCCCGCCCGCCCGCCCNCGTGACAGCCGGGCCCCACGGAGCCCCCTCGAGGGCACTGGGATCGAGCTCCCCTTAGGGGTACGGCTTTCTGCAACCCGCCCTGCCCCGCCCCGGCCCCACGGCCGGGCACGGTACGGCAGCGCGGGGAGAGGCCGATGGCGGCGGTGCGGTGCCAGTGGGGTTTCCTGCCCCAGCACTACAACGCCCACAGTGCCTCAGCGGCGACGCTTCCGGGCGGGGGTGGTGGTGCCTCTCCATCGCCGCGCCCGGTGGATGGCAGTGGCGGGGAGTATGGGGCCGGAACGGGTGTGTCCCGAGGAGCCGGGGCCGCCGGAGGCCCCCAACGGCTCGGCGGGCTGGAGCGGCGATGAGGAAGAGGAGGAGGAGGAAAGCGGCGGGTATTTGTACCAGCCGCTGAGCCAGGAGCCGGAACAGGGCCCCGGCGAGGCAGGGCCTCCCGCCGCCCCGGCGGGCCGCACCGACTCGGGCCCCGACCTGCAGGAGCGGCTGCAGGTACCATCTTCGGCCGGGCCGGGCTAAGGCTGGGGGAGAAGCCGGCGGTGGGGCGGCTGAGTCCGGCAGGGTGGGCGAACGGGGTCGGCAGCCGCTGCCTGCCTTTCTCTGCAGATGATGAGGCTGTACCTGCCCGACCCGCCGGCCGACAGCGAGGAGGAGGGGGAGGAGGAGGCGGCGGCGGCGGCGCAAGGCGCTGTGGCTCCAAGCAGCCGCAGCTCCATCCCCATGGACGCAGGTAACGGCGTCCCCAGCCAAGCCCTCCCGGCCGCCCTGCGCGGGGCTCGGCCGCGGCCTCACGCCCTCTCTGTTCACAGAGCATGTGGAACTGGTGAAGAGGACGATGGCCGGCGTCAAGCTTCCCAGCCTGGGCATTCCCGCCTGGGCCAGCCAGATCTCGGAGGACCAGTGGAAGGCCGTGGTGCAGCGTACGCTGCAGGCCCGGCAGAGCCTTAGCGGCCCCGCTCCCGAGTGGAAGTGAGGGCCGAGCTGCAGCGCGGGGGCTGCCGAAGTCGTCCCTACGCTGCGCGGGCAGGGCAGGCGCCTGCTGCCTTGGAGCCGAGCGGTGACAGGATTTGCTTTCAGTTTGCCCCACTGACATTGCCTGACTTCCCTTCCTGCTCCTCTTTCCTGGTTCCGGCTGGTGCGTAACTTACTGTGATGTCCTTGTGTTGGCTTCTTCTGCCTGCCAGGAACCCATCCGGTTTCCATACCTGTGTGCATGTGGAGTGTGGGGTCTTGGCCAGCTTTGCCCAGTTTCCCTTAGGACAAACACTGGATTTGTCTGTGCTGGAGAAGTCCCTCTCCATGCTAGGGCCCCTCTTCCCAGGGCAGGGACTGTGTGTTGGAGTACCAGTGTGGAGGTGGAGTCGAGTGTTGTCTTTCCAAGAGATTGTTTTTATTTAGTTCTGTACATACAGGGACATCTGTACAAAATCCAACACTTTCATACTATGTAATGCTCTACTGAAAATGAAGTACACCATATGTACATATGAACTGTAAGCAGCTTAATACTTGTGTCCAGGGGGTGAATACAATAGTTAAGTTTTGCTTGTTCCCTCAGGAGGAGGGAGCCAGGTGAAGTGGAAGAGGCAGCTCCAGTTCTGTCCATTTGGCTGATGTGGGGAAAGGCATAGGCAGAAATGAGCAGTGCTAATGCTAGAAAACAAGTGTTGAGAAGCAGGGGGTAGCTGTAGCCTTGCAGACAGAGGCCTGCATATGAGCAGCAGATGAGCACACTCCCCCCTTTCTTACATGGTCCCCTTCTTGGATGTCCAAGGACACTAGAATGAATAGGCAGCAAACTAATGGCAGTGTAAAAGTACTAAGCATAAGTTCCCTGACTCAGAACAAAACACACAAAACTATGAGAACACTGAAGCTGTACAGCACACACTTGTGATGTTACAGTCCTGCCTCTGCATGTGGCACAACCCCAGCAGCATTCTTCTGGCCAGGCTTAGGGGCTGCCAGCAGAGATGGACCATCTGCAGAAGAGCAAACAGCTTCTGTGCACCAGAAGCTTCTGTTCCTTCTGTGAGCAGAGCAGCTCATGCTGGGGAAAGGCAGCCACCACCTAGCAGCAAGCAGGCTCGGGTGAGGGCACACACATGCTACAGCACTCTGAAAGTAAAGTGGTGGCTTATTAATGCAACGGTAAAGGGATGAGTTAGAAAGCCTGCACTGCAGTGGGGAGAGCCATCCTCCCGAGCCCTGCTGCCAGTGGTGCTCAGCCATCCTCATCTCTGCTGTGCCCTGAGATGCCTGCTGCTCGTCTGCTCCCACTGGCGCCACCCAGGGCATGTCTACATGCTGTGCCAGGCATGAGGTAATTGATTGGCAGCTGACCATGAGCTTGGACTAATGTTCAAAATAAGCAAGAACCTCCCTGAGGTGTTTTTGTAAGTCTCCTGATGAACTGGCCCATTGCATGAAGCAGAGGGGAGGTAGGGTCCTGCATGACTGTTGGTGATCCCGCACGCACTCGTGCTTGCCAGCTACTCCTAAGGGATGGTGGCACGCCTAACAAGCATTGAAGGGAAAGTGTGCCTAACAGGGCTGGAGGTACAGCATACACAGGGGAAATAAAAAAGCTTAGTTTGGGTTGGAGGAAAGGCATGCTGCACACCAGTGGCAAGATGAGAGGGGAGGAACCTCTGACCTGGGAATGGTTCTCTGGTGAGGACAAGCAGATACACCAGGGCCTTCTGCAACATCCCATGATGCTGCAAAGCAGTGGCAGTACTAGCATTGACCCTGTGTGCTCATTCCACTACTGCAACCCCACTTAAAGCTTATGTGTCAAAAATGCAAGCACAGCAGGTAAGAAGCAAGGAAGAGTCCCTTTGCTATCACAAACCAGCCTCTCTGAGGTGGTACCTTGGCCTGGCACTGAATTTGCACCACGAAAGGTAAGGAAAAAGCTGTGTAACAGTAGCACCCAAGTGTCCAACCCCCTGGGCTATCAGCAGGTGTGCTCTAAAGGCTAAATTAGCACAAGTCCCTGGTGCACCACATGATAACTAACAAGGGCCTGGGGCTGCAGCAGGTGCCAAAGTAGCAGGGCAAGGCGGACTTTGCTCAGAGCACACATAGAAGCATGTTGGCAGCAGCACCTAGCCACTGGTCATAAAGAGGAGACAACACTCGAACTCAGCCTGGCCCTGGAACGTGTATCTGTTGCTTCTAATAGTTTGCAGAAATTACTTGAGCAGCACAAGCTTCCTAGAGACCCTGGCCACTGCAGAGCTATGGATGGGATACAGCAACAAAGGGAGAGCTGCAGCAATCTTTTAATTGAGCAGGTAGAGGAAGAGAGCAGGAGTCAGTGGCTGATGCCTGCTACAAAGCAGAAAGTTAATTCTGGGCTCACAATTAACCCAAGACACTGGGATGCAGATGAGGAGTTGGCACAGACCAACACAAATAGCAGAAGGAATTCACTTTCCCACAAGAGAGCTTCTACGGATGCTCTAAAGGGAGGGCTGCAACAGTACATAGTGCTTGCACCCAGCTTTACTAGGGGTCGCAAAGCACTGAACCCCCACTCCACTGACAGAAACAAAACAAAAGGCAAAAGAAGCAAAAGAAAGCTGGAAGCTAACATCTCCTCTGCTGTATGTGAGATCCTTCAGCTGTGGAGCTGCACCCAAGGCAAGGTGGAGAGGCAGCAGGGTCCCCACAAACTCCTGCCCTGAGCTCAGCTTTGGGCACCACAGGGCTTGGCTGCAGAGAGCCAGGCATGGTGGAGATGGGCACTTGGGGCTTGCAGCATGCTGAGCCACACGTGGTAGCCTCTGGCCAACACAGAGCCTTGTGCTGCAGCACAGCAAGGCTCTGGCTCCCAGGCAGAATAAGAACCTGGTAGCAGCTGGAAATGAAGCTGCCTGGGCTGATACAATCACAGGTCAGGCAGGTTCCCTTCATGCATGCACACCCCAGGTAGAAAAGCAGGAAGAAGGAGGAAAAGCAGGACGTGACAGTGGTGAGATACAAGTCATAACATAAAACCAGATCTACCCTGGAGGGATGTGGATGGAGTGGAGGACAGGCACAGCTCACCATGTTCATTCCTTATTTATACATGAGAACCAAGTGCATTTCCGTGACCCCTGGGGGAAAGGGATGGGGTAGAGCTTCCCGGGCCAGCTCCTGAGCCCGTCAGAGAGCCTCCTGGCTTGAAGTGAGAAATTCTTCTGCTCTCTTGTGAGCCTCCAGGGCTTTTATAGTGTAGACGTCCTGAGGAAGCTCAGATTTCCGGCGCAGCAAAACTTTCTCCTTCTTAATGTCTTTCAGCATCTACAGACAAACCAAAGGAGTCAGAGATCAGTAGCAAACACATTCACCCCTCTATCCTCCCCATCTCCCCATTCTCTGGCTTCAACAGCTCTAAGATATGTTGAGTGACACAGCAGCTTGCTGCAGCAACTTCGGTTGCAACAACCTCATGAGCAGTGTAGGCTTGGGGCAGTGTCTGGAAAGCTACCCAGCAGAAAAGGACCCTGGGGGTGCTGGTTGACAGCTCACTGCAGGTGAGCCAGCAGTGTGCCCAGGTGGCCAAGAAGGCCACCAGCATCCTACCCTTGATCAGGAATGCTCTGGCCAGCAGGAGTAGGGAAATGATTGTGCCCCTGTACTCGGCCTGGTGAGGCTGCACCTTGAATACTGAGTTCAGTTTTGGGCCCCTTGCTACAAGAAGGAGAGTGAGGTGCATGTCCAGAGAAGGGCAACAAAGCTGGTGAAGTCAGGAGAGCATGTCCTGTGAGGAGCAGCTGAGGGAACTGGGATTGTTCAGCCTGTAGAGGCTGAGAGGAGGCTCATTGCTCTCTACAGCTACCTGAAAGGAAGTTGTAGTGAGGCTGATGCCAGTCTCTTCTCCCACATAAGTAATGACAGGAAAAGAGGAAACAGCCTCAGGCTGCACCAGGGGAAGTTTAGGTTGGGTATTAGGAAGAACTTCTCTGTGAGAGTGGTCAGGCATTAGAGCAGACTGCTCAGGGAGGTGGTGGAGTCACCATTCCCAGATGTATTAAAAAAAACAAGNAGGAGAGCATGTCCTGTGAGGAGCAGCTGAGGGAACTGGGATTGTTCAGCCTGTAGAGGCTGAGAGGAGGCTCATTGCTCTCTACAGCTACCTGAAAGGAAGTTGTAGTGAGGCTGATGCCAGTCTCTTCTCCCACATAAGTAATGACAGGAAAAGAGGAAACAGCCTCAGGCTGCACCAGGGGAAGTTTAGGTTGGGTATTAGGAAGAACTTCTCTGTGAGAGTGGTCAGGCATTAGAGCAGACTGCTCAGGGAGGTGGTGGAGTCACCATTCCCAGATGTATTAAAAAAAACAAGCAGATGTGACACGAATCATACAATCAGCCAGGTTGGAAGAGACCTCCAAGTTCATCCAGTCCAATCACCCAGCCCTATCCAATCACCTAGACCATGGCACCAAGTGCCCCATCCAGTTTCTTCTTGAACACCTCCAGGGACAGCGACTCCACCACCTCCCTGGGCAGCCCATTCCAATGCCAATCACTCTCTCTGTCAAGAACTTCCTCCTAATATTCAGCCTATACCTCCCCTGGCACAACTTGAGACTGTGTCCCCTCATTCTGTTGCTGGTTGCCTGGGAGAAGAGCCCAACCCCACCTAGCTACAACCTCCTGAGCCTCCTCTTCTGCAGGCTGCACACCCCCAGCTCCCTCAGCCTCTCTCAGCTGTGCTCCAGGCCCCTCACCAGCTTCATCACCCTTCTCTGGACATGTTCCAGTACCTCAACATCTCTCTTGAACTGAGGGGCCCAGAACTGGACACAGGACTCAAGGTGTGGCCCGACCAGTGCTGAGTACAGGGGAAGAACAACCTCCCTTGTCCTGCTGGCCAGAACGTTCCTGATCCAGGCCAGGATGCCACTGGCTCTCCTGCCCACCTGAGCACTCTGCTGGCTCATGTTCAGCTACTATCTACCAGCACCCCCAGGTCCCTCTCTGCCTGGCTGTTCTCCAGCCACTCTGTCCCCAGCCTGTAGCACTGCTTGGGGTTGTTGTGGCCAAAGTGTACAATCCTGCACTTTGCCTTGTTAAATCCCATCCCATTGACTTCTGCCCACCCATCCAGCCTGTCAAGGCCCCTCTGCAGAGCCGTCCTACCCTCCAACAGGTCAACACCTGCTCCCAACTTGGTGTCATCTGCAAACTTTCTGATGATGGATTCAATCCCCTCATCCAGATCATCAAGACAGATATTGAACAAGATCAGGCCCAGCACTGATCCCTGAGGCACACCACTAGTGACAGCTGCCAACTGGATGTGGCACCATTCACCACCACTCTCTGGGCCTGGCCCTCCAGCCAGTTCTTGACCCATATCAGAGCGAATCTGTCCAAGCCATGAGCTGCCAGCTTTGCCAGGAACTTGTTGTGGCAGACGGTGTCAAAGGCTTTCTGAAGTCCATGTAGACATGGATGTGTTGGGTGGAAGGTTGGACTTGATGATCTTAGAGGTCTTTTTCAATCTATGAAAACAGGCTGAGAGTCAAACAGACCAAAAGGATACAGAAAAGTCCCACTGGATCTTTTTTTACAGTAGGAAGGTCAGACAAACTCCAGTCCTCAGACTACAGGTTAATCTCTTAATGATCTGAGATGGGAGTAGCGGTATTGACCCTCAGAACACTCAGAAAAAGACAGTTCTGGACCTTGCTGATATCCTAGCTAGTCTGAGAGTAATTGCAAAAGGACCTGAGGCTTTGAGCAATCTAGTCTAGCATGGTCCTATGGCAGGGAGGCTGGAACTAGATGATCTTTAAGGTCCTTTGCAGCCCAAACCATTCTATGGTTCTATGACCCTAGCCAGCTACGCACCTGCACAGCCTCTGTCTCCACAGTTTTCTTCAGCAGTTGTATATCCTCTGCAGTCGGGGTCTCCGTTTCCATACAGCAGACAGGAGGCAATGGTGAAGGTGCATAATACATGGGGTACTGAAGACAACAGAGACAGCTGGAGAGACAGCACCAAGCCTGCACCCTCAGCATCCTAACGCAGCCCGGCACACACACATCTTCCAGCTGCCCCCACTGGCACTTGTAAAGGCAGCAGTAGGTAGAGAGACATCAAGAGCATCTTCCTCTACCCATTCTTTCCTGTGCCATCCAAGCCACAGCACACTGCATGTGCAGCCACAGATGACAGAGAAGTCCCCAGATACAGACCTGCTCTCCATAACACACCACTTACAAGTCAGTGCTACAGAGGGTCAGGCTGGTAAAGCACTGCCAGCCTTTCCAAGACACTGGGGTTTGGGAGGGACAGACCACAGCGGTTGTGTGCATAGGACTGAGATCAGGTGCTATAATCTGCTCTCATCAGCTGAGGAAGCAGGTCAAGACCCCCAGCACATTCTTGTCTCATTAAGTCTAGGTCCTGCTGTTACCCACCTGGGGGTTCAGCCGGGCCAACTCCTCTATTTTCTGCCACATTTCTTCTCGTTCCTTCATCCTAAACCTTCCCCTGCAGAGAAAGAGAAAAAGAGAGAGACTGTGCAAGTGTGAACTCCAGGGCAAGTGCAGCTTTCAGTCACAGGAGGACAAAAGCAAGAGACAGCAGCAACGTGCAGGTGAAGGTAAGAGCTGTTCAGTCCTTCAGAGCGCCCTAATTCCCCATACAGGTGAGAGATGGCAAGAAGAGGGGACACTGCAGCCACCAGAGGTAGGCCGGGCACACTCCTTGCTCACCTCAGAGCAGCAGTGGGCTGCACAGGGACATTTTCCCTTTGTGCTGCATGAGTAAATCAGAACAATTGGAGTAAAGGAATGACACCACTGAGTCAGTTCAGTTGTTAGAGTTGTTAAAAGTTCCATCCCAGCTCTAGCATCACTTCAGAGAGAGATCTTTTCTCCCTTCTCAAGCCAGGAGTAATGGCTAATGCTGTGCAGGACAAATGAGCATTCTTCTTTAGGAACAAGTTCTTTACCATGAGAGTGGTCGAACACAGAACAGGTTGCCCAGGGAGGTGGTTGGGGCCCCATCCCTGGAGATATTCAAGGTAAGGCTCAATAGGGCTCAGGGCAACCTGCTGTAGTTGAGGATGCCTCTGATAACTGCAGAGGGGCTGGACTAAATGNCTGATTCTTTTTTGCTCAGAAAGGCCTCCTTACCTGGGTCCCTCTGGCAGGAAAATCCCACTTAGCCAAGTGTATTACGATCACTGTAAGTAAACTAATCTCAGATTCAGCTGCTAAAATATGCTTTTATAGCCTGCTCACCAAGCTTTCAATTGGCATTTTTACCAAATTTGGTTACACAGGAGAGCAAAAGCTATACCCTTGATTAAAACTCAACACAAGGTTTTCCGAAACGTAATTAGGCACAGAGGCACTAGAGAGTAAAAAAAAAAGAAAAATCAGCATCAGCAGAAAACAGTGCAGCTCCACCCATCTACTTCTTGGACAGCTCTGACCTGCTTTGTTATCTTTTCCAGAACAATCCTCCACCAGCCACACACCAATGCTGGGAACAGTCACCCTCAGCAGAGGTGAAAAACCCAAAGAGTTTCCTTCTAGCTTACTGAACTGACTCAGCTTACCAAGGGAAGTCATACAAGCACACAGCACAAGAAAACAGAAAAAGGGGAGTTTTTTCACAGCATGATGGTAGAGGTGCTTTGCTGAGCTCAGATTTTGTCCCCACCATTAGCTCTTTGAAATTCCAGGTATTATTCTATCTTTATTACTGGAAAATTGGAAGTGTCCTGGGGCATGAAAGATGCAATATGCCCACTGCAGCAAAGCCCTTCAGAGAAGTCTTTCTAAAACACCAGGGTTTCACTGGCATCAGTCTGACATAGTGATAAATATTTCCAAGGCAGGTCACAAAGACAGGCTGAGGCAGCTGGGGTTGTTCAGCCTGGAGAAGAGAAGGTTCCAGGGAGACCTTCCAGTACCTGAAGGGGGCCTACAAGAAGGATGGAGAAGGACTGTTTGCAAAAGCCTGCAGTGATAGGACAAGGGACAATAGTTTCAAACTAGAGAAGAGCAGATTTAGATTGGACTTCTTAGGAACAAGTTCTTTACCGTGAGGGTAGTGGAACACTGGAAGAGGTTGCCCAGGGAGGCAGTTGAGGCCCCATCTCTGGAGATATTCAAGGAGAGGCTTGACAGGGCTCTGGGCAATCTGATCCAGCTGATGATTCTGCTTACTGCAGAGAGGGTTTGGACTGGATGTCCTTTGGAGGTCCCTTCCACTCAAACCATTCTATGGTTCTATCATAAGTGTCTCTGCAAAGCTGAGTATCCACTATATTGCAATTTAGTTCCTCATGATCCAGCAAACTCTGTCACTCTTTTCCAAGCTACCTGCTTCAGTAGAACTGGGAGGATTTTTATCAGCCCACATATTTCACCTCCTTTCATCCCTACACATAGCTATTGCTGAGGAATCCTACTTTTGGCAAAATTACTTGTACCACCTTTCCATTTCCCTTCTGCCTACTGGCATCTACTATCTCTTACTGTACCCCAAGGAGACTCCAGGGTGAGCTCAAGTTACTCGGCAAGAACTTCTTACTCACTTCTGCTTCTCTGCCTTGTATTGCTGAGTGCAGTCATCAAAAAGCTTTTGGTTCATCTCCATGAACAGCTTCAGTGCATTGTAGATCAAGCCATGGATTGTCCTGCAAAGAAAGAAGGAAGGGAGGAGTCATCATGGTAGCATCCCCCAGGTTCTCAGCCCTCAGCTAGCACCAGCAGCACAGACAAGAGCTAATAGCAGCAACTCACAGGCTACAGCAAAGTGGCAAAAGATTTTCACAGTCCCAGCTCTCAGTGTGGGAAAACTCTTTCCACAAACACAGGAGAGACTATCACACAGGGAGACCAAGAGATGAAGAAGAAAGAGAAGACAACTGGGACAGGTCTGCACTACTGTGGTCAGACTAATAAGGGCAAAAAATAGGCATTCATGCATTTATTTCTTGTAGTTACAACTGTAAAGGAAGGCTGCTAGGGACCTGTTCAGGGCTGTTCTCAATGGGGCTTCACCTAATCTAATATTTCACCTTGCATATACACAATGACTTTTTTGGGCTGGCCAGGATACAGTCATGAGCTCTGTCAGTGAGCTGCCCAAAACACAGACATTCAGCAGCCTATAGAGATGGGAACACAAAGAAAAGCCATCTTTGTGACAGCAGCTTATGAATAGGTTGTGCTGTATGCAAGCTTTCTCTGGGACAAAGACTCTCCAGGGAAATAAAAACAAGTATTGAAGCTGTCTCTGAAACATCTGACCCAGAGGAAAAAGATAAAGAGACTCATCAGGCTGATTTCTGTGCTTCACCAGTTCTACAGATAGAGTGACAGGCACAAACTTGAACATAGGCAGTTAGAACTAAACATGAGGAGGAATTTCTTTCATTTAAGGGTGACAAAGCCTGGAACAGGCTGCCCAGAGAGGTGGTGGAGTCCTTCCCTGGAGACTTTCAAAACCTGCCTGGACTTGTTCCCATGTGATCTTCTCTAGGTGAACCTGACTCGGCAGGGAGGCTGGACTCAATGATCTCCAGAGCTCCCTTCCAACTCCTACCATTCTGTGATTCTGTAATAAGTGACAGAGATATAACCCTGCTGGACTTATGCAGGCTATTTGACAAAGTGCTGGAGTAGAAGAGCTATGGAAAGGAAGACGAGAATCTGAGGTACTTGATATGCCCTGAGAAGATGTGGTTAGTGCTAAAACAAAGATAAAGAGAAATAAGAGGAAAACACCTTCAGGTCTTCTTCTGCCATACTGGGAAGGAGACAAGAAGAAAAAACAGAAAGAGAGTAATTCAGAATCTTGATTGGTGCAAGAAGGAAACAGAACTGGTGAAGGGTTTTAGACAAGAACATAAAGTCCTTCTCTGAATTCTGATCAGGAGGGGGAGTAACACTGACCTAGAGTCTGTGTCCATCTGTCTGCACACCGTGCACAGATGTGTGAGATGTGTCCACTCATGCATGTGCCCATGTGTGTGCCTGTTGGTGCACATCTGGGTGCTAGTGTGTGTCCTTGTCTGCATGTCTGTGTCTACCTTGGTGACTAGAGCACCCCTGACTGGTGGCTCAAGTTCGTGCTTCTTGATACAATGAAGAGAAAGAAGCAGCCAAAGAGCAAAGCAGTGGGGAGCTCTCTGGAACAGAGTTCCACTCCATAAACCCTGTCCTTGCTGCTGCAGTATACTCCTAAGCCCTGAACTCACTCAGCCTCCCTAGAATTAGTTATTTTGCTTTTTTTTTTCACCCTCTAGAATAAAGGAAGATTACAAGATTACTTTTTTTTTTTTTAACTTTTTTTTTTAATTTTGGTCGTCTTGTGTTTTTTGTTGAAAGATTCCAGGATCTTGGCTGTGGACTGAGTATTTTTAGCTAATTTGTTAAAAGGAAGTGAATTTTACAACTTGGATTAATTGAGTAAGGACTCATCTGAAGAAACAGTTGTAAGAAAGGAAGCTGATGTGAGATCAAACAGACTACTATTAAGGATGGGCACAGAGGGCAATAATTTGATATGGGGCATCTGCCTGGTTACTTCTGCTTTCTCCATTCTTCCTGTGCTCAAGGAGTCAGGCCCTGCATTAGCATATGGCTGATCATTAGTTAACAAGCCCTCTGGAAAACCTACTGCCCACCTCCAGCAGACCACCAGCAGCAATGATAGGAAGATATCAAACCCTAGGCAGACTCAGTGTCACCAAGGCTGGCCACTGCAGGCACCTAAGCCCTTGCAGAAGCAGGCCACTGTGCTCTGCTGTGGCACTTTCCCGTGCTGACAGCACTAACAACCCCTCTGGCTCAGCACCTGGTGTCACCAAGCACCACCACCCGTCGCTGCACTGCAGCAGCACGCCCCAAGATCACCAGTAGGTCAAGCAATCCTGCAAGTGCCAGGGCACGTGGGAAGACCTACTTGTTCCAGTGACTCTTGGAGTTCTTGTAGAGTGCTGGGAACATGATGGGGAGAATTTTGGCTGCATTATCGCTGATCAGGCTCATGATATATTCGTTGTTCCAATAGTACAGCGCTCGCTCTGCCACCTGCAGTGGGAGACAAAGCCAACCTTGGAGAGGCTCCTGCCATTAAACACCTGTGCTGCACAGGGAAGCTGTGCAGTGCTGAGACAAGAGCTTGCCACCACCCAGCCAAGGGAGCACAGGCAGCCAGGCTGACCTTTGGCATATTTTAGAAGGCCATTCATCCCTCTTACCCAGTTTTCTTTCCCTTATCTTCTGCCAGACACTTGCCACTTCCCTAGGGAAAAACCTCACCTTCTTGACTGGGCAAAGCCCACCCTGCATGTACTTGATGACTCCAACACCTTTTACACAACACTTGAGGACAGTAATGTCACATGCACTCTGGGTCCCACTTCAGACCAGCTCCAAGACTCCTTCTTTTCCTCAGATTCTCCTCTGTAAAATTCCATTCTTCCCATTCCTCCCAGGCTTTCCTCACCACCAAGTTTCTCTGAGCTTTGGAGCATGCTTCAGTCACCAGGCCCACAATTCACCCCCTGCTGTAGTTAAGGGTGAAAATATGGAAAATCATGGGGCAGCCATCCTGTTCTATCAAGACAAACAAGTCTACCAAGTTCTCACACAGGGACAGATTCAACCACAGTTCTTGATATTTAACCACAAATCTGGGCAATGCAGATCACCAAGCTAATTTCTACATCTAGAGATAGCTCAAAGATGTTTTAAAAACCAGGAAAAGAAACACCTAGTCTTAGTTTTATATTTTAGACTTACTATATACCCTTAAGGTATCACTCCACAGGAGAAAATGAAGTGAAACTCACCTCAGGTTCGCTTACCTAGCTTTGGTTTCCAGCCACTGGATCCTTTTAAGGCTTTGACCACTAGATTAACAATCCACTCAGAGAAACCTCTCCCCTACCAAGGTATTCAGACCTACCAAGAAGTCAGCTCCTGGTTTTGCTCTTAGACAAGCTGCAGACACAGAGACTGTTCAGCCTGACTGCACAGGACACGTTTGGGATTAATTTTCTTAGGCTGCAAAGTGTCTTCAGCTTTTCCAGGTTTTTCAGTCTTGTTTTTCAGAGTTGGCAGCTGATGAGGGCTGCTATCAAGTACAGGATGACTCTCCACTAGTCTTTACCCTACTTTACTCAAGCTCCTTAGCTCCCTGTGGTAGTTCCTTCCATGCCTAAAGGTCATGTCAGTCCTTTGGTTCCCATTACCACACCAATAATCAATGTCCGGCTGGTTTCCATCAGGCTCCCCAAGTCCTTTTCAGGAAACGGTGCTCTTTTACATATGCACATGGTTAATGGTCAGACTCCATCATCTTGAAGGTTTTTTCCAACCTAAATGATTCTGTGATTCCATGACCTAGACTGGCCTCATTTTTGGCCTGCAAACACACGACTTTGGACTTCTCTGTACCAAAGCCAGACTGAAGCCACTCTGCCTCACTGAGCAGTCACAGGCACGCTGTGTCACTCTTTAACAATCCACCCAAACCTGGGTCAGCCACATCTTTTCACCAGCAAGCTAAACCCTAAAGCAGCGAGCCAAAAATACCTGCTAGAACCTACTAGAAGATCCTAACACCCTGAGAGATTTTAAACCTGAAGACTACCAATTAGAGATTCTTTTAGCCTGTCCTACAGACAGCTTACCTTCACAGGGAACAAAAAAGAAGCAGCGGACTCCAGCAGCTTTTCAGTACACCTCACATTTTACCACCTACGTCAGGCTCATACAAAGTACCTTCTCTGCACACTGTCTCTTTGGTTGGCCTCCTTCCAATAGTGCAGCCAGCTTAGTTTTACTGCAGAGTGACATTGGAGGTGACAGAGCATCTCTGCTTCACCCTCCAACCTGCTGCAATATGTGAGGCTCAACAGCACAGTGCGGCAGGAGGGGCTCCATCAAATCACTTTATCTTCTCTTTGGATGAGCTGGCTCTGTGGTTGTGATAAGGATTCTCACTGCCTCCCACTACATATCCCACCTCCACGTGCCACTGATTCACAAAGACAAGCCCTCACATGCCAAGTGGGCCTCAAGTCAGTGCCCTATCCCATCCCTCAGCAGCAACCCACCTGAAAGTGTGGACTGGAGACACACTTGGCCAACTGTCTGAACAAGGGCTCCATAACTTTCACAAATTCAGATGGTTCAATCACATCCAGGATCTCCTCCAGCTCATTTAAAAACATCACCTCCTTGGGACTGTGAGTTTTCGGCCAGAACTTCAGCAAGCCCACAATCACCTGAGTGGGGAGGGTACAGAGACAGTGTTAGAGGCTGGAAGGTAGCACCAGCTGTGAAATAAATTTTTAAGGGTCTGGTCACAACAGCAGATGAGAGAAAGTAAGAAAAGAGCCATTCAAAAAGTCGAGGTGGGTTACCAGGGGAGAAAAAAGATAAAAGCCCAAACTCTGCCAGGTTTCATATGAAACAGCAGCCCAGGCTGCTGTGATTCTCCACAAGCACAAAGCTTAGAACCACTTTTTTTTTCCCCCTAAAGACAACTTAACATGGAAGACTCAAACCAGCGTGGGCAGCATGTTGTGTGGCAGATGGTGCAGAGCAACTATGGAAGATCAACTAATAAAATTGGAAATGCTACAGAGAAGGTCACTGGGGAATCATTATTCAATACACAACAGAGCCTGACAACTGGGAAGCACTCAGTAAATAATGTGATGAAGGCATCTGGGACAAGGAAAAGGAAGTACGACTTCACACAAAAGTAACTGGATCACTGAGCTCATTCTGGCAAGGCTTTGTGGAGACTCAAAGTTCAAATGGACTTCAGATAGGAGCAGACAAGTTTATGGAAGTTACCCCTAATGGTGATAATTAAATATGGCAATGCAGATGCAACTTCTGGCTGAGTAAACTCTTGTTTACAAAGCACTGGAAGAATACAGTAAGGAAAGGACAGTATCCCATCAGATATTATTTATTTATAGTATTGCTTCCTTCGCTTCCATCTGCTTCTGACATGATTAAGGCGGGTTTGGACGTGGCACTTGGTGCCATGGTCTAGTTTCGAGGTCTGTGGTAATGGGTTGGACTTGATGATCTTTGAGGTCTCTTCCAACCCTGGTGATACTGTGATACTGTGATCAAAGGCAGGATCCAAGATCCTGCAGGCCTTCCTCTCTTGAAGCCATTGGTACAGCATTTACAGAAATCCTGACTCTATGGACAATAGAGTCACACCCAACCTGAGTTAGGAGTTGCTCTTTCACGCTCTGTGTACTTGGGCAAGCTGATTGTGAAGCCAGTACTAGCGCGGAAAGCTCAAAGCGGTGCAGGGACAGTAGCAGGCAATGCAACAGCAACCTTAGAAACATCTAAGCATTATGCCTCCACCAAATCAAGGCCTGAGAAGCCAACAGTATCCTCAGTGTTTGCCATTACTCAGGTTTGCCATTCTAGCTAGCTCCAATGACTTCAGAAGTCATTTGTCCTACAGCTAAGGTGGTGCAAGCTGTGTTGAGCCTGTCTTTGCTATTACTGAGCACATCTGAGGCCTTGCTCAGCTGGTAGTCACTCAGACTGCTGTTAACACAAGAGCTACCATGTCAAGCCTTGCTCAGCAAGGTTCTGGGAGACCCACTCAAGAGTGGATGTGGACCTTGTTAGTAATCTGGCCTCCTTCCAGCACTGGTGGCAACATCTCCTAGTGCACTGCAGATGCACAAGCTCTGTAATTCTGCAAGACTTCAATAAGCCCACTCATCTCAGGAGACTATTCAAAACCTTTGCAAGCAGGATGCTTCCATAGGACACTACCTGTGGCCATACAGCCACAGTGTGTCTGGTTGAGGCCAAATACAACACTCACTGAAGGTGATGATATTAGACCAACCTCACTGCTTTCCACAAGCACCAAAACCCAGACTTGGGTCTCTAATCTTAGGGGCACAGGAACCAGTGATGAGCTATGGAGCTTTGCTATTGAATAAGCTGCAAAATGAATCCTGGAAATACTGATGGGTTTCTTTTTCTCTCTTCTCCTTCATCCCTACAGTAAAAATACTTTGGCAGGAGCCTCTTGGGCTGGATGTCAGCCACAGGAAGTACTCAGCACGATCAGGAAGCTACTTTACACAGTTTGTTTCAGAGCAGGCTTTTGGGAACACAGGAAATGGAAGACCCACATTTAAAGGAAAAGCTGGGAGGTCTGCTTTGGCACTGCTGCTGTTAGAGCTGAGGAGCCAGAGAGCTGACAACAGCTGACCAGCTGCCACTGAGAGGTGTCAGGCTCACCAGGAATGCACACATTTCATCCAGGGAACGGAACGATCTCAGCTAGCCTTACTCATTAAAACGCTCACAGTTTCTGTTGCTCCCTGCTACAGTAACACAAGCACGCGTTCTCTGGCCATCTGCTGTTTTCGAGGCTGCGAAGCTGGGCTCTGCAGAGACATTTCCTGGCCTGCAGTGGGTGGAGAAGCACTTGTCTCCTGCTTGCACCCTCTGCCAAGCCAGCACACAGCCTGGTTAACGCTGCAGGTCTGCTCAGCCAGTAACTGGAATATGCAAGGTCCTTATCTACACTGCTCACACATTTTAGAACCTGCTGTTTCCCAGCATCACATCCTGAAGGCAAAAGCGTCTACAATGTGACAACGCTATGGAGGCAGCAAACTGATGCTAGAGCAGGAAGGAGAATACTTGCATTGAGGAACTCCTTGCTTGCCTAAGCAGACCTTTGTGTATTAGGTTCCTAACCTCATCCCTTCAGTTCTTCAGCCAAGCCCAGGAGCCTGGAGTGAACTCTTACAATTTCAGGGTGCTTCCGAACCCATGCTGGTTCCATCAGAGATCAGCTGGCCATGTGTTTTGTGTCTGCAGCACCTGCAGAAAGCTCTGCCATGAAAGGACAGCTTAGCGTAGTGTTCCTTTTGCTGCATCAAGATCTAAAGCACCTTGCTGAAGTTTTCAGGAGAGCATGCTAAAGGTTTACACATGAGGAGAACAGCCCCTTCTGACCACAGGGTACCAGGCAAATCCAGTAAACAATTCAGCTGTCCCCCTGTTTCTTTAGCCTTTTTTTCCCCACACTTTCTGCACTGTAGGGAAGCTGTGAAGGTTTTTTGGGACTTGAGTGACACACAGAAGTTAAAGCAAGGTTGTTACTCACTGGCTCTGTCAAGCTGCTGTCTTTCTCCAAGAACTGTACAACACAGTAGGCCAACTGTAGGAAAAGAACATGGCAAAGTTAGAGCTTACTCAAGTGTACCTGAAAAGTGTCACCACCACCTTAGGCTGGAAATCACATTATGCCCTCCACAGGGCATGTGATGAGCAGTTATTTGCAGCTCCAGATGAATCCAGTTCTTCTGACAACAGGGAAAGGCTTTAAGACCAAGCAGGCAGGGCTTGACTCAGATTAGTTGTGCAGCACAGATGATAAAACCTGAGGCACCTCAAGCAGTCACCAGCAAATACATCCAAATGCAAGCACAGCTGCACACGTGGGAAGGAACACATCTGACTATCACAAAGCCTGGCCCCACAAACACAAGCCTAAGAGAATAGACATAATTGCTCAGTACCCATGTTTTTTTACTTCTCTGCCTGAGTCCTGATCTTCTCTACTCTTCTATTATGTAGTCTAAATTGCAAGAAATTAATCTCTGTACCATCCCAGCACACTGATTTCTCTGTCTGTCTCAGCAGTGACTAACAGCTGACACACCGCATGCACAGGCATGTGGCAAAGCAGGCCACAGCATTAAATCAGCAGAGAACAGCAAGATACTCTCCTGTCAGTCAGTGGGAAAAAACACAGGTATACACACAGGCATCAGCACCACAAGGCTAGGACAAACCACAGCAGTAAGGGACCAGTGCAGAGCCCAGCACATCTCACAGCAAGAACTCTGTCTGACAGGGTGATATAGCCTAGTGCATGGCTATAAGCAAGCCTGAACAAAGGCTTTTGCAAGAACCACATTCTGCCCTGGGAACTTGAAGTACTTCTCACCTGTGGGTGGTAGACACTGAGAGACTTCACTTTGTGTAGTGGTAACAAGACTCTGATGAGGAACATCTTGTGCTCTTCCTTCAGAGGCAAAGCAAAGCCATTGATTATGCTGAGAAGAAACAAGAGATAATATCTTTACCCATCAGAAATCATAGGATCAGAATGCTTTGAGTTGAAAGGAACTCTGAAGATCATCCAGTTCCAACCCCCTGCCATGGGCAGGGACGCCTTCCACTAAACCAAGCTGCTCAAGGCCCTGTGCAACCTGGCCTTGAACACCTCCAGGAAGGTGGCATCCACAACTTCCCTGGGCAATCTGTTCCACCTCCCTCACTGGAAAGAATTTCCTTCTAATATCCAATCTAAATCTGCCTTCTTCCAGCTCAAAGCCATTCCCCCTCATCCTTGCACTACAAGCCTTTGTCAAAGTTCCTCCCCAGCTTTCTTGTAGAACCCTTCAGGTACTGGAAGGCTGCTGCAAGGTATCCTCCAGAGCCCTCTCTTCTCCAGGCTGAACAGCCCCAACTTCCCCAGCCTGTCCTCAGAGAGATGCTCCAGCCCTCTGATCTTCCTTGTGGCCTCCTCTGGATGCTCTTCAACAGTTCGATGTCCTTCCTGTGCTGGGGGCCCCGGAACTGGACACAAACAGCACCTCTCACCTCAAAAGAATCAGTGGCTTGCCCTAGCTCTCATGAATCACTTGAGAAAGTATCCATCAGAAGT
Source organism: Ramphastos sulfuratus (assembly GCA_013399055.1). Lineage (NCBI taxonomy): Eukaryota > Metazoa > Chordata > Aves > Piciformes > Ramphastidae > Ramphastos > Ramphastos sulfuratus. Next base: position 47,692 of record WBNM01014127.1, read on the forward strand.
ATGGTCCTTAGGGCCTGACCTGCATACCTTAGCAGGTACGACAGGAAAACTCCCCTGACAGGGCCTAGGCTCTGCTTTAGTCTGGCACAAGACGAGTTTGGTCAGGTTTAAGCAGAACCTCTGGAGAAGGCCAGCACAGAGGCAGCCCAGTCATCAAGGCCTGTACTTTACAGAACAAGAGGATGGCAGCATAAGAGAGGGTTGCAAACAGAAGGGCAGCTGAAGGCATGGTGAAGCCTACTCACTGCTGAGGTATCTCCAGGCTGCAAGGAACTCTCTTTTGCTGCCTGCTGAGGCAAGACAGAAAATGTGACTGGATTCAAACTCAAAATTAATAAGACAAATCATAGAACCATAGAATTGTTTTGGTTGGAAAAGACCTTTAAGATCATCAAGTCCAACCATTATCTAATTTTGTTAAGGCTGGTGCTAAACCATGTTGCTCAGCAACACTTCTCTGCCTCTTTTAAACACCTGCCAGGATGGGGATTCAGCCACCCCCCTGGGCTGTTCCAGTCTTTGAGAACCCTTTCAGTGAGGAAGTTTCTTCTGACACTCAAGTTCCCTTGCTGTAACTTGAGACCATTTCCTCTCATCCTATTGCTTGTTACAGGGAGAAAAGACCAACACCTCTGCTTCAACCTCCTTTCAGGTAGTTGAAGACTGATAAGGTGTCCCCTCAGTGAGAGGGGATATCTGAGGAGGAAAAGGTTACACACTGCACTTGTCATCAGGCTGGAGATCACTTTCACCATGTGCTTTGTTAAACTCAGATCTTCTGGAAGAAGTGGCTCCTGCAAGAACTGCTGAAGGAAGGCAGTGCAAGCTTCTGAATGTGCTGGGCTGGGAGGTCTCACTATGGGCCCCCTGGGAATTGTGAAAGTGCCCTTACCTTCCCAGGATCTCCAGAAGCTCTGCAATCCCATTGTGATGCTCTGTTTCATAGATGAACCTAAAGAGAGGAGAAGGAGGAGAGGTCATTGCCAAATGCTAGATACAATTTGGTAAGCAAAATTAAGGAGAGCCCCTGGAAATGGAGACAACAGGGCAAGGTGTATAACAGAATCAATTAAGTTCATGACCCTCAGGTGAGCTAAAGCTTACAGGTCCTAACATTTCCTACGTACACTGAAGACAACACCATCATATCTTCGCTGCTCTTAAGCACAAGTGAGTGCTGACCCTATCAAAGCAGTAACTGAGTCACTTATCAAACTGCAGCCTAGTGCCTCAAATTTATCTCGCTAGATTGTCCCACTCACTCATCAGGCCAGTGGCACCAAGGAGTATCTCACCTGTAAAAGATGTTGTTGATCTGCCTCCTCACATATGCTCGCAGACCCAGGAACTTCCCATAGATCCTGTGCAGAATAGTCTTTAGGAAGTCTCGTTCTCTGGGGTCTTCACTGTCAAAGAGATCCAGCAGCTGTGGAGAAAGAAAATCAAGTCAGTGTCTCCATACTGACTGTCTGGAGCTACCAGCAACACTGGGCACTGCTCCTGTTTGGCAAAAGTGGGTCTTTCGAGTGGAGTGATCCCTTCAGCACCCTGAGTACAGTAGTTGCTTTCCTGAATCATCCAGCCTCCTATTCACAAGCTAGAACCATCAGCACCTTTTTTTTTGTGTTCAGAAGCACAGTGATGGGCTGTACACTCTACGAGCTGTGTGTCCTTGGATTTCCTCTGCAAGGCCCCCATTGCCCCTGTCCAGCAGTACAATGAGCGATGAGTTGCAGGGACTACAGCCTGCACATACTCTTGCCCTGCATGGACAATTGTGGCTGCTCATTCAAAACTAGACAAGGGAAAAAAGAAACTCCACATCGAACACCTGCTGACTGCACTGTGTGCATAAGACCTTGACCAAAATCATAGAATAACAGCATGGTTTGAGTTGGAAGGGACCTCCAAAGGGACTCCATCTAGTGCAACCCCCTCTGCAGTAAGCAGGGGCATCCTCAACTAGCGCAGGTTGCCCAGAGCCTTGTTTAGAGTAACCCTGAATATCTCTCCAGGGATGGGGCTTCAACCACCTCCCTGGGCAACCTGTTGCAGTGCTCAGCCACCCTCATGGTAAAGAACTTTTTCCTAACACCCAATCTATTTCTCCTGGTCTGAAACCACTGTCCCTTGTCCTATCACTATAGGCCTTTGTAAAAAGTCTCTCTCCAAAATCTGCTGCATGTCCCTCACAAAGATGGTGCACAGTGGTAGGTGCAATGCTTACTTACAGACAGTACAAACTTCTGGTCAATGTATTTCTTGGCTACATTTGGTTGAAAGTCAGGTGATTCCAGGAACCGGAGGAAGAACTCATACACCAGCTATGAAGGGAGAAAGAGAAATGGCTTAGAAATCTTTCCCATGTTCTCACCAGTGCTTTCTTCAGATTCTAAATGTCTTCCTTAAGGATTCAGGGAAAGGCTGGGAAGCCTGAATGGGAGCACAGAAAACAGGAACCTGTGTTTCCCCACCCAGTTGAATCAACGGTTGCCCTTGCTCTGATGGGCAGTGAGAAGGTGATACATAACTGCTCAAGTCTGCAAAAGAGATCTTACCACCTTGGGTCCCAAAGACAACAGCCACCTACTCAGATGAAGGCACTAGGCCTGAGAAACTCTTCTCCCATCTCCTGCCCACATCTCAACAGAAAATAGAAACCTTAAGAGGAGAAGGCAAAGGCTCAGGCATCATTGGAAGCCCTTAAGATACACCAAGGAAGACCAGAAAAGCAGAGGAATAGAACAGATCCCTGCAAAACACGTTGTGTCCTCTGCCTGCTGGAGACTGACTTGGACTCGCCCCACTGGGACAGCAAAAGGCGGCTTGTTTTAAGAGGGCTGTCAGTACCAAGACATCAGTTTCTGATCCTTCTGTAGGGATGAGTCCATTCCAGGGCTGTCTCTGTCTAGTGCTTCTGAGTGGCCACTAGTCCAAACAAGAGCATGTCATCCCAAAGGCTAGAGATAAAGGAGCTGTGGTGTCACCCATTCACAGATAGGGCCCAGCTGCCAAGGCAGAAAAACCATGATGCTGACCAGAAAACTCAGCAGACACTTGCCACAGACCCACGCCGGCTGCTGCGGACCTAACTCTGGCTTCAAAGCACTCACAGCACTCTGATGCTACGTGGTGGTGCTGATGCCACCACACCACTTCTAGTGACACTTAGATCTCTGTGTCAACTGCGGCAACAAGAAGTGATTAACCACTGCTGCAGAACCGCAGTGTATCTCCTCTCTGTATTTTCTGCTTCATTCTGCAGTGCCTGGCTCATGTTCTGCCTTTGTCTGCTTCACCCTGCGCAACTGCCTGGGTAGCCACCATGAGCTTCCCTCCTGACCTCTGCTAAGATATGCTCACTGTTGCTTTCATAACCCTTTTCAACCAGTTTGTCTTAAAGTCCATTTCCCAGGATACACAGCCCAACGAAAAGGTCTTTGGCTTTCCCTCCCTCTTCTCCTCTCTTCAGTTCCCTATCTCTTATGGTAAAAGCTTTCCTCACAGTTAATGCAACTGAATTACATCCAGCATGCAAGAGACATATCAGCAGGTGCCAGCACAGGCTTTGCCTTGGCACCAAGTGGTCCTCTTCCTACACAGAATCACAGAATCCACCAAGTTGGAAGAGACCTCAAAGATCCAACTCTTGACCCAGCACTAAGCATCAGGTCTACACACTCCAAGGATAGTGACTCCACTACTCCCTAGGCAGACAATTTCAGTGTTTGAGAATCCTTTCAGTGATGAGCTATTTCCTAGCATCCAGCCTGAACCTCCCCTGGTGCAGCTTGAAACCATTTCCTCTGCTCCTGTCACTTGAAGAGGCTGTCCCCTGCTCACTCCATTTCAGGGAGTTGTAGAGAGCAATGAGGTCTCCCTTTAGCTTCCTCTTCTCCAGACTGACCAACCCCAGCTCCCTCAGATGCTCCTTGTAGGCCATGGGCTCCAGGCCCTTCACCAGCCTTGTTGCCTCCATGTGCCTCCCAGGGAGCTGGGCAAGAAGAGGAGCACTGAAGCAGACAGGGGTGCTGCCTCCCAGACAAGGGCTCTTGAGCCTTCAGCAGGGACATGAACACTGATGGCAATTTCTTCTGATGGAGACATTATGACACAACTCCCTCAATTCCAGCCTACCTCAGGGCCACAGGGACTACAGCCATCTGCAGGTGAAAGCTGCACACAGCCATCAGACGGTTTCCAGGACACCTCTGCTGCCTGTATTGCCTACAAGACACCTGGAGAGCAGGTTTTATCTCTCCCTGTCCCCACAGCAACCACTCGTCTCCACATCAGCAACCCCTGGCAGGCTTGGAGAGCAGCCAGCAGTAGGGTTGCCAAGCTCCAGCACAACATGGGACCTTTGACTTCCTGGATGTAAAGTCACCAGATCTACATCCCCCTCTCTCCTCCTCACCTGAAGGTGTGGCCAGGCAGCTTCTAGCGTAGGCTCATCTTCCTCAGGGTCAAACTCCGCGCCTGTGGGGTTGGATGATGGTGGAAGTGTCCGGAAGAGGTTCACTGAAAACTAAACCATAGAATCATAGAATGGTCTGGGTTGGGAGAGACCTCCAAAGGTCATTTAGTCCAAGCCCCTCTGCAGTTAGCAGGGGCATCCTCAACTAGATTAGGTTGCCCAGAGCCCTGTTGAGCCTCAACTGCCTCCCTGGCCAACCTACTCCAGTGTTCCACTACCCTCATGGTAAAAGAACTTATTCCTAACATCCAATCTAGAACTACTCTTCTCTAGTTTGAAACCACTGCCCCTCATCCTGTCACTCCAGGCCCTTGTAAACAGTCTCTCCATTCTTCTTGCAGGCCCCTATAAGGTACTGGAAGGTCACTATTAGTTCTTCCCAGAGCCTTCTCTTCTCCAGCTCCCTCAGCCTGTCATCTATAGTAGAGGTGCTCCAACCTCCTGATCACTTTTGTGGCCCTCCTCTGGATCTGCTCCATCAAGTCCACGTCCTTCCTGTATCAAGGGCTCCAGATCTGGATGCAATGCCCCAGGTGAGGTCTTGGCAGAGCAGAATTGTTTCAGTTGGAAGAGACCTCCAAGATCATTAAGTCCAACCTTAAGTGAGTGAAAAGGTGTATGACTGACATTCCTGCACCTTATGACGTTCCTCCCTGCGGCATATCCTTCCCTGCAGAGCACCACACTGGGATTTTCCATAGCTGTGCCTACAAACAGATCCCTCCCTAGAGGCTGTAGAGTTACAGACTGCAGAGGAATTCCATGAGTGCAGTCTGTGCCAGAGGTAAGGTCTCCCTCCTCTCCCTACACCATGCACTGTCACACCCTACTCTTCTTCTCTTTCAAAGAGCAGGCAAGTAATAAGGAGGGGAGGAGTAGGACTGGGGTCAAACTCCTCTCTGACAAATCCCTATCCCCTGTTCCCCACCACGCTTCTGAACAGTCTCTATTTCTTTGGAACACAAACATGTACTGGCCCCACGCCTTACCATGATAACAGCTTCAGGATAGATGGCCTCAGTGACAACATCCCGGTTGTGTGTGATGTATTCCACCATCTCGTTGAGGCCTGCTCGTTTCACCTCCTTGAACTTCAGGTCACTGAGGGGGTCAGAGATGAAATCGAAAAGCACACAGCATTGCCGCAGCTTCTGGATGAAAAGCTCTTCTCGTTCATGTGGAGGAGCATCTGATAGAGAAAGCAGGGATGTGTGTCCTTGGAGATAGGTAGAACACCTTCCTGATTTGCCCAGGTATCAAGTGTGGTTTTGCTTCCTGTCCTGCATTCCCCCTCCCCCGTCATACTCCCCCTTGATCTGGTAGGAGAATAGGAAGAGAATCATAGAATTGTTTTGATTGAAAAAGATGTTTAAGATCATTGAGTCCAATTGCCAATCTAACACCACCATGGCCATTAAACTACGTCCCAAAGTGCCACATCCCTATGTTTCTAGGACACCTTCAGGGACAATGACTCCACCTCCTCCCTGGGCAGCCTGTTCCAATGCCTGACTACTCTTTCAGTGAAGGGATTTTTCCTACTCTCCAACCTAAACCTCTCCTGGTGCAATTTTAAGCCATTTCCTCTCTTTCTATCACCTGATACTAGAGAGGCCACCCAGAAGAGAGGGCCAAGTGGCACAGGTTCTTTGTTACCATCATTCTCTCTTTGATATGTTGCCACTGGAAACTACCCAGTGTTAGAGCCAAACTCAACTCTTTCTCGCAGAACAGCTGGTGCAGCTGCAAGGCAGTCATCCTTCCTCAACGATGACCTGTTCTGGTGAGCTGTATCAGCAACAGGTCTGGCTGAGTGACTGGTAGAAACACTTCCTCCTTGTCCACACTTAAATCATATTTAATCCCACCATTATGTAGACTAATTTATAGTGCTAGGTAATTGCCCTAATGTGGACAAGTTCAATAGCACCGCAGTAACATGCAATGGAAAAACGAGGAGGAAGAAGAGGAGGCAGCTTGGTCCTCTCCCAAGAACAAGTGGCTGTAGGAACCAAAAGCAATATGCACTAAAATCTCTTCATTTCAACTTTCCTCACAACGTGCTGAAGAATGTGAGAATCCTAAGTATATCACAGAATGGTAGAGGATGGAAGGGACCTCTGCAAGTCATCGAGCCCAAACACCCTGCCAAGGCAGGTTCACCTAAAGAAGGCCATGCAGGAACACATCCAAGTGGGTTTTAAATGTCTCTGGAGATGGAGACCATCACCTCTCTGAGCAGCCTGTCCAGTGCTCTGATATCCTTAAATTATGGAAGTTTCCCCTCACATTTTGATGGAACTTCTGTTCAAGTTTGTGCCCGTTATCCCTTGTCCTGTCACTGGGCACCACTGAAAAAGAGCCTGGTCCCATCCTGCTGACACCCACCCTTTCAATATTTCTAAGCATTGATGAGATTCTCCCCTCAGCCTTCTCTTTTCCAGACCAGAAAGACCCAATTATTTCAGTTTTTCCTCACATGAGAGATGTTCCAGTGATCTCAGCATCTCTGTAGCCCTTTTCTGTACCTTCTTCAGCAGCTCCCTGTCCTTCTTGAACTAGGAAGCCCAGAACTGGGTGCAGTATTCCAGATGTGGCCTCATGAGACCAGAGTAGAGGGGAGGGAGAATCTCCCTCAGCCTGCTGGCCACAGTCTTCTTGATGAATTCCAGGATGCCATTGATTTTCTTGGCCACAAGGGCACATTGTTAGCTCATGGTCATTCTGTTGTCCACCAGCACTCCCAGGTCCCTTTCCCCAGAGCTGCTGTCCTATAGATCATCCCCCACCTGGTATACAGGGTTGTTCTTCTCCAGGTGTAGGACTCTACACTTGACCTTGTTGAATTTCATTTGGTTTCTCCTTGCCCAGCTATCCAGCATGTCCAGGTCATGCTGGAGGGCAGTGCAGCCTGGTGAAGTGTCAGCCACTTCTCCCGGTTTGGTATCATTACAGATAGACACACACACGCACACGCACACACACATGTATATATTAATAACCATGAAACTTTACACAGAATCAGAGGATGTTAGGGGTTAGAAGGGACTTTGAAAGATCATCCAGTCCAACTCCCCTGCCAGAGCAGGATCACCTATAGCAGATCACACAGGAATGCGTCTAGGCAGGCTTTGAATATCTCCAGAGAGAGAGAGAGACTCCACGACCCCCCTGGGCAGCCTGTTCCAGTGTTCTGTCACCCTTATAGTGAAAAAATATTTCCTCCTGTTTCCATGGAACTTCCTATGCCTCATCTTCCACCCATTGCCCCTTGGTCTGTCATTGGGCATCACCAAGCAGAGCCTGGCTCTATCCTCCTGACACTCATGCTTTACATATTTATAAACATTGATGAGGTTACCTCTCAGTCTCCTCCTCTTCCTCAAACTAAAAAGACACAGCTCCCTCAGCCTCTCCTTGTAAGGAAGATATTTAAATCAGTTCAAATGGTAAGTGAAGTACTGAAGTTGCCACTATGTTCCTTCTCTTTTGGGCTATCTATCAATTCGTAGAATCACAGAATGGTTTGGGTTGGAAGAGACCTTCAAAGGTCCAACCCCTCCACAGCAAACAGGGGCATCCTCAACTAGATCAGCTTGCCCAGTGCCCTGTCTCAACCATCTGCCAAGCCAAGCAGCTTTCCCAGAGCCAACCCTGCCATACTGTAGACAGAAGGTTAGCAGGACACTACCAGGCTCAGGTTGGGAAGAGCCCTTAGGTCACCACACTCTGTCTTAGACAAGGTGCAGCTCATCATGCAGGTCACTCTCACCCCACGGCTTCTTTACCTTTAAGGGCTGGGAGTTTTTGGAGTTCCCGGTTTTTGCTGAGATTGAAGCGGGAAGAGCTGTGCCTCCGCTCCTTCTTCACAATCTGGGGTCCCCCTGAGTACTTGATCTTGTTCAGCTGGGTTGGGGGGGGAGCACTGTTACTGGGCCGCTTATTTGAAGTTGGCTGCTGTTGCTGCTGCTGCTGCGGTGGCTGTGGCTGCTGCTGAGGCTGCTGGGCCTGATGAGAAAAAAGAAAATAAAACAATTCACAAGCTTTTATCTCTGAGCCTCACAAACAAGCGGACACCTCCAAGCATGTCCTTGGACTGAAGAAGCCATGCATGCTTTTCACTGTTGCACTTGCAATTTACCCACCCCTGCAGGGCTCTAGATGTTGGCTGCATCTGCAGCACACCTTCAAAGTGAACATCAGATTTACTCCTGTAAGGTACTGAACTCATAGAGTTGTTTCAGGTGGAGAAGACCTCCAAGATCATCAAGTCCAACCATCAACCTAACACCACCATAACCATTAAACCATGTCCCAAAGTGCAATGTCCACACGTTTCTTGAACACCTCCAGGGGTGGTGCCTCCACCACCTCCCTGGGCAGCCTGTTCCAATGCCTGACCACTCTTTCAGCAAAGAAATTTTTCCTGGTATCCAACCTAAACTTCCCCTGGCACAATTTCAGGCCATTTCCTCTTGTTCTATCACCTGATACTAGGGAGAAGAGATCAATCCCCACCTAAGCTACCGCAAAGCCATGAGAGCTACTAGAGATATGGGAACCAAGGCCACGTCTTGCAACAAGTTACAGGAGCCTGTTGACACAAAAAAAACCAGAAGTAAGAACTTTCACAGTTCAAACAGAACTGCCTCCAATTACAGTAGTCTGTACAACACACAGCAAACATGGAAATTGTTTCCTTGTCCTTGTGTGAAGAACCATCTGGGAAAAAAGTAAGGCAGTGTTGTAGTACAGAGCAGGTGTGGCAGCCCTGCAAAGACAATAGTGATGACCACTTAAAATCATTGCTGCATCCATAGCTGCTTGTCTAGGAATCACATAGGCCATACCCACATTTGCGTCTCACAGCTGTTGGTTTTCCTAACTCACTCTGGATGCTTCCTCCATCCCCACCTTGTCTCTGCCTCACTGATCTCTGGTCTTCTCCTGTAGACTTGTTTTTTCCACATAATCCCTTTCAGCTACACAAACTCTTTGTCTGCATCTTCACAGAATCATAGAATGTTAGGGGTTGGAAGGGACCTCCTGAGATCCAAGTCCAACTGCCCTGCCAAAGCAGGATTACCTAGAGCTAGCCACACAGGAATGCATCCAGCCAGGTCTTGAAAGTCTCCAGAGAAGGAGAGTCCACAGCCTCTCTGGGCAGCCTGGTCCAGTGCTCCATCTCCCTGGTAATATAAGTTTTTCCTCATGTTGAGGTAGAACTTCCTGTGTTCCAGTTTGTGTCCACTGTTCAATGTCCTATCACAAGACACCACTGAAAAGAGAGTAGCACCTTCTTCAGATATTTGTAAACACCCATCAGATCCCCTCAGCCTTCTCTTTTCCACACTGAACAGCCTTTCCTCATCAGACAGATGTTTCAGTTCATCATCTTCACAGCCCTCTGTTGGACTCTCTAATACACCTATGTTCCTCTTGAACTGAAAAGCCTGCAATTGGACACAAAATTGGTCTCATCAGGGGAGAGTAGAGGGAAAGGAGAGCCTCTCAACTTGCAGGCCACACTCTTCTGAATATCCCCACACTTTCCTCCACCAGATGCTCTCCTCACTTCATGCTTGTTAAACAGCACTTACAGAGGTACTTTTTGATTTTCAGCAGGTGACCAGAAACTCAAGCCAGTGTTTGCTCAGCTCAGCTTTGTTCTGATCTTGCTGAGACTCTCTGCTGGTTCAAGTTCCACTTTAGCCATAACGGCTCAACAACTAACCCTTTAACACCACACTGACCCAGCTCATGGAAAACTTACTATGGAAGAGGGCAACATCTTGCCAGAAAGCCTGTAGGAGAGGGCTCAGCTGGAGAGAGCACTCAACCTACATCTGCTCTGCTTTGTGAGCCCAGCAATGTTCCCTTCCTCAGCTCTGCTCTGCCACCTCTTTCCTGCTGGTGCACAAAACCAAGGAGCTAGAGGGTGAACACAACAGGGACTGCATAGAGGGTAAAAAGCAGAGACGGGTGAAATCCTTGGATGTTGCCCTCTCCTTCCTCCATAAACTCCCAGCTGTCACAAACAGCATGGTGGTACAAAAGCAAACCTTCTCACAATACCGACCAGCAAGACTTTGAGGGAAAGCATCAGCAATGCACAAGCTCATTAGAGCTTTCCTCCAAATGAGATATGGTCAGGTTCTTCCCATGAGGAGCAGCTGAGCTGCAATTTACCCTGCACAGCATTTGAGTCCTGATGGTTTCCAAAGAGGTGCAGCAGAGAACCAGTCTGCAAGTTACTGCACCCACAGCATGTGGGGAAGCAGCAAGGTACAAACAGGGAAAGCTGCCTACACAGATATTCTGCTCTACAGTTTGGGATATGTAGAGCAAATGCAAAGACTCCCTGTGAAATACAGTGCCTAAAACAAAACACCAATTGTTTTGCCAAGCCATTACTTAAAACTGAAAACATTTTGGTTCTGATCTGGCTCTGCTTGAAGGAAATTTTAAGTGGTTCTGTTTCAAGCTCAGCTCCAAGCCAAGGCTGGGGGAGACAAGAAGATTTTAAGTGTCTTCATTTTAGATGTTATCTGTTTCCTTTCATGGAGCAGCATTGCCCTGCAATGAGAGGAGGAAGCATGATGAGCTTGTGATGAAAACAGCTGTGACTGCCAGACAAAGCAGGCCCAGATTACCAACTGGAGGCAACTTATCCTCAACAGTGGTCTCTCCTCAGTTAAGTCAGGCTGAATCCTCACTGGCAACCTTCCAAGAGTGACAAGTTCATTCCCCACCCTGAATATTTGGGCACCCAGGCTGTTGTCCAGGTGCTTCTGGGAAGTCTCGTCCTCTGCTCTGCATCACACTCTTTCCACAGGCAAGACCACCAAAATCTGGATGTTGAGCCACCCCAAAGAAAAGATGGGACAGACAGAAATGATGCATCAGTGGCCTCACAAGTTACACTGAGGGAATCAGGGCACAAGGATCCCCCTCTCTAATAGGATATCCCCACCTACTCAGGAAACATCACAGACAAATGTTCTGAGTGTGCTGTATCACACAGCCACACTGCCTGCCATGTGGCATCAAGGGGCCTGGAAAAGTCCTTACCAGCAGCTTCTACAGTCAACAGCTGGCATGAAGAAAAAACAAACCAAAGTCTCAGTTTTAGCAGCTGGTTATTCAAGAAACAGGCATACACATGCAAAAATCACACAACCCAACTTGCTAGCGACAATTCAATGGTGGGGGAGGTCAGATATTCTCTTATGCAGCAGTGCTCAGAGGGTTTTAGGATGGACTGCCTCTATATGGATTTTCTGACATCACCCTCAATACTTGCTTTCAGGAGGTGCTTCCTGTGGCAAGCCTGCTGTCCGTATGCCTCCAACATCTCCAGTCCTGGAGACATGAATCACAAGAGGCTTAAGTTTCCTAATGCTTTCTTCTCTGAAATTTCCATTCCTGAAAATACAGCAGAAAGCTAAAACTTAAAGGTTTTTTTGTTACTGCACAGGTATCAACCTCACAGGCTGTTTTCCTGACATCAGCGCCAGCTGGACACTCCATGGCTGCAGGCACACATTTACCTGATAAAGCCCAGCCCCTTCCTGACAGGCAGGGTTATGCTGCCTGTGCTGAAGTGACTGGAGAACAGCACAAGGCTGTGGCAGACCCACTGTCCTGACACGGTGGTGAAGCCACTTGTGCCAACAGGCTGGGCCAGCCCCAGTTGCAACCGCCTTCAAACCGCCCCAAGCACAGGTTCCCTGGCTTCGCAGGAACTCCCACTGGTTTCCATCACCTCTTCATCCTGCTAGGAACTTGCCTGCACATGTCAATGACCCCCAGGCCCTGGGCTCGCTCTATGTCATCTCTCCTCACCTCAGGCTCCCAGGGACAGAGACCTGTCCCCATCCACCCTGAGCTGTGACAGCTTCTCCTCTGCATTCCTACCCAGGGATGACCTCACCTCTGCAGGCACTCCTACCGCGGCTGGATACATGGCCACTCGGAAACCCGTCTGCTTCTCTGGTCCCTCGAGCACCTCCTGCTTACTAAGCTTCTCAGCCCAGATCTGCTCCCAGCTCCTCCTCCTCAGATGACTCTTCCTTTCCCATCCCTCAAGTCGGTACCTGCTCTCTTTGTCTGCTGTTACACAGCTTCCCTATTAAAATAAAGCTCTCTGCCTCGCAAGTAACATCAACACACTGCCTCTCTCTGAACAATGAGCCCCAGGTACTGCAGCAACAAGCCCCATGGAGATATCTGCGAAACACGTCATGCAGCAGCTCGGTGGAAAGCAGCACCCTTTCCCAGAGCTGCAAGTCTCATCAGTGAGGCTCCAAGCTGCCCTTGAGGCTGCAGAGCAACTCCTCTCTCCTTTTTACTGCTGCTAATCCCTGCTCCCACTTCCAGGTCATTAACTCTCTTCCCCACCCAGCTGCCTCTCCCAGTCTTTCTGGCCAGAAGGAGTAACTCTTTCTTGTCCTCTCATTCAATGCTGAATCATACACACAAAATCATACTGGCAATACATATTTTTTTTTTTTTTTTTCTTTTTCCTCCTTAAACAGCCATATGAAAATTCCCTTCATTCGTACCTTCGCCATGTTCTGGAGGGGATGAACTAAACAAACCTTCTATTTCCCTTTCCTTAGTCTCCTGTTTTACCCCACTGCTCCTGTCTTTCCCTGAGCAAACTGCCCTCCCCTACCCACCTCTGCCGAAGCCAAGGGCTGGCCAACCTCTGCTGGTTCTTCACCTCAGATAACTTCACCTTAAAATGGGCATCAAAAACAGGACTGCACTATCCCTGTTTTTGCAAGGGAATTCAAACACTTGCTTTCCCTTGTGGGGATATGTCTGCTTTTGGACCTATCTTTCCTTCCAGATCAGCTTCAGCAAAAGCTCCTTTACTGACACAGAGAACAAAGGACAATGCTTAAGGGTTTCTGGACTGACTCCTACCCTCTTCATCTCCCTCCACAAAGATCCCCATAGGAGGTCCTTGTCTGCTGCACTTGCTCAGATCTGTCAAACCAGAGCTGCTCTTCAAAGAGCTTTACTCATTCCACCAGCCAGACAACCTGCCCACAAAACAAGTCACAACTTTCTGGTACCAGGATAAATTAGGGCTGAGTTTTCCCCCATGCTCCTTGGAGCATGGTGCATGAGAAGGCAGTGCAAACCAGAAGAGGGATGCCCAAATGCTTCTCTCCTGCTATAATCTAATAAAATCAAGGAAAATTCTCTTTGGTGCACACGATTTTTAGCCTAGAAAAGGCAACAAAGCAACCATAACTTCATGGAAGAATTTACAAGGCACAGAACTCTCACAACAGCTAGCAGAGGCATCTAGGTTAGGATCAGCTCATCAATCCCACCAAGCAACAGCACTCCTGGTGTTTCAGAAGTCAAACCATCTCCTGCTTCTGATACAAGGAAGCAGTCTCACTCCCAGCACACATTACCTAATTTCTTGTGGTCCCCCAATGTGAAAATCAAAATACCTTTCTGTTCTTCCTGAAGAGCAGGAAAATCGCATTCAAACCAGTATACATTTCTTCTGATCAAGCAAAGAGCTCTCTTCCATTCTGCAGCAGAGCAGTTCGGAGACAGGAGAGCACCAAGAGAGAACAAACTTCACCAGAAACTCAACAGGAAAAGAGATCTGTGGTAGTGTGGACTGCAGAGGTGTCTTCTCTCTGCTCTGCTCTCTGTTCCTATGATCAAAGGAGACTGAGCCTTCCATCTTAAAGAAGGGCTGGATTTTGTTTGGAATATGAGGAAGTGGCTGGGAATGTTTTGTGGGAGGGAAAGTTAGACAAATCACTTCCAAGTTTCTTCTTCTCTCAGGCACAACCAGACATTACGTGCCACTTCAGGTCACAGAAGGAAGCTTGTAGCCTGCACTGTTCTTCCTTTCTTATTGCACCACTTGTAACCAGGAGAGCAGTGTTACAGCCCAACGCTGACCTTGATGGGGACCATCAGAGTGCTCTGCTTTGATGGCCATCACATTATTATAGAATTGTTTTGATTGGAAGAGACCTTTAGGATCATCAATTCCAAACTTCAGCCTAGGAAAGCTGAAGCACTGAAAGCATTGACGGGTTGAAGCATGAAAGACCCAGGCTCTCCTTCCTCTTCCCAGAGCTGTGAACTCAGCAGACCAAGAATATCAAGTTACCAAAAGGTAAGTCTGACCCCAGGATGCCAAGGCAGGAGTTCACTCATGTCCTTGGGAGTTGGTAGACAGCTTTCCCAGCAAGCTGTTTCCAGCTGCATACACAAAATAAAACGGGCAGAAGCCAAAACCAGGATGAGATACAAAAAAGAGGATTTACAAAAGTTCTACAAAGCATATAAATTTGGGTTCAGAGTTCTTGCTGGCCACATAGCAGGTTAGGGAGGGGCACAGGCTGGACCATGAAACTGAATGGCTTGTTGTAGGAATATTTTCTGAGGATCTACAATCTGTGCTTTGAAAAAAGACTCAAAAATAACCTTATTTTGACTATGATCATCCCACTGAACTACATTTCTTCCTAAGATCTTAGAACCTTACACCAATCCTTCAAATTACAAGTGCAACACGTTCCAGACAAGACTCAAGCATGCAGACATTTAGGGACACAAAAGTGGCACAGCCAAAATGCAGTGTTAAAGCACACACACAATTCCTTGGACACGGATAATTTTCTGAACCAAGTCTCAAAATCCACAACGACACAGAGATGGACAAACTCAGATCTACCAGAAAAGTTCCAGTTTACCTAAATTTTTGCTTATTCTAAGCACAGATGATCATATTATCACATTCTGCTAAGGCCATTCTAACACATCCAGCTTGGTAACGTCAAAAGTGAAGAGTGAAAGAGACTGAGCATAGCTGGGAATACAGATTGTGCCTTCTTGTCAGTAACCTGATCGGCAACAAGGCTGTTCCACCAAAGGAAAACCATCTGACCTCTGGCAGTTCACCTCTAACCTTTCAGGTGTTCTAGCCATTACTTCCTAGTCTCACTCCTCTAGAAAACACCTCGGATGTTCCTTTTTTACTGCTTCTCACTCCTTTCCCACTCTTACACAAGGTGACAAGAGAGTTTATTGCACTTTACTCTGAAAAGAGCAAGAAAACTGCTCCCATCTGTCAGGCTTCCTCATCGATGACAGTGGCTTTTCCCTCTCTCCAGCCCACCTCTGTGAGCAGCACTCACCACAGCAGCTTTCTGCCAAAACTGCTCTTGCAGGGCTGTAGGCTATGAGACTTACTCTATCTTTTCCATAGTCATTGTTTCCTTTGGGTCAACCTTCAAGAGGAAGTAACTTCATCTTCAACTTTAGTGTTTGCTACCATCTTCCTTAAGATGCTGGTGACAGATATTATTTGGCATAGCAGCATGAATTAGCTAGAAAGAAAGATGCTAATTGCTTCTCAAAGATGAGTTGCACATGCACACTGCTGTATCCAAGGTGAAAGCCTTACCTCTTCCGAATTCTCCACCCCACCATCCTTCCCGCTACTGCTGCTGCTGCTGCTGCTGCTGCTGCTGCTGCCAGGTTTTGTCGTGCTTTTGGTAGACTTCGGAGACTCCTGAAAAGGGCAAAACCCATCCAGAGAAAATGTCACCTTGTGCAGAGTTCAGCTGTGCAGGATCACAGACGCGTCCCTCCTCCACCCCTGCAATCAGCCCTGCTACGGGCGGTAACTCCCAGAGCTTTTCCCCTGAGAAGGGTGGTATGAGCTGGGGAACATTCCCTGGTAGTGGGTAACCGCGGAAAGGACATGGGCACAAGCTGAATCAAGTAAGTGCTGGCACGGCCCATCCCCGTCCCTGAAGGCTGGTCCCGGCCAGACACCTCCGGGGGTGACAGGGCCTTGCGCCCACCCTGCCTGTGTCAGCGCCCTGCCCAGCACACGGTCCTGCTGCTGCCCACTGCGGGCTTTGCTACCCACGGAGCCGGCGGGCACGGGGCAACGTCAGCGGATTCGGGCCACCCCGCCTGCGGGCAGGGCCGGGACACACGGCAGAGCACGCAGCAGGGCATGGGGCAGATATCGCTGGCCACCCCGCCGAGGGTCCAGGTCACGGGTGGAGCCGTACCTCCCCCATGGGAGGCATAACGGGGGGGGCAGGAGAGGCGGCCGTGCCTTGCAGCCCCCGCCACCTCCCAACAGCGCGGAGCGAGGCAGGTCGCAGCCTCTGCTCACCACCACCAACCACCACCACCACCACCGAGGCAGGCACTGGAAGCGGCGGCCGCAGCCCTCGCTGCCCTCCAGCCGGGGACTGGTGCCGCCACCGGGGCGCCCGTAACCGGCTGCCGCCCCTTCCCCTGCCTGGCGC
>WBNM01014128.1:5603-17971 GCA_013399055.1 Ramphastos sulfuratus
AGAATTGGAATTAAAAACGTCGGGGGGGAGAGGGGAAAAGGGCATGCACAAAGCAGCCCCACGTTTAGGGGTGAAGCGGAGCAAAGCAGGGGACAAAGATGCAGCAAGATGCCGGTTCCAGGCAGCAGCACGGAGAAAGCTTTTAGGCCGGGAGGAGGAACGACCGAAATACCTCCCGTCCCCACAAGTGCAAGGATTCGTAGGGCAGCGCAGCACTCACCAGGTATGCAGGGCTGCCCACGACGGCTCCCACGGCCCCGGCCACGGCCCCGGCGGCCACGGTCCCCCCGGGATAGCAGGTCCAGCCGGCGTCCTCGGCCAGCGAATAGCAGTAGAAGCGGACGCCGTTCATCAAGCCCTGGTAGAGGAGCCCGGCGGCCAGCCCCTTCTGCAGCCCCCGCAGCCCGTCCGCCCGGCACACGGCCCCCACGGCCCGCAGGACCCCCCGGTAGGGCCGCGGGTAGGTGCCGGGGGGCTGCAGCTCGCCTTGCAGCTGCAACCGGGTCTTGACCACCTCCAGCGGGTTGGTGAGGACGCAGGCCAAGCACCCGGCCGCGGCTCCCAGCACCAAATCCACGGCCGGAGGAACCCCCCCCGTGTGTGAGCCCCGTGCCACGCAGGGGCTGCTTTGGGGGAGGTAAGGGAATTCCTGCAGGGAGGCTGGGGGGGTGCCGGGGATGGCTGCGAGCGCCCCGGCACCGGCCGCCATGCAGCACCTGCCCGAGGGGGTGGCCCCAGACTCCACCTCCCACCCCCCGCCACTGCGGGGAAAACCCGGGGGGTAGCGAGCACCGCCTCCGGCAGCCCAGCGCCCCCCACCCCTAAACCTCTTCTCTCCCCCCAGCCCAAATCCAACTCCCCCCTCCCGTCCCAGTCCTCCTCCCTCCGCGGTCCCAAAGGCCCCCCCACTTTAGGGAGGGGATATGGGGCAAAGGTCAGCCCGAGTGTCCCTGTGTCCCCTGCGTGTCCCCCCCCGCAGCACCGACGCAGCCAAATCCCGGCCGGGCTCCGGGGCTCACGTGACGCCGAGCAGCCCCGGCGCGAACGGGGACAGAAAAGGCCTTTTCTGCCCCAAAACGGCGGCGCCGTGAACTTGAAATGACAGCTTGGGGGGGGCAGCCGCAGCCATCCAACGCCCCACTTCCATCTCAGTCAGTCTCAGGGGGCGGGGAGCGGGGGGGCGCTATAAGGCCTGGACAACTAATTGAACTGTGCCAGGGTAAGTTTAGGCTGGAGGTGAGGAGAAAGTTCTTCACCGAGAGAGTCATTCCCCACTGGAATGGGCTGCCCAGGGAGGTGGTGGAGTCACTGTCCCTGGAGGTGTTCAAGGCACGCTTGGACGTGGCACTCGGTGCCACGGTCTAGTCTCGAGGTCTGTGGTAATGGGTTGGACTTGATGATCTTTGAGGTCTCTTCCAACTTTGCTGATACTGTGATACTGTGATACTTGTGGCTGTGGTTTGGGGAGGGGGGGTCTTAGACCATCCCCTCCTCCCCCAGCCTCTGGGGTTACCGAAATGCTTTGAAATTGGAGCTCCCCAGGCAGAAAAGCTTGGGGGGAGGTGGGGGGTGGACACTGTGTGGTGTCCCTGTTGTGTGCGTCCTCTGTGTGTTGTGGCTTCCCCACCAATTCCTACTTGTAGGAAACCCCCAGGACCCAAATTTACAGCTTTGGTGATTCCTGGGGGCTGAAATACCACAAAACTCCCACAATCCTCCCACACCCCCTGCAGTGGCAGCCCCAACATCCCCCTGCAAACTCCAAGCCCCTCACTTTGGTCCCAAAAGGCAAGGGAGGATGAACAGGGGCAGTGGTGAGTGGTTATTCCTCATCTTGACTGGGAATCTCTCCAGGATCCAGGGATAAATTGGGGGGATAAGTCATGGTTGAATCCCTGGATGTGCCTTGCTACAGGGCTAATGCCACTGGGGCTCATCAAGGAGCTACGGTGCCCATCCTCACCTTCTCTCCTAAATTCTTCCTCCCCTTCTGCTCTCCAGCCTTAACCTCTCCCAGCTTCTGCCTCCAGTTCTGGTGTCCCCAGCAGGACACAGCTGCTGGAGTGAGGCCAGAGGAGGCCACAAAGGTGATGCAAGGGCTGGAGCAGCTCTGCTGGGAGGACAGGCTGAGGGAGATGGAGAGGAGAAGGCTCCAGGGGGACCTTAGCTGAAGGTGTCTGGAGACAGGGTAAGGGGGGATGGTTTGAAGCTGAGGGAGAGCAGGGATAGACTGGAGCTGAGGAAGAAGTTCTTCAGTGTGAGTGTGGTGAGACTCTGAACAGGTTGCCTAAGGGAGGTTGTGGCTGCCTCCTCCCTGGAGGTGTTCATGGCCAGCTTGGATGAGGCCTTCAGCAGCTGACTCTAGTTGAGAAGTGGAGGCATCTCTGAGGTCCTTTCCAACCTGATCCATTCTGAGATTCCCTGCCCCAAAGAGAAGCTCCATCATCACAGAAGGAGGAGGAAAGGAAGGAGAAGGAGGAGGAATGGGTAGGCCCCATGGGTAGGCAGGGTGGGAACTCCTTGTAGGGCCAAAGCTGAGTTACCAATGAGTATTTATTTGGGAAGGGGCAGGCAGCAGAGGTCTGTATGGATACATTCAGTCTCGTTTGTTTCCTCCCAGAAAAAGGCCCCATGGATGTATTTTACATGAGAAGGGCTCCCGAGGATTAATCATCATTATTATTATTTAAAAGCTGGGGTTGTGCCTCCAAGGGCTCGCTGTAGAGGGCAAGTGGTGACAGGTCCGTGCTGGCCTTGGGCACAGTGAGCTGAGAAGATGGGGATATGTCTGGTGGCAGCTGTGTGACCACATCCCTTAGGACACCTGAAGAACGCTGGACTCAGTCTCTGCTCTCTCCTCTCCCCAGGCACTTGGGGCCAGCATCCAAACCTCAAACTGGCATCTGAAATTCTCCTAAACCCCTGCTGGGATAGCTGAGGCCAACATTTTCTCCCAGCTCCTTCTTCGTTAGCTTCCAATCTGACCGACAGGCTGGGGAGTGGTTTTGTGATGTGTAGAGGCTCCTGGACAAGATCTCCCGGTGCTGGGCAACGCCAGTGTCGCCCTCAGTGATTGCATTAGCAAGGAGCAAGCATGCACAGCAGCCACCTCCTGTTCCCCCGGCACCCCTGCCCTGTTCTAAAATGAACAGCTCCTCAGCCCTGCTCCTCGCCGTGATGAGAGAGGCTCCTCCCCAGCCCGCTCCCACCCTCTCCCTCACTACTAGTGGAGTTTTACTCTGTGAAAGGCAAATTGCTTTGCCCCGTGGCAGCTGGACGAAGAGCTGCAGTAGGAGAGTAGCCGAGCTGGGCCTCACCTCCAGCGTGGTGAAGCGTCCGTTCGCTCCCCAGACCGTGCTGGACGACCCCGGCAGGGTCCCCGCCTGCAGGCACGTTCCCGGTGGGGGACACTGGAGGGCTTGGGGTGCCGCAGGCAGATACAGGCCCTGGTCTCCAACAGCGACACTGCTGTCCTGTGCCCACAGGCAGGGCTAGCACCAAGGGTCCCGCTCGGCTCGCCCGCGGCAGAGGCTGTCGCTGCGCTGCCAGGCGCTGTCGATGAGGCTCTGGGCATCTTCGCACTTCTTCTTGATGGTGGCGTCCAGAATGGCCTTGTGCAGGAGGTCAACCTGGAACACAGGCCTGAGGCAGTCAGGAGGGGAACCAATAACAGCTGCTGCTGCTCCTAGCTGTAAAACCACCTCAAAAACAGACAGGAAGGGCACCTGGGCTGTAAACGGAATCACAGAACTTTAGAGGTTGGGAGGGACCTCCAGAGATCATCCAGTCCAAGTTCCCTGCCAAGGCAGCATCCCCTAGGGTAGTTCACACAGGAATGCATCCAGGCAGGTTTTCAAAGTCTCCACAGAAGGAGACTCCAAACCTCTCTGGGCAGCCTGCTCCAGGGCTCTGTCACCCTCACTGCAAAGAAGTTTCTCCTCCTGTTGAGCTGAAACCTTCTCTGGTCCAGTTTGTAGCTGTTGCTCCTTGGCTTATTGCTGCTGACCACCCGAAAGAGCTTGGCCCCAGGCACCGACCCCCACCCCTCAGGTATTTGTACACCCTGATCAGATCTCTCAACCTTCTCTTCTCCAGACTAAACAGCACCAGGGCTCTCAGTCTTTCTTCACAGAGGAGGTGCTCAAGTCCCACACTCATCTTTGTGGCTCTCCACTGGACTCGTTCCAGCAGGTCCCTGTCTCTTAGGGAATGGGGCAGACCCAGGTTCCTCCCTGCTGCCCTCACCGGCCCTGTCATGCCAGGAGACTCCAGCTCTGAATCCCACATCCTGCAGTCATAAAGACACGGCAGGAGAGCCATGGCCTCTGTGGGAAAGCTGAGTTGACCCTGCAGGGAGAAATTCCCCCATCCCTGCCTTGGAGGGCCTGTTCATTGTTCCTTGCAGGAGGAAGGGTGAGGCTCACCTGGTAGATGTTCCTCCATGCGACGTTCAGGGCTGAGAGGAACCTCTCCAGTTCTGTAGTGCAACTAAAGTAGAGGACCCAGGGGGGCAGGAACTGCTCACTGTCCTGAGCAAACTCCTGAACGCCAAGAGAGAGGCTGTGAGTTGCCACTGGTGTCTCTGCCCAGCCCCAGGCTGTCCAAGCCCCCAGCCCCACACTCACCAGGATGCAGTACTCCTTGCCAGCCTCCGTGGAGACGGTGGTGACGTCGCTGAGCTCCGCGGTGCCCAGCGAGCGGAAGAAGCTGGTCTGGCAGTCCTCGTGGCAGGTGAAGGCCTTCTCGTCCGTCAGCACCAGGCAGCAGGGCACGCAAGGCGTTGGGGCAACACCCTGGGGGATCACCTGCAGAGGGTGGGCAAAAGGGGGTTAAGATCTGGCACGGTGGAGCCTCATCCTCACCAGGCAGCCCTTGGGAGGCAGATGCCTGCTCCATCTCTGCCAGACATCCCTACGCCAAGTCCCAGATGGGCTCTGGGAGAAGGAAGGGGTTGATACAGCCACGTCTGCATGGGAGGTCTGTCCCCAGCTCACCCCTTTGGAGACAGCCTGGCAGAAGTACTGCATCCAGTCGGCCATGTCCTCCTCGTTGTCTGCGCTCAGCTCCAGCGAGGGCCGGTCCGTCAGGATCACCTGGAAGGAGTGGGGCCGGTCGGTGGTGTTGGAGCGCCGGCACCCCCCACACTGCTCGCCGCTGGGAGAGAGGGGGGAGGATGGAAGTCAGCAGGGAACAGCCTCTGTCTGCCCCCCCTTCCCTCACAAACGCTCCCCATCGGTGACATCCCCTGCAGTTACTCCCAGGATGGACTCTGTCCCTGCACATGGCGGCAGGGCTGAGCATGGAGGTTGCCCAGTCTGGCTCTTGGAGGGGGTCCCTCATAGGCCCATCCCCATTCCCCAGCAAAGGGTGGGCTTGGCTTCCAAAAACAGGAGGGAACAAGCCCAGCTCCATCTCCATGCACTGCAGCCAAAGCAAACGGGCATCTATGCCCAGCCAGCAGCAAGCAGGGAGTCTTGCAGATCATGATCTGCACCTCCTTGAGCATGCCCAGGAGCTCCTGACGCCCAGTTGCCTGCCAAGCCTAGGTGTGGTGT
The DNA here is from genome assembly GCA_013399055.1 of Ramphastos sulfuratus. Taxonomy (NCBI): domain Eukaryota; kingdom Metazoa; phylum Chordata; class Aves; order Piciformes; family Ramphastidae; genus Ramphastos; species Ramphastos sulfuratus. The sequence continues at coordinate 11,159 of WBNM01014128.1, forward strand.
CCTCACCCCATGTTGATGGAGAGCAGAGGGGTGACGTCCGTGCGGTCCGGGTACTGGTACAGGATCCCATTGCTGCCGTTTGGGAAGATGAGAGAAGTGGCAACTGGAGTCAGCTCGGCTCCAGCAACTGCACAACCCCCCCTGCCCTGCCCCATGCAGCCCCATGGGGTTTCACTCCCACTGCTGGGCAGCCACAACTGGGTGGCTTTGGTGACAAGCTGAGCCCGCTCCATCTCCCAGGCAGCTTCCAGGGCAGCAAACTGATCCTTCTCCAACAAACCCTGGCTGACCTCAGTCCCACTTCACAGCCCTGGTGCCCACCTGAGCACCACAAAACAGGTCTTCCACTGCTCCTTGCCCAGGTAGGAGGTGCCTGCCTTGTAGTGTAGGATGCCATCCTTGGTGACGGTGTTGGAGCTGTAGCTGCTGCTGTGGGGTCCCAGCGCTTCGTCCATGGGGTCCTCCCAGTGCACCAGGCCGTAGAAACGCACGACCACATCGCAGGCCTGTGACAGCAAGGTGGAGAAGTCAACAGCAGGGACTCTCCCAAGCTCTCCCCTGCCACGTACAGTGATGGCCAAGATCTCCAAACCCACCTCACACTTGGACTCCTGGGCCACAAACTTTGCAAGTGCCAGTTTCTCCATGGTGGCATCGGTGAGGATGCTGGGGTACGGGGGCTCCCGGCACCCTTTGATCATGGCTGACTTCAAGGAGACCAGGAAGAACCTGGGAGGGAGACCGATCTCTGATGAGGCCAGGGCAAACAAATCTCCCTCACACACCCTCACGCCCAAAGGGCTTCTCTTCAACGTGGGCGAAAGGGTCTCAAGATCAAGTTAAGGCCCAAAGACAGGGGCTGCAAAATCTGAGCTCCAGGAAGGAGCCAGGTGAGACTGCAGGTGGACTCATCCCAACAGATTCCAGCTCCTAACAAGGTCACCTCTCGAAGCTGACAACATGCTGAGAGACTCAGAGATGTGCCTTGAAACTCAAGGCCTTGTCCCTGCTCATCCCAAGTGACAGAGGACACATAGCCTGCATGGCACAGAGTCCTGAGGCTGTCTCCCTGAGGGACAGGGTGGTTGCTGTCTGTACCCAGGGGAGGCACTTTGGGCTTTTTCATGCTCAAGGCACTTCCAGCTGCTGCAAGGTTGAGCTGGTGGCCTCAAACCAACCCCAAACCCTCTCTGGTCACAGGACTTTGTTGTGAAGGGCTGGCACTGGAGTCTCTTGCATCGCCCAGCTCAGGTTGAGAGTCTGAGGTGCTGCCCAGAGGTCCCACAGCCCAGGGGGACAGTGCCACAGTCCCCTGCTTACTCGGTGAGGGCCACGTCGGCAGTGTCGAGCAGGAACTGCTTCCTCCGGTTGGTGCACACCAGAGTCACCGTCTGCTGATCCAGCCCCACCTGTGCCACACAGGACTGGTTAAGGAAGCCAGGTGGAGGACGAGGGGGTGGCAAAGCAGGGCTGAACCTGGCTTCTGCCCCAGGGTAGAAGGTCACTGTGCTGCCCATGTGAAGATACAAGCATGCTGGGCACTCACAGAGGTGGCATTGAGCGGAGGGCCACTCTTAACTCTCCCAGCCTCAAAGACTTGCTGGCCAGAATGCTCCCTGGGGACAGCGTCCCACAGAACCACCCCTGCAATGGTCCCAACACCCCTGCAGGCAGTGAGGGCAGGGCTGACTCACCGAGATGTAGTCCAGCTCGTTGTAGGACACAGCCTCCTCCACCATGTAGGGCTTCTCTGCGGCCCCTGCCACAGACACGGCACCATGTGATGGGGCACCAGGAGCCGAGCTGCCCAGGCTGCAGTGCCCCAGCAGGGACAGACCTGCCAACCATGGCTTGTCCCACAGAACACAGAGCCACAGGGCACATGTCCAAGGACTAGAGACTGGTTTGGGCTGGAAAAGATCTGCTAAACTCATCCAGTCCAACCCCCTGTGGTCGGCAGGGACATCTGCACCTAGAGCAGGTTGCTCAGAGCCCCGAACAACCTCACTTGGAATGGTGCCAAGGATGGGTCATCTCCCACCTCTCTGAGCAACCTGGGCCAGGATCTCACCACCCTCAGCGTCAAACATCTCTCCTTTCTCTCCAGTGTGAATCTCCCTCTCCTAGCTTCAAACCATCACCCCTTGTCCTGTCACAATAGGCTCTGCTCAAGAAGTTTGTCCCCAGCTTTCTGATCAGCCTCTTTAAGCACTGAAAGGCCACCAGAAGGTCTCCTCAACACCCTTGAGTCCTTCTCCACAGGGTTGCTCTCCAGCCTTTCATCTGCCAGCCTGAATTGAACCTGGGGACTGCCCAGGTTCAACCTGGCCTTGTTGAACCTCCTAAGACTGACAGGTGTCATCTGCAAACCCACTGAGGGGGCACCTGATCCCACTCAAGGGTGCTTCTTGGGGGAGAAGTCAACCTGAGCTCCCTACTCTGACTGCCACCACTCTGGGCGACACAAGGCAGCTGGCAGGAGCTGGCAGGGTGCCCTAATTTAAGGACGAGCTTCCTTCCTTCAGGCAGGCCCAGAGGCTGGGGGTACCTTTGCGGATCAGGTAGACGTAGCAGTCAGTCAGCAGGACGTAGATCAGCTGCAGGTTCCCTTCCATGTGCCCAGTGCTCATTCGGATCATCTGTGCAGAGAGAAAGGAGCTCTCAGCCCTGCTGCAGGCACGGAACTGGTCCTTCATGGAACACTGCTGGTGGCCACTTACCCTGAACAACTGCTCCTCATTCTCCCGAAAGACATGGATCATCAGCAGCAGGAGGTGGTTGTTATCCACCCTGGGAAGAGAGACAGCAGAGAGTGGACATTGATGTGGGGCTGGGTTAGTCCAAGAAGGGCAATTCCCTTCCCTGCACAACGTGTCCACAATCTGGGCACCCCTTGGCCTCCCAAGACCTTCTCCTCCTGACCCCTTGTGTCTCATCTTCATCCCACAGAAGGATGGCCTTGCCCCAGATCTGGAGGACAGAGGGCGAAGCACCAGCCTGAGCTGAAGGCTGTTTGGAAGATGCTCTCCCTGCTGAGCAGACCCAGCCTCACCTGAACTCGGAGGGATGGGTCAGCTCCGAGGGGCTGCCCTGCCCTTCCTCCATGCCAGAGTCCTCGGCGCTGCTCTGGGAAGGGCTAGGCTGCTCCTTCTTTGGCTTGCGGACAGCCTGGGGGTCGGTGGCATCCGCCTGGCCAGCCTGGAGTCCGTCCCTCGCTCCTCCAGACTCCTCTACTGCCCCAACTGCTTCTCCCTCTCCGCTTGCTTCTTCTTCAGCAGCCTCAGGGCTACCAGGAACATGTGGCGGTTGGCCAGGCCCTGCAGCGTCATGGTGGCCACCACCTGGTGCAGCAGCGTTTGGACTCTCGAGGGTAAAGCGGTAGAAGTCCATGGGGGCTGAAATGCCCTCACTAAAGTCGCCAGAGGACGATCGGTCCGGGGTGCCCTCTGGCGTGCCAGTCCGAAAGGGCTGCCCGGGGGGCCGCGGGGGGGCGCTCCAGCCGCCGGGCTCCAGCTGCCCGTTGAGCCTGTCCACCAGCTTGCTGAGCGGCTGCCCCAGGCTCTCCATGGAGGTGTCCTTCATCTCGGGGATGCGCAGAGCCAGGTGGCCCAGGGCACAGCGCTCGCCGGGGCCAGGCTCGGCCTCGGGGGCTCCCGGAGGCTCCTCCCTGTCGCTCAGCCCATTGACGCCGCTGTCCCTGTCCCTGTCCCCGTCCCTACAGGCCTGCTGACCCTCAGCTGTTGCAGGCACAGAGGTGTTCAGAGGCTCCTCCGCCTTCGCCTTCTTTTTCTTGCCTGTTTTCTTCTTCTTGGCTAACCTGCAGGGTGAGAGCCCAGCACAGATGTCACTCAGCTGAGCATGCCTGGACTGCTGCACGCTGCAGGGACCCTAACCCCAGGTCACAACCCCTCTCAGCAATCTCTACCTTCCTTTGCAGTTTTCCTTCTCACAGAGAGATTCTTCCCTCAGGAGCACTGCTTACCATGCATCTGCCATCTCCAGCCCAGAGTCTCAAGAAAATCAGAAAATCCCAGAATCCCTGTGTAGGGTTGGAGGTGACCTCTGGACATCATCCAGTCCAACTCCCCTGCTAAAGCAGGGCACCCACAGTGGCCAGGGCAGGTTGGAAGCTCTCCACACAAGGAGACTCCACAACCTCTCTGGGCAGCCTGCTCCAGGTTTCCAGCACCCTCACACCAAACAAGTCTCTCCTCCTGCTCATGTGGAACCCCCTGCCCCTTGTTCTGTCAGTGGGCACCACTGACAATCTGGTCCCATCCTCTTGGTCCCCCACAGTTCCTTTAGCTCTTGCTGAGCACTGCTCGGATCCCCTCTGGGGCTGCTCTTCTGCAGGCTCTCAGCCTTTGCTCCTCACAGAGTTGCTCCAGAGCCCCCACTGGACTCTCTCCAGCAGTTCCCTGTCTCTCTTGAACTGGGGAGCCCAGCACTGGGTCCACCGAGAGGGGAGAGCCTAAACGATTCTGTGATTCTGTAGTCTTGAGGTTCCTTTGGCTCCAAAGGGGATCACAAATGGGTGTGGAGCCAAAGTCCCACGGGAGAAAGCCCTCGTTTGAAGTGAGGTCTCCGGAGGGTGTGGGAATGCCATATCCCTGCCTTCCAGAAGAGGGAGATGGAGGCTGGAGCCTGTTCCGACCAAACGATGCTGGCTGTGGAAGTGTCTAGGCCTCCCCATGGCACCCAAACTGCTGCCAGGTCACTCTCACTTGGAAAACCATGGTGCTGCCCTTGCCATGTCTGCTGGAGAGCTGGGTGTAACCTGATCCAGCTCATCTGCTCCTCCTGAGAAAAGCAGGGTGAGAGATCAAAGCACTGAAGTGCTGGGCTGGTTTGGGGGGCCCAGGTGTGAGCAGACAGAGCTTCAAGCTCTTTGTCTGTGTTAAGGGCTCTGAGGAACCCCTGGGGATCTCCTCTGCAAGAGTCAAACACAGGCCAGCAGGTTTGTGGAGACATCTTCCTCAACAGGTTTAGTCACAGCTCACTGACAAACAAGCTGTTGACAAACAGGAGAGGAGATCTGAGACCTAGAGCTGGAGAGCTGCTGCAAACCTGCCACCAGCTGGAGAAAGCTTCCAACAGAAGCTCATAGCTTCCTCTGAGCTCTCCAATACAGACTCCGCCAAGGCAGCCTGTAGCTCTGCAGGCCCAAGGGACCACCCTTTGGACACCTACAGAGCATCACTTGGTGCCTGGAAGTCTGAAAATCATTTCCTCATCTTTGTATAAAGGCTACATCATGGAATCCTAGAAAGGGTTAGTTTGGAAGGGACCTCAAAGATCACCCAGGTCCAATTCCCCCGCTGCCATGGGCAGGGACACCTCCACTAGCCCAGGTTGTTCAAGACCTCATCCAACCTGACCATGAACAGCTCCAGGGAGAAGGCATCCACAGCCTCCCTGGGCAACCTGTTCCAGTGTCTCCCCACCCTCACTCTCAACAATTTCTTCCTCATCTCCAGTCTCAGTCTCCCCTCTCCCAGCTCAAACCCATTGTCTCTTATCCTGGCATTCCCAGCCCTTGCAAAAAGTCCCTCCCCAGCTCTCCTGTTGCCTCCTTCAGGTACTCAAAGGCTGCTCTAAGTCTCCCTGCAGCCTTCCCTTCTCCGGGCTAGAAGGGGCAGCACATGGAATGGTAAGGTTGGAAGGGACCATCATCAGCTTTTGGTGACAGCTGACACTCAGGGCCAGGCAGCTCTGTCCCTACCTTATGACCTCCAGCTCCGTGCAGCTCTCTGACTGGTCTGTTCCTTCAGGGGTGGCTTCTGCCTTCTCCTGGGCAGCTGTGTGCACTGGGGTGGTCTCAGTGGAGGACAGGCCATCAGCTTTCTCCTCATTGAAGGGGTTGTAGCGCTGCGTGGGGCTCTTTGCAGAGGCCTTGCTGCCGTTGGCCTCGGAGGCGGTGGAGCGTGGGCAGCTGAGGGTGTCTGTGAGGTCTCCATCTGCAGAGACAGGGAGGGAGGAGTGGGACTGGCGTCAGGCCAGGCGCTTGGATCGCATCACATCAAGCAAAGCTGCGTGCGGGGGGCTCGGGGCACTACGTGGTCACCTCACTGCTTGTGGTGATACCATCCTGGGCACTGGCAGAGCCCTGGCAGACAGCCTTAGCTTCAGAGCCTGCTGTGGGCAGCAGGATCTTTGTGAGGAAGGGCAGTGAGACCCAGCACCTCTGCATTCTGTAGCCACGGCAAATTAGACAACACTTGAAAATACCAGCTGGGTCACCCAGGAGCTGGCAGCTGGATGAAGGAGCAGCACTGTTCTTGGCAAGGAACCTAGAGGGGCCTTGGGGTGCTCCTAAGCAAGATGAGAGCAAGCAAACAAGGCTGCAGCACTGCACTGCTGCTTCTCCGCCGTGCTGTGGTCTGAGGAAGATGCTTGCTCAGCTAGAAGGGCAAAACTGAGGCCAGCTCTTAGAGCAGGGATCCTTATGGAGCTGGCTGCTTCTCTCTGCTTGCATGAGGGCACAGCCAGGGGGCTGGAAGTGTAGTGGGGGGACACACAGCATTCACCAAAGAGAGCAGGCTGCACAGACAGGTCACAGCACAACCAGCTTGGCCTGTGTTAGTCTTCAGAAGGAAAAGGAGCAGCAGAGAAGGGCTACAGGAGTCATGCTCAGAGTTACCCATCCACGGAGTCGCGGTTAGCGGAAGGTCACCCATGCCCTTTTCTTCTCCAGCACCCACGACCAGCTAGGCAGGGAGACCCCTCCTGAAGGGAAGCACTGCCCCAGCAGACTGGTTTGGGGGTGTAGGTTGTGAGTAGGAAAATGAAATCTCTTACAAAAAAAAAAAAAAA